>CM053038.1:22779944-22942444 GCA_028564925.1 Lithobates sylvaticus
CACCGTTGGCACAGAATTTGGACAGGTGCCATATTCCACTTGTGATAAATACTAGGTCATATATACGAGATACCGGTGTTTTTTTTTTTTTTAATAAAGGGAGAGAAATTAATTCCTTGTCACATGGGCTATATCTAGTCTTTATACTGTTATTCCACCTGAATTTGGTGTAGAAGCCTGCCAGCGGCTCTTATCACAATCACATTGATATGAGAATAAGCAGATTTTATTCTTATTAGAATTGTTTAGGATCGTCCCTGAGGAGAATTATTTCCCTTTAAGGAGGTACATTATTTGCAATTAAAAGGGGCAGCAATGGGTTCCAATGTTGCTCCACCATATGCAAACTCGTTCATGAATATGATTGAGACTTCATTTAATTATGATAATAGACTTTTTGTTGAACATTGCCAGTGATGTTATAGATTCATAGATGACATGTTTGCGTAGAATAAGGGTGGATATAAATCAATGATTAAAAAAAAAAAAAAAATCTGATTTAAATCAGATTTTTTTGATTTAAATAGATCTTTTTGATTTTTATTCTTATTTCTTATTGGGAAATTCACTTTGATATACAAGTGCTTTGGATTACAAGCATGTTTCTGGGAACAAATTATGCTTGCAATCCAAGGTTTTACTGTGTGTGTGTGTATGTATTGTGGAGATGCGACCCCATCTCACAGGTGCAGATAAGCAGTATATGCCTGATTTTTGCAGGTATACTAATTACACACCTGTGGGCTGGGTTCAAAAACATCCCAGGAAGAGAAGTCTGTGCTCAGACTTGGAGACGGCTCCGCCCAGCAGACAGGAAGTCTGGCCAGGAGGTCTCGGAGCCTAGGACTGCAGGTGGCAGTCTGAAGCAGGCAGGTGTAGCCTGTGACTAAAGCAGCATGAAGATGACAGTGAGTAGGCCAGGAGGCTATCGTTTTGGAATACAGTGGTGGTGGAACCCCCTGCGAGGGAAGATTTCTGTTTGTTTGAACTTTTTTGTTTCCTTTAAATAAAAGTGGGCTGGCATGCCCTTAAAACACAAGTCTGGAGTGGGACGTTTCTGGAAAATCGCATGCACCACTTGTACCTAATCACCCCGGATCGTCACAGTATGTGTATATATATATATATATATATATATATATATATATATAAAATACTATATTGCCAAAAGTATTTGAAAACCTGCCTTTAAATGCACATAAACTTTAATGGCATCCCAGTCTTGGTCTGTAGGGTTTAATACTGAGTTGGCCCACCCTTTGTAACGATGACAGCTTCAACTCTTTTGGGAAGGCTGTCCACAAGGTTTAGGAGTGTGTCTATGGGAATGTTTGACCATTCTTCCACAAGCGCTTTTGTGAGGTCAGGCACTGATGTTGGATGAAAAGGCTAAGCTTGCAGTCTCCACTATAATTCATCTCAAAGGTGTTCTATCAGGTCTAGAAGAATGGTCAAATATTCCCATAGACACACTCCTAAACCTTGTGGACAACCTTTAAAGAAGAGTTGAAGCTGTTATAGCTGCAAAGGGTGGGCCAACTCAATATTGAACCCTACGTACTAAGACTAGGATTTCATTAAAATTCCATGTGCGTGTAAAGGCAGGCGTCCCCATACTTTTGGCAATATAGTGCATGTATATATACACAAGCACAGTTATCTCTCTTTAGGTTTCATGAAAATGATTTGAAGCTTTCTGAAAGCCTTGCAAATGCCCTGAAAGCTAACAGATTTGGATACGGATCATCCACATGGGTTGGAGGAGAAACTAACAGGCTGAGAAGTGCGCGGAGTAGGAATAATCCAAATATTAAATTCTGTGCAATTGCTGGTTTATAATTTTTCCAGCCACAACTGTTGGTGAGCCACTTTAGAACTTTTCGAATTAAAGAAGCACATTAGCCATCTGAATTTAAGAAGTGTTGGATCACGTTTCAGCCTTTTTGATTGAGAATTGGGATTTGGATTTCATGAATTTTTTGGACTTTTTGTTTCACTGATGCACGGATGGGGGATATTAAGAACATTTTTGTTTTAAGAAAATATTTCAACAATTAACCATATATAGGGGGTCCCCGACTTACGAACGCCCGACCTACGAACAACTCCTACTTACGAACCAGGCGCTGCGGGGACCCTCTGGCGTTCTGCGCAGACATCGGCCGTTCTGCACAAGCGCGGCCAGACGGAGCCACGGAAAATGATGGAAAATTTTGAAAATGTCCGTGGTTTGCCGTGCATACGCAGAACGGCATTCAACGGAAATGTCGATTTACAAACAGGATTTGTAACCCGGGAACCCCCTGTATATATAAAAAAATTAATTCAACACATAATTATGACACATACATGGTCTTCCAAAGTTTAAAGATTAGGTGTATATAAATTCAGTCTTTGAGTTTTATACACTTATTTTTCTTTCCCTTTTTTTTTTGTTTATCATATGATAATTATTATTGTTTTGCATTTTTTCCACACACACTATGATTCACGGATTTGAGTATTATTTTTAACACATTGAATGTTGCGTTATTACAGACATTTATTCAGTGAATAAGTACTTGCACTTTATTTAGATTATTATATAGAGAATTTTCAGTTTCACTCTATTTCCCATATTATGAATATTATTTATTTATTATTTATTATAAGTTACTCTACATATAAGAGGAGGGGTAGATTGTTCCAGTGAAGGGCATAAAATAATCATATAAAGTCCATCTTTTCTAGAATTAATATACCGTATACACTCGAGTATAAGCCGACCCGAATATAAGCCGAGGCACCAAATTTTACCACAAAAAACTGGGAAAACGTATTGACTCGAGTATAAGCCTATGGTGAGAAATGCGCAGCTACTGGAGCCCATTTTGCAGCCTCACTGTGCCCATTTGCATGCCTCACTGTGCCCATTTGCAGCCATAGGTCTCCTGAACTTCAAACTTGGTAGTTAAGCGTTCCTAGATGCCCCCTATCTGCAGCCAAAATGGGGTTTTCGGGACCCAAAGGGTCCCGAAACATCTGAGCTGCAGATGGACACAGTTGACCGACTTTGGGGCCTTGTATCTCGGGGCCACTTGGTGCTAGGAACCCCAAATTATTGGATATGTTGTAGTGTTGTTTCCACTAGGTTTGCATACCAAATATGGGGTTCCTAGCACCAAGTGGCCCAGAGATATGAGGCTCCAAAGTCGGGTCAGAAAATGTCAAGCACTTTTCTGCAGCAGAGAATGACATTTTCCGAACGGACTTTGGGGCCCCGTATCTCGGGGTCACTTAGTGCTAGGAACCCTAAATTTGGATAAGTTGTAGTGTTGGTTCCACTGGGTTTGCATACCAACTGGGGTTCCTAGCACCAAGTGGCCCAGAGATACGGGGCCGCAAAGTCGGTCGGAAAATGTAATTTTTTTTCTGCAGAAAAGTGCTTGACTCGAGTATAAGCCGAGGGGGGCACTTTCAGCACAAAAAAATGTGCTGAAAAACTCGGCTTATACTCGAGTATATATGGTATATTTGGTACAAATTGTGAATACAATTGTGGATATTCCAGAGCTTTGCGCTGTAAAATAATTTATTGCATTATCTACTAGTATTCTACTAGGATTGAGCAGCAGCATTCTCAAGGATTCACAATTGTCCAGGTAGTTCTGCGGTGCTGATTCCTCTTTTCTGTTGTGCAAGATTGAGCTGTGGCAAGTTGTGGGATCAATGTGCAGGCAGAGGTACTGATTGGTTGCCTCCGCCGAACAGCCTATCATTCCAGCACAGGAATCATGGCAAATACCATGGTTGCAACTAGAGGATGGTAGGAAAGAAGTTGCTGATGGTATTCCAGTGGAGACCTTTATCATTTTAAGCCCACAAAATGGGCTCCTTGAGACCTTTGCTTCCTAATAAGTTTTGCTCATTCTTGCCCTTCCTGTAAAAAAAATTCTAATGCCTTAAGAACATCATTAATTTAGTAATTCGAATGATCCAAGGAGGACATAACTGATGACTTACCTGTTGGAAGGTACCAAAAAAACAACACAAATAAAAGTAGGAGCTTCATCTTGCTATGGCTTTTAGAGGTTAGCGAGGTCTACTATGGCAGGTTGTGAGTCCAATGAACCAGAAAACTTGTTTTGTGTTCAAAACCTTTCAACAAACTGATGAGATGTTAATGCACCAAACCACATTTGCAGGTTGGGTAAACGGTGTGGCTGGGTCATTTTCCATTTCAGTCCCCAATTCTAAAAGCTCGGACCAATGAACAGACCACACAGATACGTCACATGTGTATAGAGATGGTAATAGTTAGCTTTGAGGTTAAGGCTAACCAGCTAAAATTTTGAAAAAAGCTTTATTTTCTTGAAAAATATGCTTCAAGTCAGACATGTATTCTCTCTCATCTTGGTTTCTACATAATAAGTTCCTGCAAAGGTCTATGGGTATGAGCAGAATGTAGTGACTAATAGCAAACAAGTGGGTTTCATATTTTAAGAGGTGCTTTAACCAAACCGCTAAATACATTTATACACTTTAGAAATGTATGTAAAGTATGTGAACTGTTTTATCAGCCAGAATATTTGTAATTTTGTACAAACCCAAACTCTTAAATCCAATTTGTTAATGCAATGACAAAAAGGTGCTGTTGGATTGGCCCCTATTAAAAACGTCTAATGCCCCATACACATCGGGTTATGTTGTCAGAAAATCCGATCGTGTGTGGGCTCTATCGGAATTTTTCTGTCGGAACTTTTGACGGAAAAAGTTTGAGAGCTGGATCTAAAATTTTCCGACAACAAAATCCGATCTGACTTTTTCCGATCATGTGTACAGAATTCCGACGCACAGTGCCATGCATGCTCAAAATTAATTTGGAAACGAAAGCTATTGGCTACTGGCCTCTTCGTAGTCCCGTCGTACGTTTTGTACGTCACCTCGTTCCGAATGATCGGATTTTCCGACAACTTTGTGCAACCGTGTGTATGCAACACAAGTTTTGGCCAAAATCCGTCAAAAAATGATTTTGTGGTCAGAATGTCCGACCGTGTGTATGGGGCATAATGCCTTGTACACACGGTCAGAATTTCCGACGGAAAAAGTCCTATTGGATTATGTTGTCGGAAAATCCAATCGTGTGTGGGCTCTTTTCCGACAAGTTTCGGACAAAATCTTTTGAAAAAATTCAGACGGATTTTGTGGTCGGAATGTCTGACCGTGTGTATGCGGCATAAGACTGGTTATGTAGAATTACAGGCTCATACATGCCTGTCTGCTATCTCTCTATGGATATTTTACGCCCTCCCTCTACTGGGCAGCATGGGGTTGTAGAGGAAGAAGAGCTGCTGAAGAGGATTATGGGAGATGTAGTTATGCTGTAGAGTGGAGGTATTTCTCCAATGCTGGAAAGGACTACAGTTCCCAGGAGGCCACGGCTCCGGAGGGAGGAGTGGAGGGATTCATAGTGCACTGCCCAGGAAAGTTTGAGGCAGTTGACAGCAGGACGTGGAAGAGTACACATCTTCAGGGTAGCACTCCCAATTGATCAGGGTCTCTGCTAGGAGCATGGCCTGTGTTGCACCACTGCCAGCAGTAAGGGGACATTGCTGCAACTGCCGCTCGTCAGTTCCAGCATGCTCCAAAGAAAGCAAGCGGGTTGGCTGATCATCTTCAGCATCGCCATCATTATTTGTGCGGATTCGCCAGAGCTCAAATCATCGATCCATGACGGGCCCCTCCTTCATTGGCATTCAACGTCGAAGTACAGGAATGGTGAGGGGGTTCTTAACCCTATGTAAACACTGTATGGCAAGAACTGAGTCTTCTTACTGCCCACCATACTCTCTCCCTCCCTGTGGTAATGTTTTTTTTAAACACACTTTGACCAGAGCAATATAATGTTACCATTAACATTGTAGTACTCTGGGAAGTGATCAGTATTTTTTTTTTAGTTTTGTTGTGATTAGCTGTGATTTGCCAGAGCTAATCACATGGTACAGATGGGCTGTAATTGGCCCAGCCTGTACCTACCATGTGAACACATTGACTCTGACCATCTCCTGTATCATGTCCACAGTCTCTGACCATCTCATGTAGTATGTCTGCAGTCTTTGACCATCCCCTGTATTATGTTTACAGTCTCTGACCCTCTCGTAGCAAGGTAAAGTTTGAAACCAGTAAGAGAGGAATAAAGAAAGATTCTACCCCCTTTATGACCAGGGCATATTTTGAAAATTCGCCACTGCGTTGCGGTCCTGCAATGCTGTACCTATATTAAATTGATATCATTTTTTCCACACAAATAGCACTTTCTTTTTTCTTTTTTGTGCCCCTTCCACCACAGTCCACACTTCTGGTTCTGCACCCATCTCAGACTGCAAACTCCCAGTCCTCTCAGGTGTGCCTCCCCAGTCCTCCTAACTGTGCCTCACTCACCAGCCCTCCTGGCTGGGACCAGTTGTCTTCACTGGAGTCTCTTAGCAGTGCTCTCTCTTGTGCCTCTGGTCCAGGACCAATTCATGTGTTCCTGAAAGTGGTCCTGACTGTTCCCAGGCCCAGGCCCAGGCCCAAGGTCACCCCCCCCCCCCAGACTGGGGAGCTCCCTCAAAGGCCTGGACAGCCTCAGCATTCTCTCCCTCCAGCTCTTCCACCCAAAAACTCCTCCCCACCTGGTCTGACCCTGGGTACTTAAGGAGGCCTGGCCCCTACCAATCTAGGTTGGGGATTGGTCAGGGCTCATTAAAACACCCCAGGCAGTCCCACCTCTCCTTTCCTCCTCTCTTTCCAGAACATTCCAGCAAACTCTAAAAAGAAGAGGGAGGTCTCAGTGATGCTGCCTGTGAGTCACCGGCCTCTACCCTGAGCCACTCCCAGCCCAGATCCGGGCCAGCCAGGCCTGCCTAAATGTACTTGTCCTAAAAAAAATCCAACCTCTAGGACCTACCTACCTAGAGGGTGCTACATTATAATTACAGTTTTTCTAACATAGATCAATAGAGAGAAAATAAAAATGCTCCTCTCCCTTCGCATCCCTTCCCTCTCCCCTTCTATTCTCTTCTCCCCTTTTCTTCTCCTCTTCCCTTTTCCTCTCCTCCTCCCCTCTCCTCTTTGCCTCTCTTCTCCTCTCCTTTTCTGTCCTCTCCTCTTTTCTTCTCATCTCTTCTCCTCCTTTCTGTATTTAACACCAGCTACAGTTCTAAAAAAGTGACCTGATAAAAACAAAGTTTTAACACAAGGATCTGCTTTAGTGGGTCCAAGAACTGATGCAGTTTTAGGCAAAGCACAGTGGAATACATCAGCACTGTTAGCATTAGACATGTGCGATTAGTTTCGTACGAATTCGAAATTCGTACGAATTTTTCGAAATTCGTACGAATCCATAGTGCAAATTTTTTCGAATACGAATTCTGTACGGAATACGAAATTCTGTTTACGAATTTCGGCTCCGAATTATTTGAATCCAACTACCAAATATCGAATTTCAACTAATACGAAAGAAATTATTATAGCGGATATAGCGAATGATTCAAATGAATTTCATTGAAAGTCATTGATAAAAAAAAACAAAAAACGTGGGGGTTCCCCCAAATTCAATAACCAGGCCCTTCAGGTCTGCTATGGATATTAAGGGGAACCCCACTTCAAATTTAAAAAAAAAAATACGTGGGGTCCCCCCTAAATATCCATAGCAGACCCTTCAGGTCTGGGATAGATTTTAAGGGGAACCCCGGCCCAAAAAAAATAAATGGTGTGGGGTCCCCCTCAAAATCCATACCAGACCCTTTATCCGAGCACGCAACCTGGCAGGCCGCAGGAAAAGAGGGGGGGACGAGAGCGCCCCCCCTCCTGAACCGTACCAGGCCACATGCCCTCAACATTGGGAGGGTGCTTTGGGGTCCCCCCCAAAGCACCTTGTCCCCATGTTGATGAGGACAAGGGCCTCATCCCCACAACCCTGGCCATTGGTTGTGGGGGTCTGCGGGCGGGGGACTTATCGGAATCTGGAAGCCCCCTTTAACAAGAGGACCCCCAGATTCCGGCCCCCCCTGTGTGAAATGGTAAGGGGGTACCCCTACCATTTCACCAAAAAAGTGAAAAAAATTGTAAAAATGACAGGAGACGGTCTTTGACAATTCCTTTATTAAAATCGTCTTTCTTCTGGTCTTCCTTCTTCCTTTCTTTATCCTTCGGTTTCTTCATCTTCTCCTTCCGGCATCTTCTTCCATCTTCTTCTTCCTCCGATCCGCTTCTTCTTGCTCTGGTTATCTCGTCCGGCATCTTCTTCCATGGCGTCGGTGTCTGTGTCGGGCCGCTCCTCGCAATGGGAGGCTCCCGCTGTGTGAGGCTTCGCTGCGTTTGACAGGACTTTTATAACAGAGGGCACCTGGTGACCGCACCCCCTCTGAGGCACGGGGACGTCATGGGGACTTCCCTATGGCTTTCCCCATGACGTCAGAGGGGGGGCAGTGTCACCAGGTGCCCTCCGTTATAAAGGTCCTGTCAGACGCAGCGAAGCCTCACACAGCGGGAGCCTCCCGTTGCGAGGAGCGGCCCAAGAAGAGATGCCGACACCATGGAAGAAGATGCCGGACGAGAAGACCAGAGCAAGAAGAAGCGGATCGGAGGAAGAAGAGGATGGAAGAAGAAGATGGAAGAAGATGCCGGAAGGAGAAGATGAAGAAACCGAAGGATGAAGAAAGGAAGAAGGAAGAAGACCAGAAGAAAGAAGATTTTGATAAAGGAATCGTCTCCTGTAATTTTTACAATTTTTTTCACTTTTTTGGTGAAATGGTAGGGGTACTTTTGTACCCCCTTACCATTTCACACAGGGGGGGCGGGATCTGGGGGTCCCCTTGTTAAAGGGGCCTTTCAGATTCCGATAAGCCAACGGCCAGGGTTGTGGGGACGAGGCCCTTGTCCTCATCAACATGGGGACAAGGTGCTTTGGGGGGTCTCAGACCTCCAAAGCACCCTCCCAATGTTGAGGGCATGTGGCCTGGTATGGTTCAGGAGGGAGGGGGGGCGCTCTCATCCCCCCCCCCTCTTTTCCTGCGGTCTGTCAGGTTGCATGCTCGGATAAAGGGTCTGGTATGGATTTTGAGGGGGACCCCACGCCATTTTTTTTTTGGCCGGGGTTCCCCTTAAAATCCATCCCAGACCAGAAGGGTCTGGTATGGATATTTAGGGGGACCCCTACGTCATTTTTTTTTTATTTGAAGCGGGGGTTCCCCTTAATATCCATAGCAGACCTGAAGGGCCTGGTTATTGAATTTGGGGGGACCCCCACACTTTTTTTTATCAATGACTTTGAATGAATGAATGTATTAAGTTGTAACGTTAATACGTTTTTGGATAATTCTTTATTATTCCAAAAACGTATTAACGTTACAACTCTAGAGTATGTCTGTGAAGGGGCGCATGTTTCCCGTGCTTAGAACTGTCCCTGTACAAAGTGTCATTTTTGCAGGAAAAAAGCTATTTAAAATCACTTGCGGCTAATGAATTGTCGGCTCGGTAACTACGGATTCGTAAATTCGTACGAATTTCGAAAAATTCGTACGAATTTCGAAAAATTCGTACGAATTACGAAATCGTACGAAACTAATCGCACATGTCTAAATTCTACACCTTCATTCCTCTCAGGTTTCAGAGAGGACTGAAGGTATAGTGGGGTTGGAGATCCCAGCTGATAAGGAGCAAGGAGAGGTCCGCTTTGTTCTTTGGTGTGGGTCTTTTAGGTACGCTTGCCAACAAACTGCATGGCAGGTTGACATATGTCTGGTCAAGCATGTAGTGCCCAAGCGGCTGATGTTTTGGCCACGCGAGATACGCTTGAGACATATGTTGCAAATAGCAGTGGTGCGATCTGATGCACTCGTCTCAAAAAAGGCCAACACCAAAGAACTTTTGAAAATAACGCCCAGAGGCAGCGCTCTGCACATGCGCAGCTGTGCGGTGTGATGCAGTCGGTGTGCTGCCCTTAAGCTGGCCCCTGGAGGGCATCCTGCCTCGTTGGAGATGTGCCTCCTCCTCTCTCCTATCAGGCACCCACATGGAGTCAGTGACCTCATCATCCCCTCCCTCCTCATCACTGGAGCAAACCTGGCAGTATGCTGCAGCTGGGGGAACATGACTGTCAGATTGCTGTCCTTCTTGGGCATCCCCTCTCTCTGAGCTCACGTTACTGCCTTCCTCTAGCTGGGTATCATCATCAGAGCCTTCAAAAGGCTGGGCATCCTCATGGAGCATGTACCCAACACTGTGCTGAAACAGTTCAGGGGAATCCTCAGGAGGACATGGTGGGGCTAGGGAAGGAGTGACTGGTGCCATTGAGCCTAGGGAAAAGGCTGCATTGGCAGCTGCTTTGCCAGTACCCTGAACCTGGGTGAGAGAGGATGAGGAGGATGAGGACGGCTTGGTCATCCACTCTACCAAGTCTTCGGCATGTTGCGGCTCAACACGTCCAGCTGCCAAAAAAAGGACGAGCGTGTCCCATGGCCAAGTGCTGACGAGGATGCACCGTGTCCATGACCAGCAATTTTGCCTCTAGACACAGAGCATGCTTGCCCTTTTTTATTGCCTCGTGACTGTCTACCTCTCCTTGTTGGCCTTTCAGACATACTAATGGCCTGCGGGGAGATGTAGCTGCACAAATCTGGGACGTATATACTGATATACTGCAGCTAGCAGAATCAACTGCCTGCCTGTAGTATTATTATTAGGAGAACACCAGCAATTGGGGTAGCTTCAGGCGTACACTGTGCAGATGGCACAATATGCCAACTGTAATTGCTACAGCTGCCTGCGGATAGGATCAGCAGCACACCAGCAATTGGGGTAGCTTTAGGCGCGTACACTGTGCAGATGGCACAATACACCCACTGTATTTGCAACAGCTGCCTGCGGATAGGATGAGCAGAACAACAGCAATTGGGGTAACTTCAGGTGTACACTATGCAGATGGCACAATACACCCACTGTATTTGCAACAGCTTCAAAATGAAATGAAATCACACTACACAAGGCTGCCGTGCAGGCGGCCTTATATAGTGTGGGGCGTGTACTAAAACCCCTTAGCCATAATTGGCCAAAGCCACCCTGGCTTTGGCCAATTACGGCTTTCCGTTTTTTCTGCGCTGTGATTGGCCAAAGCATGCGGGTCATAGTGTATGCTTGGCCAATCATCAGCCAGCAATGCACTGCGATGCAGCAGTGAATTATGGGGCGAATTTGGCCAGAACGGCCCATAATATTCAGGATTCGCCGAACGGGCAAACAGACGATGTTCGAGTCGAACATGGGTTCGACTCGAACACGAAGCTCATCCCTACTGGTGAAATAAGAAATAAGTGGGGCTCCCCCTGCACATCAAGGGTTACATACTAATTTTTGTCTAGAGGGGAGCAGAAAAGGCAACTATACTTACCTTATTCCTTGCTCCCCTGGGAGCCGGGACTCTTCTTCTTTCTACTATGCTCCAGGTTGTGGGAGGGCCCTTCGTGTCCTTAGGACTGGTGGTCTTGCATTTTCTGTGATCGTCACAGTGCCTGCGACTGACAAAATGGTGAAGAGAAGCTGCTTTGGAGGATCTGTTGTGCAGTTGGGAGGAAGCCAGCAGGAGCGAGGAAAAAGGTAAGTTTAACTGTTTTTTTCTCATGCCCTGTCAGAGAACGGTCCGCAGAAGAACTGGCACATCTGCTAATACCCAACAGAATCGCAGATTAGCACATTTGCCAATGCTAATGCACATGCGGGCAGGAGCGGCCGCAAAGATTCATGTGCCAGTGCGTACCCGTGTGCACCATGGAGCACGCAATGTGTGACAGATTCTGGCACCCAGTGGTCTATTTAAAGCCAGTAGCATCAGCACAGCCACTAGTTGCTGGATGATCCTCAGCTCCCCGTGTGTTCCTGAGTTCCTGTTCCTGCTATTATTGGATTTCCTGTTACCGACCCGGCTTGCCTTTGACCTGTCTTGCCTCCATTTTTGGCTTTAATCCTCGACTTGTTCCAGTGACTCTGCTTCTACCCGCTGATCCATGCACGACCTCTGGCTTGCCCTTCTGACTCCGCTGCTGCCTGATTTTCAGTGTATGACCCCGGCTGACTCCTGACTCTGCTCGCTACCTTACTCCTGACTGATATTTCATGCATAACTTCTGGCCAGGCTCCTGACTCTGCTCCTGGCTCTCCATTCTGCCAAGTCTCATCTGGTTCTCCTGAGGGACTCCTGCCAGTGCATCCTGCTTGTCAGCCGCTATCCAGCGGACATCTCCTCATCACCTCAGCCTGTCACAGCTGGCAACCCCTGCTTCTTTGGGCATAGCACTCCGTCACCACCTTCAGGGATGCTCTGCACATAGCCTCAAGGGAAGCCCTCTCAGCAATTTGGCCTCTGACCAGGTACATGACATTCCCTCCAGACATAAATCAAGCATTTTAACCCTTATAAGTTTGGGAAACCTACTACGGGGGGTCAACTTTTTTTTTTTTTTACCGGACTTAAAGCGGCTCTGCACACAACCATAGGACCATGTCTCTGTGGCTTCCCTAGCATTCAATATGACAGAATTGATAGCTCAATTCTGCATCTTTTACACTTACCTTTACTGATGGCTTCATCTGTATTCTTCTCCCTGCGGGGGTGGGCGGGCTCTCAGCGGTGATCGTCGTCACTTCCGTCCAGTTCGCTGTGTCTCCTGGGACCTCGCGCTGTGTCTCATGGGATATCGCGCTGTGTCTCCTGGGATCAATCCCAGGAGACTTTGCGGGGGTTCCAACGCGAAATCTTGCGGTATTTGCACGTGAACAGCGCTCCGATATGGGTCTACTGCGCATGCGCGAGATCTGTGAGACAACGGATGTTGCATCATGGAAAATCAACGTCATCGTATCCGGGAAGAGAATGCCTGTGGGTTTTCACATGCCCACAGACAAGATGAAACCCATGGACGGGGATTTTATAACTACAAGATTTGGAGGAGAAAAGAAAAAGATCACAGCGGCAAAAACGGGAGAGGTGAGTAACACATTTAAAAATTTTTGATTTTTGAAATGTAACAAAAAAAAAAAACAACCTCGGAGGCAGTGTTAAACCGCTTTAAGATTTAGCGAGAGAACATGTCACTTGCTTAGTTCCTGTCTTTTTATTTTTAGTTATGTTGTTAGTTTCTTTAATCTTCTTTGTGGGTGTTAATAACATGAGCCCTCCAGGCGTCCCGGAAAACCAAACACTTCTTAAAGTCCTCGTTCTTTCTACACTCGTTAATACTGAACCACAAAGCTGAAATGACGGTCCGGTGCACAGCTCTGATAGTCTTCATCTGTAAGTATCTACTTTGATTATTGTCAATATATTAAATTATTTACCTATTTCTTCCATATCTATCAAATGTTACTTATTCTAGTTAATCAATGAACAAATAGCTAGTAACTATTTTCAAAAGAACTGCAAAAGAGAACATTTTACTTGAAGTTGCTGCGAGGCGACAACAGTTGAGTATTGTCCGTAAAACTTTTTAATTTGCACTAAAATACAAATTTTCACAACAAGCTTTCGGGTTGTGTCTCCTTCAAGGTCCAAGCCGTACTAATACCAGTATGGACCTTGAAGAAGGGGGTACACCCTGAAAGCTTGTCCTGAAAATTTAGGTTTTATTGCTAATAAAAAAGTATCACAGACAGTTCTCTCGATTGTTGTTGTTCTAAGTGCACTAATACATCCACATTCACCTCATACGAGGCAACAAAAACATTTCTAGTAAAAACCAAGGCAACATTTTTATTACTTAGAAAAGTGGATAGAAGGTGCCAGAACTCTGAGGATTCTTTGTGTGATTGCTTTGTTTCCTTGTTAATATTATCACCAACTGTAGCAGTAAAGTGTAGGTACAGCGGGTATAGAAAATAATCACCCCCCTTTAAAATAATCACATTTTGTTGCTTTGCAGCAACAGTTTTTGTTTTATCCAGCTGTATTTACTCCAACATCCAAGTGAAAGATATAACACCAACATGTCAGAAATGTTTTAAAAAAATTCAAAACCAATTACTGAGGTGGGAAAAAGATCACCCCTTAAGTCAGTATTTTATTGGACCACCTTTTGCTTTAATTCCAGCCTTTAGTCTGTTGGGATTTGTCTCTACTAACTTTGCACATCTAGACTTTGCAATATTTGGGGGAGGGGGGCTGAAAACCGTACTGTGTTCAGATATGCATTAAGAATAAACCTTCTACCTTTACATGATGAAATGTTTGTCAAGCCAAAGTGTTTCGGGGGCCATATTCCCTTCATCAGGGCTTGAAAGAATGATACTTTGCAATGGTCTACATGGGCTCAAATTGGTTTCTAGTCATGTATTGTTAGTTTGATTTTCTACGGCTATCTGTCAGTAGCTCATTTAGATGGTATTAAAGTGGTGTTTCCACCAAAAAAAAATTGCTTAAAATTCCTAAAAATAATTGAAAAAAAATACAATTTTACTCAACTCTAAATGCCTGTTGCTAGGGGGGTCCCTCGTAGTCTGCCTCCTTCAGTGCCCGGGCTGGTGACATCACTTCCCCTCGGCGCAGTCAGTCAATTGGGAAGCGTGACAGGTTCTAGATGACTGCGCGGCGTATCACGGCGCACAGCGCCGCTCGTGCATGCGCAGTGAGTGCCCGGCTGTGAAGCCACAGCTGGGTGCCCACAGTAAGAATGCTGGCGCCACTGAGCGGATCGGGGAATGAGCTTCGATCCCCCGCATTGCTGGACCCTGGGACAGGTAAGTGTCCGATTATTAAAAGTCAGCAGCTGCAGTATTTGTAGCTGCTGACTTTTACTTTTTTTTTTAAGGGGCACTCCACTTTAAGGTTTGGGTTCTGTATCTCCTCCCCCTTTATCAGAGTATGAAAGAATGCTTAAACCAGCTGCTGGTGGGTTGCTGTGCAAACGCTAACAATATACAACTATAAACCAATTGTTACCTCCATACACACTGTTACAATGTATCATTATTTCAAGCCCTGATGAAGGAGGTGGAGATACAACCCCCAAAGTGTGTTGGTTTTACAAACATTTTCTCATTGGAAAAATCTTATGTCTGGATCTTTAATATTACTTTATGGCACATCATATCTTAATCACTCACAATTATTGATACATCTTATATTTATATATCTATTGAACTGTTCTTCTCCTAGACACAATATTGCATTTTTGCATAGACTGCAGTTTGTATTTCAGACATTCAGTAACAGTTTTTGTCTTATTTTACAGCCACAATCCTGGGACACACAGGTGAGTCTTTACTGTATATCATTCAGTTAATCAATCAATTAATCAATCACTGTAGTTAATTGATAGAAACTGAGAGCCTGAGCCGGCCGATCCCGCCCCCTCCACAGCTCAGCGCTTCAGTGAGCAAGGAGGAGGCGGAGCAGATCAGTGACTGGGCACAGATGCTGCATCCATTTAGGTAACTATGAATCTAAAAAAAAATAAAACAACTCATACTTCTCTTTTAATAAATGAAATCATCATTTGAAAACTGTATTTTGGATTTACTTGGGTTATCTTTGTGTAATATTAACATTTATTTGATGATCTGAATCATTTAAAGTGTTTGTTACCCCAACATTTCATATTCTAGACACATGCCTGCTGTACCATGTACTTGTATGAGAAAGTCTCCTGTTCTCTTTGTATTGCCTCCTTTGTGTGAAATCCCTGGTGTTCCTGCCAATCCCCCTGCTTTCCTATTAATAACTGACCACACTAAGCAGGAGAGCACAGCTTTAGCTATTTCTAGCTATGCTGGGAACTTAGCTTGCTCCCCTCTAATGATCAGACTTGTCTTGACACCCCCCCCCCCACTCAGCACAGTCTTTCACTGGGAAGATCAGTGTGCTGTTGCTTCCCCCCCCCCCCCCCAGCTCTTATGGAGCTGAGAACAGAGGGAATGTGATCACTTATAAAAAAGGGAAAAATGTGTTTAGAATGTTTTTATATCTATACACAAATGTTTTGCCTTTCATTTCTATTTTAAACTGAATGGGTCATTTAAAATCACTTTAAGTGTGACAAATATGCAAAAAAAGAAAGGGGCAAACAAAGCATTGTATATGGGAAAATATTTTTATATTGATTTTCACTATGATTGTGGGGAAAATTAGCGCTGCCTCTTTATGTATACATACGTTTTACTTCATATATTAGGATATAAGGTCTTCGGTTTTCTCTTCTTTTCAGCTGCAAGTACAGTTTTTAATTTGCATTTGATCACGACGATTGGTCATCACAGCAATCACATGGTACAGAGCCGCTCAGATCAGCTCTGTACACTGTGTGTGTGACCGGAGCCATCCAAGAACAGCTCAATTTACAGACATTAATAGGAACATTTCTGGAGTGAAGTTTATAAACAGAGCTACAGAAATAGATATCCACCAATCTGCAATTTTTACTTTTTTTTACAATATGGCAATAGTAGGTTCGTTTTCCTAATGCCTCGTACACACGATCGGACTTTGTCCGCCGGATTTTCCAGCGGGGCTTCGCCGGACCCTCCCCACCCCAAAGCACTGTGACATCATAGGGGGCGGGGTCACCATGTGACATGAGCATGTGACCCCGCCTCCTTGTCCCTATATAAGTCCCAGCACAGCGCGGCTCTGCCATTCCGGCCAGAGAGAGCGACGAGTCAACATCGGAAGAAGAAGAAGGCGGCGGCGGTGCAGAAAGCGACGACATCGGCAAGAACAGAAGAGACCCCGGAAGACCCCCGAAGGCGGATCGAGACCCCCAGATGACGGCAGCGACGACAAAGACGGTAGCCGGGCTCCTCTGCTCGGTAAAAGAGCTAGGTAAAATAGCGGAGGAGTCTGGCGAGAAGACCCCCCAAGACGGAAGAAGACCCCCGGAGCAGTGCAATAAAATATTTTTTAAAAAATTGTGTGTTTTTTTTTATTTACACTTTACACCTTAGGTGAATGGGTAGGGGTACATCGTACCCCATACTCATTCACATAGTGTGGGGGGCCGGGATCTGGGGGCCCCCTTATTAAAGGGGGCTCCCGGATTCCGATAAGCCCCCCGCCCGCAGACCCCGACAACCAACGGCCAGGGTTGTCAGAAAGAGGCCCTTGTCCTCATCAACATGGGGACAAGGTGCTTTGGGGTGGGGGGGGGCCGTACGGCCCCCCTTTCCCCAGGGCACCCCCCATGTTGGGGGCATGCGGCCTGGTACGGCTCAGGAGGGGGGGGGGGGCGCTCGCTCGTTCCCTCCCCCTTTCCTGACCGACTGGGCTGCATGCTCGGATAAGGGTCTGAGATGGACTTGGGGGGGACCCCCACGCAGTTTTTTCGGCGTAGGGATTCCCTTTAAATCCATGCCAGGTGACGGGGCTAGCGCGGCGGCATTCACTGCCTTCGCTAGTCCCGTCTACCTGCAGTTACGTTCTAAATGAACGGACTTTCCGATGATCGGCAAGTCCGTTCATTTCCAAAAGTCCGGCGGACTAGCATACTAACCGCGGGATTGTCCGCCGGACTGCCAAGTCAGCGGACAATTTTAAAACAAAACTTAAAACCTAGTCCGCCGCGGGAAAGTCCGCTCGTGTTTACGCCGCATTAGAAGACAACCACAGCCTGAGTAGCAGTACCTTTCCCCGGCCAGCAGGCTGCAGAGACGGACCCTAACTAACTGTGGGAAAGCAGTGGTCTATCTACAGAGCCTGACACGCCCTCTGCTGAGTCACTCCTATGGCTCTGCAATCAGAAAATCTACTGCCCTCTGCTGATTGGAGAGCTCTGACTGAGCAAGAGGTATGTCAGGCTTCTGCACAGAGACCACTGCTTCCACACGGATATAACGGTTCCTACTTAGTAGCATGCTGCCAGGAGACAGGGAAATTTTGCACACCTTTTTTTTTGATGCATCTAAATGTACTTAGCCATACAAGTCCTTCTGAATGTGACGTACGATGACTAGTTATGTAGATGAATTAAACTGAAAGTCCAGTTGGCTGAGTACCATGTTATGCCACTTTCTTAGAACATATTTTATTTTATTGTGTGGAATTACCATGGCAGAAGTTAGAATTCCACTTTATTCCTCTTCAGGATCGGCAGTGAGCCCTGTGGTCACCTTCACCCCAAACTGGAGGAAGATCTTCATAGGAGAGTCTATAACAATGACGTGTGATGTGGGGTCCTCTGGAGGAGAAGATCTGACCTACATCTGGAACAAAGATGGTACATACAGGAAAAATCTATATTATTACAACTGCAAACAGCGGGAATAGCGGGAACTACAGCTGCCAGACCGGTACAGAAAGAAGCCCCATTGCCAGACTGGACGTTGTTGTTTATGGTCAGTACATTTTTTTCATATTTGGAAATATATCATTTATTATGCTCTTTTCCCCATTCCAGAAAAAATAAAAGAAACCTATTATCAAGCAGTACCAACATTTGTCTTCTTAGTGCAGCCAGCAGTTGACTTTATTAGGGGCTCCCATGTTATCAGAATTGTTTTACCTGCCAAAGGATTCATATTTTGTTTATGCAACGCTCAGATTTGCACAGCTCTGTCACATATTACATGTTACATATCATAGACCGCATGCTATGTGTGTATCTTACTACCATACACACACATATGAAAACTTGAAATTTCGCCTTTCGGTTGTCTGTTAGTTCCGTGAGGTTCTCCCATATCCTGAGCCACAAGTTTACCAGCACCTACCCAGTATTTGTCCTGAGGAAGCTAATATTTTAGTGAAACGCGTCGACGAGCAAGTTTTTGGAGGCATTAATGGATCAGAAATTCTTCTCCTACTTTGATACATTATGATATCAATCTTTGTACCTTAGATCCAGCTCTCTGTAACTGCTTTATTGGGTAACTGGTAACTGTGTCCATACAGGGTGTTGTTTGCATGTTGTTTATATGTTTTTTAATTATGCTGTAATAAAATGTATACCTTTTTATTGATTTTCCCTCTCATTGTGTGCCCCAAAGTCCGCCAATTTTTTGACTTGGTCAATCCTTATATATATATTTTGGATGTTGGCATGGTGAGGGTCTTCCCTACCTGTCAAAATAACATCCACATGAATGGGAGGACACAAGGTTTCCCAGCAGAACATTGCCCAAAGCATCACACTGCCTTCACCAGCTTGCCTTCTTCCAAAACTGCATCCTGGTGCCATCTCTTCTTCAGGTAAGTGACACACACACACACCCAACCATCCACTGGATGTAAAATAAAATGTGATTAATCAGATTAGGCCACCTTCTTCTCTAATATTGCTGATGACAGCATCTGAACCTTGCTGAACTTTGCTTGAACTGAGCCCAGGGCAGTTCGGTTCATCACTAACTTGCTGTTGCAGAGCTACGGGCACTGCTGCTATCCGACACTTCCAGTCCTGTTCAGTAGTGTCCCTTGCCGCACTTTGGAGCAGTGCTGTGTCTTGGCCTAGGCTGACAAGGCTCAGGCCTAGGGCGGCACTTTGTGGAGGGCGGCAAAAAAAGCACCCCCCCGCACAAAAACATTCCCCGACCCATCCTCCCGAGTCCCGGCTCCCGCGGCCTCCTCCCGCTCAGATACAGCCTCCCGTGTGCACACGCGCGGCATTGCGGCCATATCCGCCGCCCACAGCCACTGATGTCTGACTAGTGGTGGAGTGATCTGCAGCCTTGTGTGCTGTGCCGGGGTCCGGAACGTGTCTTCAGACATCGGGAAATCCGGCCCACTGCTTCTCCATGCAGCGCGACATTTCGCCCAGACTCAGGTAGGACACCATTGTATCATGGGGAGAGTGGGGAGGAGTGTATGGCAGCCAAGGAGTGAGTGACAGGGGTGGAAGGCTGTGCAGTCTCCTGATGCTGTGTTTGGAGGACTGGTGGCAGCCAACTCTGCTGGGACTTGTAGTGCACTCTGCAGGGGGCTGAGATATGGCAGCCTCCTATGCTGGGACCTGTAGTGCCTTAGACTGTGGGAGGACTGAGGAATGCTCAGTCCCCCACAGAGGGCACTACAAGTCCCAGCAGAGTGGGCTGCCAATCATCAGTCCCCTGTAATCTACGGCACTACAAGTCACAGCATGGGAGGCTGCCATATCTCAGCCCCCCGTAGAGTGCACTACAAGTCCCAGCATAGGAGGCTGCCATATCTCAGCCCCCCATAGAGTGCACTACAAGTCCCAGCATAGGAGGCTGCCATATCTCAGCCCCCGTAGAGTGCACTACAAGTCCCAGCATAGGGGGCTGCCATATCTCAGCCCCCTGTAGAGTGCACTACTAATCTCAGCATAAGAGGCTGCCAAATCTCAGCCCCCTGTAGAGTGCACTACAAGTCCCAGCATAGGAGGCTGCCTTATCTCAGCCCCCTGTAGTCTAGGGCACTACAAGTCCCAGCAGAGCAGGCTGCTCTTACAGAACAGGAGAAGGAACTGGGGGGGGTTCTGCTGGGTGGGGAGAGAAGGAGGCACAGGTTTGAGATGAGGGAGGATTTTTCCAGAAAGTGAGGATTTATGCTGGGAGGGGGAGATGGGGGAGGATTTTTGCTAAGAGGGAGAATTAATGCTGAGAGGGGGAGATGGAAGAGGATTTATGCTGGGAGGGGGCGTTGGGGGAGGATTTGTGCTGAGAGGGGCATTTATGCTGGGAGGGGGGATGGGGAAGGATTTGTGCTGAGAGGGGTATTCATGCTGGGAGGGGGTAATGGGGGAGAATTTGTGCTGAGAGGGGTATTTATGATAGAAGGGAGAGATGGGGGGATTTGTGCTGGGAAAGGGGAGGTTGAGGCAAGGGTTTGTGCTGAGATGGGGTATTTTTGCTGCTAGGGGGGAGATGGAGGGGGCAGGGGTCTGGAAGGGGTGTGGTTTACAGATGATAGGGCGGGTCTTACATAAGTAAGGGTGTGGCCTTGACAGGAAGGGTGGGTCATATTTAAATTAGGGGGTGTATGAATTTAGTCAGGCCTAAGGCAGCATAAAACCTACATACACCACTGCTCTGGGGCGCCCCCCTGCTGGCCAATACAACATGTAGCAACACCTGGAAGGGAAGACTGCAGTCACTGCCTACCAGACAGTGGCGTTGCTAGGTGGGTGCGGGGGGTGTCTGTATGGGGGGTCTGTATGGGGGGGTGTCTGCACTGGGTTGTCTGCTGGGAGGGGGGTGTCTGTACTGAGGGGGGTCTGCACTGAGGGGGTGTCTGTACTGCTGGGTGTGTCTGCACTGGGGGTATCTGCACCCAGGGGGGGGTGTCTGTACTATGGGGGTCTGCACTGGGGGGTGTCTGCACTGGGGGGGGTCTGCACCCAGGGGGGTGTCTGTACTGAGGGGGGGTCGGCACTGAGGGGGTGTCTGCACTGGGGGGTCTGCACCCAGGGGGGTGTCTGTGCTGAGGGGGGTCTGCACTAAGAGAGGGTGTCTGTACTGCTGGGGGGACTGCACTGAGGGGGGCTCTGTAACTGAGGGGGGTTTGCACTGAGGGGGGTCTGCACTGAGGGGGGGTCTGTAATGCTGGGGGGTCTGCACTGAGGTGGGGGTGTCTGCACTGAGGTGGGGGTGTCTGCACCGAGGTGGGGGTGTCTGTACTGATGGAGGGGTCTGCACTGATGGAGGGGTCTGCACTGAAGGGGTGTCTGTACTGAGGGGGGAGGTTTATCCTGAGGGAGGGGGGTCTATATTGATGGAGGGTGGTCTGTACTTAGTGGGGGGGGCTGTACTGAGGGAGGGGGATCTATACTGCGGGAGGGGGGTCTGTAGTTAGTGGAGGGAGGTCTGTACTGAGGGGGGACTATAGTTGGTGGGGGGGTGACAACATTTTTTTTTTCGCACCGGGTGACACCAACCCTAGTGACGCCACTGCTACCAGACAGATAAGTATTGGACATCTTCTTTTACAGCGTTTTCTCCTAAATTGTTATCCTAGTGATAAGGCCCCTTAAAATAACGAATTGATAAAAGAAACATACAGAATATACTAATTCCTGGAGGTCACACACAGGAGGCATCTACTATACATCTATACTACAAATGGTTGTGGGAACAATTCTATGTCTGTCCTCCATCTTCTCATGTGATCTTCTCTGTGTTCCAGGCTGGGTGATCCTGAAGGTTCCTCTCGATGTTCATGAAGGAGATGATGTGACTCTGAGATGTCACCATCATTCTTACTACACGGCAAGATATACAATATTCTACAAGGATGAAGGTGTCATTCAAAACTGGAACGAAACATCTGAATTTCATGTAGGAATTGTAAACATGACGAACATCGGGAAATACAAATGTACAAAGGAAATAATTTGGAATACTTGGAGTTCTTATATAACTTACACAGATGAAGCTTTTATCTCCATACACAGTAAGTCATAGGATGTGTACATATCTACCCTTTAATATAGCCCAAATGGTTTACTAAATCCTTTTCAAATGCACATTTTAGGCCTGAAGATTTGTTTCCAATTTTTGGAAACATATAAAAGATGGGATTATGTCAATCAAATAGATACCAAACATAACAAGCTTTAACCACTTCAATATCGGGCATTTTCACCCCTTCCTGCCCAGGCCAATTTTCAGCTTTCAGCGCTGTCGCACTTTGAATGACAATTGCGCGGTCATACAACACTGCACCCATATGACATTGTTATCATTTTTCCCCCACAAATAGAGCTTTCTTTTGGTGGTATTTAACCACTTCAGCCCCGGACCATTTGGCAGCCAAAGGACCAGAGGTCTTTTTTCAATTTCGCACTGCACTACTTTAACTGGTAATTGCGCGGTCATGCAATTTTGTAACCAAACGAAATTTGCGTCCTTTTCTTCCCACAAATAGAGCTTTCTTTTGATGGTATTTGATTGCCTCTGTGATTTTTATTTTTTGAGATATAAACGGAAAAAGAGCGAAAATTTTGAAAAAAAAAGAGATTTTCTACTTTTTGTTATAAAAAAAATCTAATAAACTCAATTTTAGTCAAACATTTGGGCCAAAATGTATTCAGCCACATGTCTTTAGTAAAAAAAATGCCAATAAGCGTATATTTATTGGTTTGCGCAAAAGTTATAGCGTCTACAAACTAGAGTACATTTTCTGGAATTTACACCGCTTTTAATTTATGACTGCCTATTTCATTTCTTGAGGTGCTAAAATGGCAGAGAAGTACAAAACCCCCCCAAATGACCCCATTTTGGAAAGTAGACACCCCAAGCTATTTGCTGAGAGGCATGTTGAGCCCATTGAATATTTTTTTTTTTAGTCCCAAGTGATTGAATAAAGACAAAAATAAAAAAGATTTTTTTTTTTTCAAAAAGTTGTCACTAAATGATATATTGCTCACACATGCCATAGTTATATGTGGAATTGCACCCCAAAATACATTTTGCTGCTTCTCCTGAGTATGGGGATACCACATGTGTGGGACTTTTTGGGAGCCTAGCCGCGTACGGGGCCCCGAAACCCAAGCACCGCCTTCAGGATTTCTAAGGGTGCAAATTTTTGATTTCACTCCTCACTACCTATCACCGTTTCGAAGGCCATAAAATGCCAAAATAGCACAAAACCCCCCCAAATGACCCCATTTTGGAAAGTAGACACCCCAAGCTATTTGTTGAGAGGCATGGTGAGTATTTTACAGCTCTCATTTGTTTTTGAAAATGAAGAAAGTAAAGAAAAAAAAAATTTTTTTTTCTTTTTTCAATTTTCAAAACTTTGTGACAAAAAGCGACATCTGCAAAATACTCACAATACCTCTCAGCAAATAGCTTGGGGTGTCTACTTTCCAAAATGGGGTCATTTTGGGGGGTTTTATGCCATCTGGGCATTCCATGGCCTCCGAAACTGTGATTGGCAGTGAGAAGTGAAATAAAAAAATTACACCCTTAGAAAGCCTGAAGGCGGTGATTGGTTTTTGGGTTCCGTACGCAGCTAGGCTCCCAAAAAGTCCCACACATGTGGTATCCCCGTACTCAGGAGAAGCAACAGAATGTATTTTGGGGTGTATTTCCACATATGCCCATGACATGTTTGAGCAATATATCATTTAGTGACAACTTTTTGTAAAAAAAATATATATATTTTTTTTTTTTTCATTATTCAATCTCTTGGGAAAAAAAAAAAAAATATTTAATGGGCTCAACATTGCTCTCATCAAATAGCTTGGGGTGTCTACTTTCCAAAATGGGGTCATTTGGGGGGGGTTTGAACTGTCCTGGCATTTTATGCACAACATTTAGAAGCCTATGTCACACGTCACCCACTCTTCTAACCACTTGTAGACAAAGCCCTTTCTGACACTTTTTGTTTACATGAAAACATATTTTTTTTTTGCAAGAAAATTACGTTGAACCCCCAAACACTATATATATTGTTAAAGCAAAGGCCCTACAGATTAAAATGGTGGGTGTTGCATTTTTTTTTTCCACACAGTATTTGCGCAGCGATTTTTCAAACGCATTTTTTTGGGAAAAAATACACTTTTTTTTATTTTAATGCACTAAAACACACTATATTGCTCAAATTTTTGATGAAATAAAAAAAATATGATCTTAGGCCGAGTACATGGATACCAAACACGACATGCTTTAAAATTGCGCACAAACACGCAGTGGCGACAAACTACATACATTTTTAAAAGCCTTTAAAAGCCTTTACATGATACCACATTAGATTCACGGAGGAGGTCTACTGCTAAAATTACTGCCCTCGATCTGACCTTCGCGGTGATACCTCACATGCATGGTGCAATTGCTGTTTACATATGACGCCAGACCAACGCTTGTGTACGCCTTTGCGCAAGAGAAGGGGGGGCAGGGGTGCTTTTTTTTTTTTTTTTTTGTTTTTTTTTTTATTTATTTAGCTTTTTTATTTTATTTTTAAACTGTTCCTTCCATTTTTTTTCTTTGTTATGATTTTTATTGTTATCTCAGGGAATGTAAATATCCCCTATGATAGCAATAGGCAGTGACAGGTACTCTTTTTTTGAAAAAATTGGGGTCTATTAGACCCTAGATCTTTCCTCTGCCCTCAAAGCATCTGACCACACCAAGATTGGTGTGATAAAATGCTTTCCCAATTTCCCAATGGCGCGGTTTATATCCGGGAGGGGGGACATTCCCTCCCACTGCTTGTAAAAGCAGTCTAGAGGCTAATTACCCGCTAGAATTGCTTTTACATGAAAGCCGATCACTGGCTGAAAAAGAATGATACCAAGATGATACCTAAACCTGCAGGCATCATTCTGGTATAACCATTCAAAGTCCAGCAACATACTGGACATATATTGTAATCTTTTTTTTTTTCATGCAGCCTCTTGGCTGAACGAAAAAAAAAAAAGAGATTGATTGGTGGGTATGCCCACCATTAGAATACCTCCCTTCATCCACCCACTTCTAATGATGGGCATACATGCACCATTTATATATGCCGATGCATGGGGGCATCCTCCCGCAAAAGTTATGCCGTGTACACACGGTCGGAATTTCGACCGTATGTACGTGGCATTAGGAGCCAATCGCTCCTCCCCCCCCTGCTGCCCCCATGCTTCGGCATATATGCTCTTTTTTTTAACTGTGGTGGTGAAATCACCTCCTACAGCGTTGGAGTCGCGGCTTTATGTATCGTGGGAGCAAACGCTGTTGCTGTCAAGATAAATAAATCCGCGTTGCAACTGAATGGCGCACCTGAAAACAAAAAAATGCTCAACACTAAAACACAGTAAACAAAATTACATACCTGAAAAGCAAGCATGATAAAACATGATAAAACATAATAAAACATTGCAGAATAGAATGGAGTAAAAAAAAGAGCAACAATAGAGAGAGAATAGAGTGAGAGAGAGAACAATAAAACGACAACTATTTTTTTATTTTTTATTTTTTTGAGATTCACAGGTAAAAAAGCTCCTGACTGAAGCGACTGAATCAAAACGCTACCACAAAAAAACTGTTAGCGATCGCAGGGATCAGGCCTGACTCTGCGAACGCTGCAGTTATGTGTGCTTAGTGTTTTGTAAGTGACAGTGATCGATCGATACTGCACTTGGGTGGGCTGGGCTGGGCGGAGGGGGAAAACGCAGGTGCTAGCAGGTATCTGGGCTGATCCCGCTAACAATGCGTTTTTTTTTGGAACCCTAAACTGCTGGGACGCTAGTATAGATCTGATCAGATCAGATATCGATCTGTTCAGATACTGTGCCACTAAGGGAGGTGTATGCTTTGCGCGTGGGTGTTTGCGGTACTGGCACTAACCTGGGGCGACGCAGACCTTATTTGACCCTAAAACCTAATTGATATCACCCGCCGGGCGATCAGGGGGTTTAAACCGTTATTGGGTAATAAATGGCGGGTGCCCTGACAGTATAAAAAACAAGCTAACTAACCAGCGTCACCCGTAACAGTAATACAAAAAAAAACTGGTTACCTAGCGACACTAATGCAGCGATCAGAAAAACGATCGCTTAGTGACACTGGCAAAAGGGGGTGAAAGGGTTAACTAGGGGCAATCAGGGGGTTAAACCTTTATTAGGTAATATATGGGGGTACCTGACGCTATATAAAAACCTGACGGGGAACCTAAATAACGAAATAACTAACTGGCTAACCAGCGTCACCAGTGACAGTTATACAGTGATCACTGGTGAAAGGGTTAACTCTAGGGGCAATCAGGGGGTTAAAACCTTTATTTAGGTTGTAATATGGGGGTACCTGACCTATAAACCTATTTATGAACCTATATAAACATGGCGGTTACCTAAAAAAAAAAAAATGGTTACCTAGCGACACTAATGCAGCGATCAGAAAAACGATCGCTTAGTGACACTGGCAAAAGGGGGTGAAAGGGTTAACTAGGGGCAATCAGGGGGTTAAAACCTTTATTAGGTAATATATGGGGGTACCTGACGCTATATAAAAACCTGACGGGGAACCTAAATAACAAAATAACTAACTGGCTAACCAGCGTCACCAGTGACAGTTATACAGTGATCACTGGTGAAAGGGTTAACTCTAGGGGCAATCAGGGGGTTAAAACCTTTATTTAGGTTGTAATATGGGGGTACCTGACCTATAAACCTATTTATGAACCTATATAAACATGGCGGTTACCTAAAAAAAAAAAATGGTTACCTAGCGACAGCAGTGACACTAATACAGCGATCAGAAAAACGATCGCTTAGTGACACTGGCAAAAGGGGGTGAAAGGGTTACCTGGGGGGCAATCAAGGGGTTAAACCTTTATTAGGGGGGGGGTAGGGGGCTACCTTGGACCTAAAACTAACTGCCCTGACAGTTATTACAGTCACACTGACACTAAATGCAGTGATCAGTAAATAAATGATCACTGCAATTAGTGACACTGTGACTGGGGGGGGAGGGGGTGATCTGGGGGGTGATCAGGGGGTGACAGGGGGGTGGAATATGTGCCTAACTGTACTGGTGTCAGTGTAGTGTTGTGCACTAACCTGTACATGTTCGCCGCTCGGCGTCTCCGGTCACATAGACCGGCGCACCGAGCGTGACATCACTTCCGCCTTCCTGTCTATACAATAGACAGGAAGGGGAAGTTTCTCATTGGCCAGGAGCGATCGCGAGGGGGTGGCCAGAAACCACTGGCCGTCCCCTCGTCCCGGATCGCTCCTGAAGCGATCCCGACCGTCCCCGCCGGCGGAGGGGGGTCCGATCGGACCCCCCCAACCGCCGGAAGAATGTCACGTACAGGTACGTGATTCTGCCTGTACGTGCCATTCTGCCGACGTAAATATACAGGGGGCGGTCGGGAAGTGGTTAATCACCTCTGCAGTTTTTATTTTTTGTGCTATAAACAAAAGAACAGCAACAAGTTTGAAAAAAATAAACAATATTTTTTAACTTTTTGCTATAATAAATATCCCAATTTAAAAAACAAATAAATTTTTTTTCCTCAGTTTAGGCCGATATGTATTCTTCTACATATTTTTGGTAAAAAAAAAATCACAATAAGTGTATATTGATTGGTTGGCGCAAAAGTTATAGCGTCTACAAAATACGGGATAGATTTATAGCATTTTTATTATTACATTTTTTTTTTACTAGAAACTAGTAAATTTTATCGTGACTGTGACATTGCGGCGGACACATCGGACACTTTTGACACCATTTTGGGACCATTCACATTTATACAGCGATCAGTGCTATAAAAATGCATTGATTACTGTGTAAATGTCACTGGCAGGGAAGGGGTTAACACTAGGGGGTGATCGAAGGGTTAATTATGTTTCCTAGGAAGTGATTCTAACTAGGGGGGAGGGGACTCACAAGGGGAGGAGACCAATCGTTGTTCCTCTGTACTGGGAACACACCATCGGTCTCCTGTCACATGACAGGACGTGGATCTGTGTGTTTACACGGCCGGGAATCCCAGGACGTCATATAATAATGGGAAGGATGTGAAGTGGTTAAGCACCCATGAAATGGCGAAAAATTTTGGTGCCCCAAATTTTTACAGATCAAGAGTTTAGAATTAACCATGAAGGATGACCCAAGAATCATTGCTGTCAGAACTAGACATGTGCAGAATGAAAAAAATTGTTTAATTTCGATTCGTTGTTTAAATCATTTTGTTTAGTTAAATTCATTTAATGTGTTTTTATTTTATTCTTTTATTTTCTATTCTTTTATTTTCTATTCTTTTTTATTCTATTCTTTTATATTCTGTTTTACTCTATTCTATACTATTATGTTTTATTCTAATCTTTTCATAATTAAAATTTAGAAAAAGACGACTATATTTTTTCTGTTTTATTCCATTCTATTCTAATATATTTGTCTTTCTATTCTATTATTTTCCATGCTATTCCTCTATTTTATAATTTATTAAATTATATTCTATTCTTTTTTTATATATATTCTATTCTTTTCAAAATTTGAACATTGGAGGATGGCTATATTTTAACAATCATACACACAGTCTTTGAAGGAAATCAGCAATATGTTTATATTTTGAATTTGATTTCCGAAATTTGATTTTTGTTATTGCAGATTCATTTAAATTCATTACTATTGTATTTCGGAAATTTGGATACATCCAAATTTCCGAAAAATTCATCCAAATTTTAATTTGGAATGAAATGACCAACTCATGTCTGGTCAGCACAATTGTCATTTTTTTATGGTCACACCCGACACGTGTTTATGTTCTTATCCAGACCAAGCCTTTTCTGGAACTTTTTGTTTACATGTTTAAATCAGTATTATTTACTAGAGAGTTGCTTATAACCCCCAAACATATTTTATATATATATATATATATATATATATATATATATATATATATATATATATACAGTGCCTTGCGAAAGTATTCGGCCCCCTTGAACTTTTCAACCTTTTGCCACATTCCAGGCTTCAAACATAAAGATATAAAATTTAAATTTTTTGTGAAGAATCACCAACAAGTGGGACACAATTGTGAAGTGGAACGAAATCTATTGGATATTTTAAACTTTTTTAGCAAATAAAAAACTGAAAAGTGGTGCGTGCAAAATTATTCGGCCCCTTTACTTTCAGTGCAGCAAACTCACTCCAGAAGTTCAGCGAGGATCTCTGAATGATCAAATGTTGTCCTAAATGACTGATGGTGATAAATAGAATCCACCTTTGTGTAATCAAGTCTCTGTATAAATGCACCTGCTCTGTGATAGTCTCAGGGTTCTGTTGAAAGCGCAGAGAGCATCATGAAGACCAAGGAACACACCAGGCAGGTCCGTAATACTGTTGTGGAGAAGTTTAAAGCCGGATTTGGATACAAAAAGAT
The DNA here is from genome assembly GCA_028564925.1 of Lithobates sylvaticus. Taxonomy (NCBI): domain Eukaryota; kingdom Metazoa; phylum Chordata; class Amphibia; order Anura; family Ranidae; genus Lithobates; species Lithobates sylvaticus. Next base: position 22,809,718 of record CM053038.1, read on the forward strand.
TTCCCAAGCTTTAAACATCCCAAGGAGCACTGTGCAAGCGATCATTTTGAAATGGAAGGAGTATCAGACCACTGCAAATCTACCAAGACCTGGCTGTCCCTCTAAACTTTCAGCTCAGACAAGGAGAAGACTGATCAGAGATTCAGCCAAGAGGCCCATGATCACTCTGGATGAACTGCAGAGAACTACAGCTGAGGTGGGAGAGTCTGTCCATAGGACAACAATCAGTCGTACACTGCACAAATCTGGCCTTTATGGAAGAGTGGCAAGAAGAAAGCCATTTCTCAAAGATATCCATAAAAAGTCTCGTCTAAAGTTTGCCACAAGCCACATGGGAGACACACCAAACATGTGGAAGAAGGTGCTCTGGTCCGATGAAACCAAAATCGAACTTTTTGGCCACAATGCAAAACGATATGTTTGGCATAAAAGCAACACAGCTCATCACCCTCAACACACCATCCCCACTGTCAAACATGGTGGTGGCAGCATCATGGTTTGGGCCTGGTTTTCTTTAGCAGGGACAGGGAAGATGGTTAAAATTGAGGGGAAGATGGATGCAGCCAAATACAGGACCATTCTGGATGAAAACCTGTTGGAGTCTGCAAAAGACCTGAAAGTGGGACGGAGATTTATCTTCCAACAAGACAATGATCCCAAACATACAGCAAAATCTACAAAGGAATGGTTCACAAATAAACGTATCCAGGTGTTAGAATGGCCAAGTCAAAGTCCAGACCTGAATCCAATCGAGAATCTGTGGAAAGAGCTGAAAACTGCTGTTCACAAACACTCTCCATCCAACCTCACTGAGCTCGAGCTGTTTTGCAAGGAAGAATGGGCAAGAATTTCAGTCTCTCGATGTGCAAAACTGATAGAGACATACCCCAAGCGACTTGCAGCTGTAATCGCAGCAAAAGGTGGCTCTACAAAGTATTAACGCAAGGGGGCCGAATAATTTTGCACGCCCCACTTTTCATTTTTTTTATTAGTTAAAAAAGTTTAAAAAATCCAATAGATTTCGTTCCACTTCACAATTGTGTCCCACTTGTTGGTGATTCTTCACAAAAAAATAAAATTTTATATCTTTATGTTTGAAGCCTGAAATGTGGCAAAAGGTTGAAAAGTTCAAGGGGGCCGAATACTTTCGCAAGGCACTGTATATATATATATATATATATATATATATATATATATATATATATATATATATATTTATTTATATTTATTTAACAGAGACCCTATGGAATAAAATGGTGATTGTTGCAATTTTGTATGTCACGCTGAATTTGTGCAGCGTGCATTAACCACTTTCAGACCGGACCAATTTGCAGCCAAAGGACCATGCCCCTTTTTGCGATTCGGCACTGCGTCGCTTTAACTGACAATTGCGCGGTCGTGCGACGTGGCTCCCAAACAAAATTGATGTCCTTTTTTACCCACAAATAGGGCTTTCTTTTTGTGGTATTTGATCGCCCCTGCGGTTTTTATTTTTTGCGCTATCAACAAAAAAGAGCGACAATTTTGAAAAAAAACACATTCTTTTTTATTTTTTGCTATAATACATATCCCCCAAAAATATATAAAAAAACATTTTTTTTCCTCAGTTTAGGCCGATACGTATTCATCTACATATTTTTGGTAAAAAAAAATCGCAATAAGCGATTATTGATTGGTTTGCGCAGAAGTTATAGCATTTACAAGATAGGGGATAGTTTTATAGCATTTTTATTAATCATTTTTTTTTTATTAGTAATGGCGGCGATCAGCGATTTTTATTGTGACTGTGACATTATGGCGGACTCATCGGACATTTTTGACACATTTTTGGGACCATTGTCATTTATACATCAATCAATGCTATTTTAATGCATTGATTCCTGTATAAATGACACTGGCAGTGAAGGGGTTAACCAGGGGGTGGCAGTGTAGGGGTTAAGTATGCCTAGGGGTGTGTTTCTTACTGTGGGGGGCATGGCTGTCAGCTAGTGAATGTTGATCTCTGCTCCAATCACAGGGAGCAGAGATCGGCGTCACTAGTTGCTAGGCAGAACGGGGAGATGCTGTTGATTTCCGCATCTCCCCATTCAGCCTTCCCGTGAGACGATCGCGGGTGTTCCTGCGGCGATCGAGTCCGCGGGACCTGCGACCGGCCTCACGGGGGTCCCGACCGGCGCGCTCCCGATGGCACAGACGGCATTAAGGAAGGACTTATATATACGCCCTCCTGCCTGTCCGTGCCATTCTGCTGACGTATATTGTCGTGCGCCGGTCGGGAACCGGTTAAGGTGAAAAACCTTAAGGCTTAGAACCACTTTAAACATTTATATTACATATGTTTTCAAGCACACAAAAAAGCTGACTGACTGAGCCTACCTAGAAGAACTTCATTAAAAACAGCAACAATTGGGACAATGAACACCTCGGTCAGGACTATTTCATGTACAACATAATGTATAGAATGCAGGGGTCAGGAGTAAGTTACATGCAAAACAACATATAGAGTGCAGCAGTCAGGATGAACCCTGTGGTCACATTAGAGTCCCCTCTTATATCAAAGTCCCCAAAGTCCTCCTGGGACAGCTCTTCCGCTCCTCCTCTTTGCGCTCTCAGACTCAATTTTCCGAAAAGGCACCAGTGCCATGATGTCACCATGCGCCCACCCCCCACCCAAGGCCAAGTACCATTTGCCTGGCTTCGGAACTGCACATGTGCAGTGTTAAAGTTGACCACAACTATCTTTTTTACTTGCACTCGGTACATGTTCCCAGACATTACCAGACAGGTAAAAATCTACTGGTTTTTACAAACTGTCCATAAATTTACGGGTGGTTGGCAACCATGGCTGCTGCAGACATAGCATTTACACCCATGGCAGTGATGAGGTTAAATAAAGGAAACCTCCAAGTACAATATAATACAAACTGCACTCAGTAATGATCAATACAGAAGATACATTACTATTACTGTTTGTCTATGTGATTATTTTTTAGATCTATATGAAATTCCAGAGATAAAAGTGACCCCGTATCCAGTGGTAGAAGGTGATGAGATGACCCTGACATGTAACGCTAGTCTCAGCCCTCTCAGACCGAGGACACAACTGAAATTTGCTTTTCAAAAAGATGAACGGAATGTCCGAGAATTCACTTCATATAATCAGTATGGAGTTCAGTCCGCTCAGGTGAAGTACTCTGGGAAATATTCCTGTGAAGTGACGACTGCAACCAACAGTGTAAAGAAGAGGAGTCAGGAGATATTGGTTGAGATAAACGGTGAGTCAACCTCAGGACTAACCAAAGGAATGAGTAACATTTTTTAAACCCAAATCAGAAGACTCAGATTTGTGATGATCCGCATTCACAGTAAGAATGAATTAATGGGAAATCAAACATTCTTAGATGCCCAGTTTCAACTGTAATAGTCCCTAAAAAAAGGTGGATAATTGATAAAAAAGTACAAAAGACCATCAATCGGTCACAGTGTTAAAAAGTTAGTCAGAACACAACAAAATCCAAAAATATTATTAGTCCCTGAGTGCTGAATAGACCGCCATTGTCAATGTCCCCCCTGACTTAACAAGCTGACTCCTAAATGATGCTAAATCTAAAGCTCAGTAGGACATAGAAGAGTTTTCCATAGATAATGCAAGTCTCGAACAACCATATGTAGGTCAAGGAGATTCCCCAAGTAAACAGGCCTCTAAGAAGCCATAGCAGTGAAAGAAAGAAAATAAGGCAAGTAGAGGTATGGGCAAGTGTCCACTCCAGACCTGCGGGAGATGTTTCTAGTTCAACTGGTATCGCCCATCAGGTATCGGATCCAAGGATTCCACGTGTTTTTGAACAACCGCAATTTTTCATTTAAGAGCATAGAAAGGCGTTCGTTGAAGGACATACATTTTTTTTGGGTGCACTGTCGCACGACCGCGCAATTGTCAGTTAAAAAAAAACGCAGTGCCGTATCGCAAAAAATGTCCTGGTCAGAAAAGAGGGTAAATCTTCCAGAGGTCAAGTGGTTATGGTAATTTGAAAAAATACATGTAATTACACTTTAATGTTTAAACTCAGCATCTAATCTCTAAAAAAAATTAATCCCAGGCCTAATACACACCTAACAAAACCTCAAGTCTAAAGCTGGATACACACTATACAACTTTTGTTGTTTGATTTCCTTTAGATTTACCAAAACCATGTAGTGTAAAGATCTGCCTGATTGCATACAAATTGAAACTGTTAAGGTTTGACCTCCTATTATATGGTTTTGGTAAATCTAAAGGATAAAATCTAAAGAAAATTGTATAATGTGTATGGCCCCTAAGCCAGAACACTAATGAACCTTTGTTGCTCTGTGTGGTCACCTCACCCTGTGTTAGTCTGATATCATGCTGGAACCCACCTGTTGGATTTTTTCACAGAAAAAGCATTTATATTTTTCCTCCTGGATTTCCTTCTCTGCAGAGCTGTTCATAAATCCAACAATCAAAGCAATCCGATATCCAGATATAGAAGGAGACAATATGACCCTGATATGTAACACAAGTCTCAGTCCCCTCAGACAGAAGACAGAACTACAGTTCGCTTTCCACAGAGATGGGCGGAATGTTCAGGAATACAGTTCATCCGATCAATATGGAGTCCAGTCCGCCAAACTAGAGGATTCTGGGAATTATTCCTGTGATGTGAAAGCTTCAAATGGCAAAGTGAGGAAGAGTAGTCACTTCATCCGTATTATGATAAAAGGTGAATATGATTTATTCCCAAACCGATCACAAAATACACCTCCAGCTTTATGGTAAAAATAAATCTGTACAAAATTATAGACTGTCATCCAACCATTACAATTGTTTCTGGCAGATTCTGTTCAAGTTTCTAACAATTTATAGGGATGATCAGACACATTTTTTTGAAATTTCTGTAAAATGTGACCCCCCTTATTGACCCCACAATTGGTCGGATCTTTGTTAAAATGTTGGAACTTTTTGACTAAATTCATTGATGTTTAATCTGAATACCAGATATGGTGCCAGGGAAACTATGCAAAAAATCCATAACCGGAATTCAGATTTAATGGAGACACATTTCACCAAATTTTCTGACTTTTGACGCTCATCCATTCTAAGCAAATAGTCATTTATTTTTTGCAGAGCTGTTTTTCACCCCGGTGCTAAATGTAAGCACATTGGAAGTCTTATGCCGCGTACACACGATCAGAATTCTCGTCGGAAAAAGCTCTGACGGTTTTCCCGACGGAATTCCGCTCAAACTGTCTTGCCTACACACGGTCACACCAAATTCCGACCGTCAAGAACGCAGTGACGTACAACACTACAACGAGCCGAGCTGTTTCCGAGCATGCGTAGGAATTTTGCACGTCAGAATTGCTACAGACGATCGGAATTTCCGATAGAAACCTTTTCCATCCGAAAAATTGAGAACATACTTTCAATTCTTTGCTGTTGGAAATTCGGCCATCAAAATTTCGATGGAGCCTACACACGGTCGCATTTTCCGATGAAAAGCTCTCGTCTGTCTTTTTCTGGCCGGAATTCCGATCGTGTGTGCGCATTAGAAGGTGACAACATGACCATGAAGTGTAACATGAGTCTCAGTCCACCCATACAGAGGACAGAACTGCAGTTTGCTTTCTACAGAGATGTGGAAAATAAGTGAAAAACTCTGCGCCAAATATTTATATTAATATTATTCTATATCATTTTTTAAATTTATATAGTGCTGCTCCCCTGAAAAGAGTTGTGGGCTCCTAATTATATGAAAGTGTTGAGGGGGCGCTAGTAATTGCAATACCAATTTAAATACATGTGATTACAATAACTTATACAACAAAATATATATGCAAATAAATCATATGCAGATATAACAGAAGTGATAGATTAACAATATCCCAAATGTGATTAACCAAACATAATTACTCCTTGGAGAACACCCTTGTGACAACAATATTAAAAAAATTATGAGAACAGTCCCAAAAATTAATGTGTCCCAATGTACATATTCTTTAAACATTCATGTGGTTTCAACACAAATGAAACGATATATCTTTCAACATAAAAGTGATTGCGGCAAATTATTTCCTATATGATCCTTCACCACAGCCTAGGCAATCGACACCCAAAGTGACTGGATATAGATTCTGCTTACCAGAATTTATTGACTACTTTATTGAAAAAGATAGTCAATTATCACCTGTGCAGGATTGTGCCTGCTCACATGAAATAACCTGGAGACAGAGTTAAAAGGAAAGGTGGAGGGGTCTGTCTGTATGTGAGAAGTGATCTCAAAGCGAGTGTGAAAGAGGACCTGGGGATGGAGAGTGTGATGAGTCTGAAGCATTATGGGTGGAACTGCATACAGATGTGCGTAGTTCAAAGTTAATCATTGGAGTTTGTTATAGACCACCCAATGTTAATGAGGAGGTGGATACTCAGCTCCTTGCACAAATAGAAAGGGCTGCAAGGGCTGGGACAGTGATAATAATGGGGGATTTTAACTACCCAGAAATTGACTGGAATAATGGCACTGCTGGGACAGTTAAAGGGCAAAAATTTATAAACCTATTACAGGACAATTTTATGGTCCAGTTCATTGAGGCCCCAACCAGGAATGATGCTCTGCTGGATCTGGTAATCTCAAACCATGCAGAGCATATTACTAATGTTCAGATAAAGGAGCATCTGGGTAGCAGTGACCATAACATGATTTCATTTGATGTTAGCTGTAAGCAAAAATCACATACAGGAAAGATAAAAACACTTAATTTCAAGAGGGCAAATTTTCCAAGGATGAGGGCTGCTCTCCAGAACTTAGACTGGGAGAGAATATTGGCAACAATGGGCACAGAACAGAAATGGGGATTCTTTAAAAAGACTGTTTGTGAACTCACTGCAAAGTATATTCCCATGGGCAATAAATTTAAAAGGCTAAAAATAAAACCTATGTGGCTCACGGCCAAAGTTAAAAAAGCTATAAACTGTAAGAAAAGAGCTTTTAAAAAATATAAAAATGAAGGATCACTAGTGTCATTTAAATGTTACAAAGAACATAACAGAATATGTAAAAAGGAAATCAAGGATGCAAAAATTCAAAACGAAAGACAGATTGCAAAAGATAGTAGGACAAACCCAAAAAATTCTTCAAATATATTAATAGTAAAAAGGTCAAGTCTGAGCATGTAGGCCCTTTACAAAATAATCTAGAGTGGGTGACTGGGAAAGAGAAGGCTAATTTATTAAATACTTTCTTCAGCTCTGTGTATACAAAGGAGCATGGGGGAGCTCATGTCCACAATGGGGGTGGTAGTGACACAGCCCCAAATCCACAATGGCTCAAAAGTGATATGGTCCAGAAATATTTAGACAGAATAAAGGTGGATAAAGCACCTGGACCTGATGGCATCCACCCACGGATCCTAAAAGAATTGAGCACTGTAATTTCAAAGCCAATAAGCCATTGTATCTAATTTTTAGGGAATCATTAATGACAGGAATAGTACCACTGGATTGGCGCAGGGCGAACGTGGTGCCTATATTTAAAAAGGGAACAAAGTCATTACCAAGTAACTATAGACCTGTTAGTTTAACTTCTATAGTTGGGAAGATACTGGAGAGATTATTAAAAGACCACATAGACGAGTTCTTGCAGGAAAAAAAATATTTTAAGCAACAGACAGCATGGGTTCATGAAAGACAGAAGTTGTCAGACAAACCTCATTTCTTTTTATGAGGTGGTAAGTAAAACCTTGGGCAGAGGCGTGGCTGTGGACGTGGTATACTTGGATTTTGCAAAAGTGTTCGATACAGTTCCCCACACACGGCTCATGTGTAAGGTAAGGTCTACAGGTTTGGAAATATCGGTTTGTAAATGGATAGAAAACTGGCTAAAAGACAGAATTCAGAGAGTCGTGGTTAATGATTCTTACTCTGAATGGTCTAAGGTTATCAGTGGTGTACCCCAAGGTTCAGTGCTGGGACCCTTACTTTTTAATATCTTTATAAATGATATTGGGTCTGGGATCAAAAGTAACATTTCTGTCTTTGCAGATGACACCAAGCTATGCAGTGGAATAACGTCCTTACAGGAGGTCTCCAATTTACAAGCCGACCTCAATGCTCTGTCTAATTGGGCGACTATGTGGCAGATGAGGTTTAATGTTGATAAATGTAAAGTTATGCACTTGGGGGCTAAGAATATGCATGCATCATACATGCTAGGGGGAGTACAACTGGGGGAATCCGTAGTGGAGAAGGATCTGGGGGTTTTGGTAGATCATAAGCTCAATAATAGCATGCAATGCCAAGCTGCGGTTTCCAAAGCGAGCAAAGTCCTTTCTTGTATAAGAGAGGTATGGACTCCAGAGAGAGAGATATCATCTGTACAAATCATTAGTAAGACCTCATCTGGAATATGCAGTTCAGTTTTGGGCACCAGTTCTCAAAAAGGATATGGGGAACTGGAGAAAGTGCAGAGAAGGGCAACCAAACTGATAAGAGGCATGGAGGAGCTCAGCTATGAGGAAAGATTAGAGGAACTGAATTTATTCACCCTTGATAAGAGGAGATTAAGGGGGGATGTGATCAACATGTATAAATATATAAGGGGTCCATATAGTGAACTTGGTGTTGAGTTATTCACTTTACGGTCAACAAAGAGGACAAGGGGGCACTCTTTACGTCTAGAGGAAAAGAGATTTCATCTCCAAATACGGAAAGGTTTCTTCACAGTAAGAGATGTTAAAATGTGGAATAGACTCCCTGCAGAGGTGGTTCTAGCCAGCTCAGTAGATTGCTTTAAGAAAGGCCTGGATACTTTCCTAAATGTACATAATATAACTGGGTACTGACATTTATAGGTAAAGTTGATCCAGGGAAAATCCGATTGCCTCTCGGGGGATCAGGAAGGAATTTTTTCCCCTGCTTTAGCAAATTGGAGAATGCTCTGCTGGTTTTTTTTTTGCCTTCCTCTGGATCAACTGTGGGTATAGAATGGGGTATATGGGATTGTATGATATATATATATGTATATATATATTTTTTTTATTTTTATTTGTGGTTGAACTGGATGGACTTGTGTCTTTTTTCAACCTAACTAACTATGTAACTATGAATATGAACCTTCCTCATCATTGATATAAGCGGGATATGAAAAACAGATAGAGAGCCTCTATAGCATAATAACGTTTATTAAAAAAAAAAATTAAAAATACTAGCCAAATGGCTCCCTACTTCTAAAAGTGCCTGGGTGGAATGTTCAGGAATTCAGTTCATCAGATCAATATGGAGTCCAGTCTACCCAGTTGGAGGATTCTGGGAATTATTCCTGTGATGTGAGAAATGCATTCAACATTTCTAAGAAGAGTGAATCTTTGTCCAGTTCATCCAGTTCCCGGACAAAGTCATCCAGTGCCCTGGGCCCCCACCTCTACCCCACTCCATGCGTCACTCCTATCGATCAGGCATCGCTAGATAACAAAGCATTGACCAGCTCCCAGCACCTCACCCCCCTCCACATAAAAAAAACTGCATCTGGGACAGGTGCCCCTCTTGCCCCCCCCCCTTCCCTTCCCTGTGTGCATCTACTAATATGTAGTATATATTCTCATGAACTAAAAACTGTTCTATTCTCCTTTACGCAGAGAAAAGCAGCAAGCACGCAATACCATTGATCATTGTGACTCCTCTGGTCTTGCTCTTGGTTTCCACTTTTCTGCTCTTCAAGTACAGACACAAGCTACACTGGCCAACCACTGGGTGTCCACATCAACAAAGAGGACAGCAACCGGAGCCTCAAATTTCTCCAACATGTATGACCATTATCTATATATTAAAGGAGTACCGATGACTAGGATGTAGTACAAATATGCTAGCAACAGCCCAAAGGCAGTTTCTCTAATGCTGCGTACACACGATTGGACAAATGAACGGACTGATCGTGTGTACGCGGCATTATATATATGACTTAAAAGAGAAGTACAGTAAAACCTTGGTTTGAGAGTAACTTGGTTTGAGAGCATTTTGTAAGACAAGCAACTTTTTTTATTAACTTTGATTTGATATACAAGTAGCGTCAAGTCACATAAAAGAGTAGAGGGGCACCTCCAAGTGTAGCAATAGGGTTACATTTATGAAGGTACAACATTTAGCAACTCACATGGTTGATAATTAAAGGAGGCACATCTAAGTATGCAGGCATCCAGGGTAAAGCTGTCCACATAGACCGCCTTCCGCATGGCCATCAACGTCATCTCTTCCACGCTGTTCTCCACGTTCAAGCCTTGCTTTCAGATTGCTTTACTGCAGTACTAGTCTTCCCAGTCACAATTGGTAGTCTTCCCGGTCACAATTGGTAGTCTTCGCGGTCACAATTGGTAGTCTTCCCGGTCACAATTGCAGACCTACAGGGGTGAGAGTCGGCGGGGGGGGGATGGTCTATGTTAACAGCTTTATCCCGGATGCCTGCATACTTAGATGTGCTTCTTTAAATCATAAACCATGTGAGATGCTAAATGTTGTACTTTCATTAAATTTAACCATATTGCTACACTTAGAGGCGCCTCTCTTCTCTTGTATACTCTGTAGCACCTGCTTGATTTTGCTTCTAATCCCCTTGTGGAGGCTTTCATTTGTGGATGGACGTTTTATAGTTACACAACCTATTACATTGCTATAATCTTTTTATATGAACTATAAACTAAAGGACCTATGTATAAATGGTTGTGGAACAAATCATCTGAGTTTCCATTATTTCTTATGGGGAAATTTGCTTTGATATAAGAGTGCTTTGGATTACAAGCATGTTTCTGGAATGAATTATGCTTGCAATCCAAGGTTTTGCTGTATGGGTTTTTCCCCCCTTTTATACTTACCTAGGTGGATGCAGCATGGGACTGATGCTGCATCTGTCCCCCGGTGTCTCTACACTGAGAACCTAGCGAACGAATGTCGTCGGTGGCTCGGTTCTCACAGATCCCCGAAAGGAGAGCTGCTGACTGTCAATCAGCAGCTCTCCTCTCTGCTCCTCCTCGCTCACTGGAGTGCTGAGCTGTGGAGGGGGCGGAGCAGCCGTTTCAGGCTCTCATCGGCTCGCTGAGAGGCTGAGACGGGTGTCAGTCCAAGCCCCTGGTGGATGCAGACTTTATTGTTGGGATGACGCCGTGCCTGGACTGATTTCTGTGATGTCAGCAGAGAGCGGACTTCAGCCCGCTCTCTGCTAAAAACGGGTCACAGGAGTGCAAAACGAATTGCACTCCTGTGACCCATAGGAGAAGCCCAGCCAAATGAGCTCAGGCTGGACTTCTCCTTTGAAGCTGAAGTTTATTCTTCCTATTTTTTGTCTTCCTTGGTTCCTTCTTTCCCTCCACATCAACCTGCTAAGAAATTTTACATTAAACCTTTTCAATTTTATTACATACTTTATTTTAGGCCAAAATATAATTTCTCGGTCTTTCTGCTTCTGTATGCAATGCAGGCATATCATGGCTGATTAAATATATACTGTACGCATGCACATATCTTTTTTCCAAGGGTCTTCTGGCCAGTCTGTTGACATCACAAGTCCATCCTCTTTGCTTTCAGCATGCTTCCTGTTGGACTGCATGTCACCTACTAGAACAATTTAGTGTGGTGTTGAATATTCTCAAAGGTGATTTTTTTTACATTTTTTTTCACGTTTGCTAAGCTACAGTATTTATTTTTTTATGTTTAAGTGGAGATCTGTTTTAATTACATGTTGCAGTGTGCAAATTTAACACACGTTTTTATCGTCTCCCTCTTTCCCAGTTGCTGCCACAGAGTCAGCCAATGACACTGAAGTCACTTACACCGACTTTATTCTGCATCGTGTACCTAAAGGTAATCCCAGTGTATGAGTTTATTTTTTATTATTATTATTATTATTATTATTATGTTCCTGTTTGCTGTTTACAAATGTATATGCTGTTGACCACATAGAACACAGTGGTAGTCTCCTGTTTGTAAGCTCCCTTTGTATGACTGAAACCCCAGACTGTTTATGACTATGGATCAACATAATGATAATTCTATATTTATAATGGGGGACATACACACACAGCAACGTTTGAAGAACTACAGCACATTTTTTTTGAATTAAATTCCCATTTCCTTCCTGTTTAAAATCTGAATTTAAAATCTGTTTATGACTATGGATCAACATAATTATAATTCATATTTATAATGGGGGACATACACACACAGCAACGTTTGAAGAACTACAGCACATTTTTAATAAATTCCCATTCTGAACTATTTTTTTTTTTTTTTTATGTATACCAGAAAATATATTTTCACATTTTGAATTACATTTCATAGCCCACTAGTGGATATCAGTTTGTCAGAAAGGGCAGTTGGCATCATTGCTGGACACTTGTTGAGCCTAAACCAATTGCACAGTAGATGGCATATTGTTTTCATTGCCTCACTAAAGTCTGTACATGTACTTGTTATGGACTAGGAGAAGTAGTAAATTGTGAATACTGTGTACATTTATTGTATGTTCATTTTCCAGGGTCTTCAACATTGACCAGAGAACCTGTGAGTATAATTCAATATTTAAAACATTGGTTAAGTGCAAGATTTACAATATCAGGTTCAGAAGAATAATTGGAAGGATTAATGGGTGGTGATGGGTACCCAAAGTAGTGTTTCCAGATGGTGGTGTGTAGATGGTGGCAACACTAGACTGGCTCTATTCCCAAACCAAAGGGCTTCCAAGCCCACTTTGGACTGATACTGGGAAAAGAGATAAGGACTGGAGGGCCACACCAGAGTATTGAACCATTAGATGTTGAGGAACATGTTTAAGAGCTGCCTTATAACAACTCAACTGTGACTCTAATGCCTAAAGTCCATTCAATAGACCAACATTTCTCAACCTTTTATCCCAGAGGAACCCTTGAATTTTTTATTTTTTTTTGGTTGAACTAGATGGACTTCTGTCTCTTTTCTCTGACTAACTATAGAACTATGTAACTATGTGTTGGGGAACCATTGCAAAAACCAATTCATTGGTGGTCAGTGGAAAAAGTACCCCCTACATTGCTGACCAGTGGGAAAAATGTTCCCCTTTAGTGGTGGTCCAAATGCCACCCTTACAGACAGCTAAAAATATCATTGAGTTAATAGTTACCGTATTTATCGGCGTATAACACGCACTTTTTCCCCCTAAAAATCAGGGAAAAGTCGTGGGTGCGTGTTATACGCCGATACCCCAAAAAAAAAATGTCAAAAATGTCAAAAATAGCAAGCGCCGCCGAAAAATAGCGAGCGCTGCCGAAAAAGACCGAACTGCGGCCGAAAAAACCCGAAGCCGCACCGGAATAGACCGAGCAGACTGTTCGGCTCTGCTCGTAGTCCCGCCTCCCTGCGCTCGCTCCAGAAACAGCAAGGAGGCGGGACCGCGAGCGGAGCTGAACAGTCGGCTCGGCCTTTTCCGGGGCCGCTTCGGTCTTTTTCGGCCGCGCCTCTGTCTTTTTCGGTGGCGCGCGCGACAGAGAGTCTCGGCGGCGGGAAATTTAAACCCGGACCGGACTTCAAATGACACTGGCGCAAGGTACAATGACGCTGGGCATGGCTGCAATGACGCTGGGCATGGCTGAAATGACCCTGGGCAAGGCTGCAATGATGCTGGGCATGGCTGCAATGATGCTGGGCATGGCTGCAATGACGCTGGGCAAGCTGCAATGATGCTGGGCAAGGCTGCAATGATGCTGGGCAAGGCTGCAATAACGCTGGGCAAGGCTGCAATGATGCTGGGCAAGGCTGCAAACGACGCTGGGCAAGCTGCAAATGACGCTGGGCAAGCTGCAAATGACGCTTGGCAGGCTGCAAATGACGATGGGCAAGCTGCAAATGACGCTTAAATGTAAGTTTTTTTTTTTCCCTAAACTTCTCTCCTAAAACTTTTTTTCCTTAAAATGCCCTCCTAAACTTGGGGTGCGTGTTATACGCCGGTGCGTGTTATATGCCGATAAATACGGTAGTTAAAAATGTGGAGAATAGTATACGGTACATAGTTAGGTTGAAAAAAAAAGATACCAATCCATCTAGTTCAACCTGTAGAAAAAAAATAGAACAAATAAAATGAATAGAACAAATAAAATGCAAATGGTGTTGATCCCCAAACTATGCAGGACCATCAAATAAGAGGTCAGTCAGCCACAGCTCAAGGTGCCCCTGGCAACCTCTGGAGGAACCCTAGTTGAGGATGGCCGCCTTAGACATTCCCTCTGTTTATCAAGCCCTGATGAAAAAGGTGTCCTAGAGCCTGAAAAGGGTTGGCTATACAAGCAAATTCTGCTTGAACTTTATAGTTGAAATAACATATTTTGGACTTTAATACTCTGATGAGGCGCTCCAGTTCTTATCTCTTTCTCTGAAGAAATCCTGGAGATGAGCATGAGAGGAGAAGACGAGAGAGCTTGAGAGTAGGAGGTCTTGAGAAGAGCAGAGAGGACAATTTGAGTGATATTTGGAGACAAGATTGGTGATGTAGATGACTCCTAGGAGACCTTGAGGATGAGGGCCTTGGCGATTCCCAAAAAACTTTGCTGAGGTTTCTCTTCTTTGATGCTAAAAAAGTTATTGCTTCACAGTGGAAGAAACCAGACCTTCCTAGCTTGCAAATGTGGATCGATTTAAAAAAACAAAGCCCTACCTATGTACAAAACGACTTAAACCGCGAGGGGTTGTCCAAAAAAATGCGATAGAATTTGGTCGCGTTGGACTTCTGCAGTCTCAGACAACAGAGGTCGAGGTTGATTTATATTCTGTTGCATTAGTGGTCCTGGTCAAGCTATGTAAGTTTTGTGCCTTATTATTTTACCTATACTGGCTACATTGCCTTTTTGCACCTTTTGTTGTGAATTCACCAGCTGTTTTTTGTTGGAGTTGTGCTTCAGACAGGCTTTGCCATTGATGTTTATGTGTCTATGTACGAAATTTCCCTTATATCAGTATGTATTGCTGGTCTGTTAGTATATACCCTGTTCAGTTTTTCTCAGTTTTGATGACTGAAAAATTAATAAAACTACCTAAAAAAAAAAAAAGAAAACCCATAGCAGCCCACAAGTAGGACAAGATCTTCATTCCAAAATTTTTACTACAAAGAGTAATTATATTTGTAACGGAAACCCGATTCCCACACACTCCACTTGAGTGCTTCTGTCAGTACACTGCATCCTCCAGTCGGAACATCGATATCAGATATTATAGCGGATCGTACAAGACTAGCCGACAATAGCTTGTCTGAACATGGAACATTTTATTTGAATCTTAGACACACACTTTTATATTCCACAGGAGGACAGCCCCTCCTGATTATATTACCCTAACAATACAAACTGTAACCAGAAACATAATTAACATGACCTAATTAACTTGTCATCTAACCAGCCTAGGTGACTCAATGCCCACCCAGACAATGTTGTGATTAATCAGATACCGCCACTTCAGGTCAGACTTGCCAGCATGAAACTCCCAAAAGTACGATACACATTGCTATAAGTATAAACACATCCCACAAGAGTTTGCTAGCAGAGACAAACATTATTCCAATTAGCACAATTAACAATACAAACAGTGATCTTCCTCAGCCTAGTAGGCAACAGACTATAGCTGAAGACCTCAGTAGCAGACTGTTCGTCTCCTACATTGAAGACCATGGAGTCCACATCTAAGCAATGCCTTGATTAATCAGGAATTTCAGACAGCATGGCAACGGTCTACAACAGGCATACAATGTCCTATTTGAAGTAATCCAAACTACATTCTGTGTAATCATTTTCTCGGTCACCCTGTGCGCCCACCTAATAGACACAGGGTACCTTACACATAAGAGGGACATGGGGAGCTGAAACAAGGGTTTCCCAACCTCTCCAAGAGAAACTAGGTTCCATGGGCTCCCCACCCAAAGTGCCTCTCGTCACAATATTCTTCAGATTTTGTTCCTGGTGGGAGTCCTGGTGTGGCAAGGTAACTAGAGCAGTAGGTATAGGTCGGTGCACAAGTAGAGTGAACACCTCATTAAAAAAAATTGTATAAGGAATTGTAATTATATTCTTCAGAGTTTGGGCCTGGCAGTAGGTAGAAGCCTTGGGGTGGCATGATAACTAGTGCACACATATGGTGAGGCGCTAATTCCAAAAACTGTCCCAGGAATAGTAATACAGTATATTCTTGCAAAAGATTTTGGTCCTGGTAGGCAAGGTACTAGAGCAGTAGGCATAACCTGGTGCACAAGCAGGGCCAGACCCTCATTTCAATATTCTTCAGATTTTTAGTCTGGTAAGAGCCTTAGGGTGGCAGATAGAGCACTAAGCAGTAGCGTGAGGCAATTATTCCAAAAAATTGCACAGGGAACTAAATTCTTCAGATGTTGGGCCAGCAGTAGCCCTGAGGTGGCAAGGTACCAGGGAAGGCAAGAGTTTGTCTATAGGTGCATAATTAGGTGCCATAGTTGAAAAGTGTCATATGCAAGTTACATTTTTTTGCTTGCTGCTCAAGGTTGACATCTATGAGGACAGATGTTCATATCACATTGAGTTATCAATGCCCTTAGGTGTTGGTCCATGTGTACAGTGCAGTGACACTGTTTAAGGTCACAAGCTTTCTATGGTTAACAGTATTATGGAGGGCATATATTAAAAGGTTTAAAATAAAGTCTATAAAACTTTGATAAAATAAGAAATGATTTATATCGATCAATGTATATAATTATTTCACTTTTACAGGATGTCACCTATGCCGCTGTGAAATGCAGAAAAGCACCATATTAAAGAAGACCTCAGCAGATCTCTGTCTGTAATGACCAGATAGCATCACCTCATTATAATATTTTAAAGACTAACCCTTGTTTGGGGAATAAATTAACTTTCATTGATGCTATTATGTATAAATGTGTTATGCTAACAGTGCTGATGCATTCCACTGTGCTTTGCCTGAAACTGCATCAGTTCTTGGACCCACTAAAGCAGATCCTTGTGTTAAAACTTTTTTTTTTATAAAACCAGAGATCTTTTTTTTACCAGGTCACTTCCTTAGACCTGTAGCTGGTGTTAAATACAGAAAGGAGGTGAGGAGATGAGAAGAAAAGAGGAGAGGAAAGAAAAGCAGAGGAGAAGAGAGGCAAAGAGGAGAGGAGGAGAATAAAAGGGGAGAAGAGAATAGAAGGGGAGAGGGAAGGGAACCGAATGTAAGGGAGAGGAGAGTTTTTATTTTCTCGCTATTGATCTATGTTAGAGAAAAACTGTAATTATAATGTAGCACCCTCTAGGTAGGAAGGTGCTAGAGGTGGATTTTTTTGTAGGACCGGTAAATTTAGGCAGGCCTGGCTGGCAGCCAGGCCTGTTTGTTTTGATTTGATCTGGGCTGGGAGTGGCTCAGGGTAGAGGCTGGCAGCATCACAGAGACCTCCCTCTTCTTTCTAGAGTTTGCTGGAAAGTTCTGGAATGAGAGGAGGAAAGGAGAGGTGGCACTGCCTGGAGTGTTTTACGGAGCCCTGGCCAATCCCCAACTTGAATTGGTAGGGGGCAGGCCTCCTTAACTACCCATGGTCAGACCAGGTGGGGAGGAGTTGACGAGTGGAAGAGCTAGAGGGAGAGAGTGCTGAGACTGTCTGGGCCTTTGAGGGAGCTCCCCAGTCTGGGGGGGTGACCTTGGGTCTGGGCCCAGGTGCAGTCAGGACCACTTTCAGGAACACATGAATTGGTCCTGGACCAGAGGCACAAGAGAGTGCAAGGAGAGGATAGCTGGAGAGACTCCAGGGAAGACTACTGGTCACAGACAGGAGGGCTGGTGAGTGAGGCACAGTCAGAAGGACTGGGGAGGCATGCCTGAGAGGACTGGGAGTTTGCAGTCTGAGATGGGTGCAGAACCAGAAGTGTGGACTGTGGTGGAAGGGGCAGTGGAAAGAGGCAGCTGCAGCCAGGAGGGCTGACAGGGCCTAAAGAGGGCCTAACTAGGATCAGTAGCTTTTCTGATACACCATTGGGGCCTGCGGTCCCAGCCTGCAAAGGGCATTTGCTGAGGCCTGACTGAATCAGTGTCAGGCCTAACCAACAAATAGTGCTAGCTGTTCCTGGGGATCAAGTGATGTGCTGGAAGTGACTAGAAGTAACAGTCTGCAGCAAGCGATGTTCTGGTGGAGTGAGGAGTGATGAGCTTCAAGCAAGTTGTGCAGGAGGAAGCTGAAGGGGTATGTACAGAGAGTGTACATAGTTGTCCCAAAACCAATTGTTTTTCTTATATCCACGCTGGACATCCCATAGCTCCCATGCCCATCCAAGTTATACACCTCAATAAAACAAAAGAAATGAAGTTCACTGACTGCTTTATGTCTCGGAGTGCCTGAGAGTGAATGCTGGGCTGGGCAGGGTGACAGACACACCACAATTATCAGCAGCCCCTATGGGGGTACCGCTACAATAAAATATAGGTGGGGGGTGTAGCATAAACAGTGTTTATTGTGAGTTCCTCCAGCATCTTGGGTGTTTGAACATCAATCATTACCTTTAACATGCAAGTTTGAGTATCAAAGTCAACATATCCCTTTAAAGTAAACATGTGTACTCATGTATATGCCTATAATACTACATTACCAGTCTTAGCCGTTTTCAAAGGAGCCAATCCAACAGCACCTGACTACATATTAAAAAAAGTATTTGCCCTTTTGTCATTGCATTAACAAATTGGATTTAAGAGTTTGGGTTTTTACAAAATTACAAATATTCTGGCTGATAAAACAGTTCACATACATTTCTAAAGTGTATACGTGTATTTAGCGGTTTAGTTAAAGCACCACTTAAAATATGAAACCCACTTGTTTGCTATTAGTCACTACGTTCTGCTCATACCCATAGACCTTTGCAGGAACTTATTATGTAGAAACCAAGATGAGAGAGAATACATGTCTGACTTGAAGCATATTTTCCCCAGAAAATGAAGCCTTTTTCAAAATTTTAGCTGGTTAGCCTTAACCTCAAAGCTAACTATTACCATCGCTATACACATGTCACGTATCTGTGTGGTCTTCATTGGTCCGAGCTCTCAGAATTGGGGACTGAAATAGAAAATGACCCAGACACACCATTTACCCAACCTGCAAATGTGGTTTGGTGCATTAACATCTCATCAGTTTGTTGAAAGGTTTTGAACACAAAAACAAGTTCTCTGGTTCACTGGACTCACAACCTGCCATAGCAGACCTCGCTGACCTCTAGAAGCCATAGCAAGATGAAGCTCCAACTTTTATTTGTGTTGGTTTTTTGGTACCTTCCAACAGGTAAGTCATCAGTTATGTCCTCCTTGTATAATTCTAATTATTAAATTAATGATGTTCTTAAGGCATTAGAATTTTTTTTTACAGGAAGGACAAGAATGAGCAAAACTTATTAGGAAGCAAAGGTCTCAAGGAGCCCATTTTGTGGGCTTAAAATTATAAAGGTCCCCACTGGAATACCATCCCCAACTTCTTTCCTACAATCCTCTAGTTGCAACCATGGTATTTGCCATGATTCCTGTGCTGGAATGATAGGCTGTTCAGCGGGGGCAACCAATCAGTAACTCTACCTGCGCATTGATCCCACATTGCCAATGCTCAATCTTGCACAACAGAAAAGAGCAATCAGCACCACAGAACTACCTGGACAATTGTGGATCCCAATTGAGAATGCTGCTGCTCAATCCTAGTAGAATACTAGTAGAAAAAGCAAAAAATTATTTTTCAGCACAAAGCTCTGGAATATCCACAATTGTAGTCACAATTTGTACCAAATATATATTCATTTTAGAAAAGATGGACTTTATATGATTTAAAAATCTCAGCCCTTCACTGGAACAATCTACCCCTCCACTTATTGGCGGAGTAACTTAAATAATATTCATTATATGTGAAATAGAGTGAAACTGAAAATTCTCTATATAATAATCTAAATAAAGTGCAAGTACTTATTCACTGAATAAATGTCCGTAATAATGCAACATTCAATGTGTTGAAAACAATACTCTCAAATCCGTGGACAATAGTGTGTGTGAAAAAATGCAAAAAAACGATTGATTACCATATGCAAAAAAAAAAAAAAAAATGACAATAAAAAATAAGTGTATAAAACTCAAAGACTGAATTTATATACACCTAATCTTTAAACTGTGAAAGACCATGTACATGTGATAATTATGTGTTGAATTCATTTTTTATATATATATGGTTAATTGTTGAAATATTTTCTTAAAACTAACATTTTCTTAATATCCCCCAAAGTGCATCCGTGTAGCAAAAAGTCAAAAAAATTCCTGAAACCCAAATCCCAATTCAATCAAGAAGGCTGAAACAACGTGATCCACCACTTCTTAAATTCAGATGACTAATGTGCTCCTTTAATTTGAAAAAGTTCTAAAGTGGCTCACCAACAGTTGTGGCTGGAAAAATTATAAACCAGCAATTGCACAGAATTTAATATTTGGATTATTCCTACTCTGCGATTGTTCCCTCGTGTCGGGCAGACACTTAAGAAATGTGAGTGTATTTTCAACAGTTTTTAATAAATGTTACAAGTTTTAAAACAAGATTACGCTACGGAAGTTTTCCTCTCTTCTTCCTCTTAATTGTCGGTGGTTCATTGTGGGAGAAATACTGACAGGTGGAGAGACTGAAACCAGCAGAGTGGAGAGAGATACAACATCGCTATTGCAGATTTGGATACGGATCATCCACATGGGTTGGAGGAGATACTAACAGGCTGAGAAGTCCGCGGAGTAGGAATAAACCAAATATTAAATTCTGTGCAATTGTTGGTTTATAATTTTTCCAGCCACAACTGTTGGTGAGCCACTTTAGAACTTTTCGAATTAAAGAAGCACATTAGCAATCTGAATATAAGAAGTGTTGGATCACGTTGTTTCAGCCTTTTTGATTGAGAATTGGGATTTTGATTTCAGGAATTTCTTTGGACTTTTTTTCGCAAGGATGCACTTTGGGGGATGTTAAGAACATTTTTGTTTTAAGAAAATATTTCAATAATTAACCATATATATAAAAAAAGTCCTTCAACACATAATTATGACACATACATGGTCTTGCACAGTTTAAAGATTAGGTGTATATAAATTCAGTCTTTGAGTTTTATTCACTTATTTTTCATTATTATTTTTTTTGTTTATCATATGGTAATTAATATTTTTTTGCATTTTTTTCACACACACTATTGTTCACTTATTTGAGAGTATTGTTTTCAACACATTGAATGTTGCGTTAATACGGACATTTATTCAGTGAAGAAGCTTTTGCACTTTATTTAGATTATTATATAGAGGATTTTCAGTTTCACATATTATGAATATTATTTAAGTTACTCCACATATAAGTGGAGGGGTAGATTGTTTCAGTGAAGGGCTGAGATTTTTGAATCATATAAAGTCCATCTTTTCTAGAACTAATATATATTTGGTACAAATTGTGAATACAATTGTGTATATTCCAGAGCTTTGTGCTGCAAACGTATTTATTGCATTATCTACTAGTATTCTACTAGGATTGAGCAGCAGCACTCTCAATTGGGATCCACAATTGTCCAGGTAGTTCTGTGGTGCTGATTCCTCTTTTCTGTTGTGCAAGATTGAGCTTTGGTAAGTTGTGGTATCACAATCCACGGATGCACTTTGGGGGATATTAAGAACATTTTTGTTTTAAGAAAATATTTCAACAATTAAGCATATATATAAAAAAAATTAATTCAACACATAATTAATATACACTTATTTTTCATTGCCATTTTTTTTTTTTTGTTTATCATATGCTAATTAATATTTTTTTGCATTTTTTCACACACACTATTTCACGGATTTGAGTATTGTTTTCAACACATTGAATGTTGCGTTATTACGGACATTTATTCAGTGAATAAGCACTTGCACTTTATTTAGATTATTATATAGAGAATTTTCAGTTTCACTCTATTTCACATATTATGAATATTATTTTAGATTGTTTCAGTGAAAGGCTGATATTTTTGAATCATATAAAGTCTATCTTTTCTAAAATTAATATATATTTGGTACAAATTGTGAATACAATTGTGGAGATTCCAGAGCTTTTACACTGCAAACTTATTTATTGCAAAGCTCAATCTTGGCACTACAACCCAAAAGGAACCTGAAGCTTGATAAAGGTAAGTATTCCAGTAGCATTTTTAGTGTAGAAGCTGTTGGAATATAGGTGAACATACTGTAAAAGTTTGGTCCTCTTTAATTTTTAAATAATTTTATGAGAGGTTGGTGTGTCACATGCATTTTTCTTTAATAATGTGTTTTGAGGTGGGGTAATACATGTCTTATCCTTGGTGGTAGACATTTTTTATGATGATTTCAGTTAATATACTGGCATAGGGTAAATTAGCAATAATATAAGTAATATAAAGGACATAACAAAAAGAAAAGACAAAAATTGGACATTTCTTACCTTGGGTGCCGTAGAGCCTCTCTTGGTCAAGATCTTTGCTTAGAAGGTCTTATGAAGACCGGCTTCAGCTTGTAAAGGAGTTGCATAGACTGTTAGCTTTCAGGGCATTTGCAAGGCTTTCAGAGAGCTTCAAATCATTTTCATGAAACCTAAAAAGGGATAACTGTGCTTGTGTATATATACTTGCACTATATTGCCAAAAGTATTGGGAGACCTGCCTTTACACGCACATGAAATTTAATGACATCCCAGTCTTAGTCCATAGGGTTCAATATTGAGTTGGCCCACTCTTTGCAGCTATAACAGCTTCAACTCTTCTTTGAAGGTTGTCCACAAGGTTTAGGAGTGTGTCTAGGGGAATATTTGACCATTCTTCTAGACCCGATAGAACACCTTTGAGATGAATTATAGTGGAGACTGCGAGCTTAGCCTTTTCATCCAACATCAGTGCCTGACCTCACAAAAGCGCTTCTGGAAGAATGATCAAACATTCCCATAGACACACTCCTAAACCTTGTGAACAGTCTTCCCAGAAGAGTTGAAGCTGTTATAGTTACAAAGGGTGGGCCAACTCAATATTAAACCCTACAGACCAAGACTGGGATGCCATTAAAGTTCATATGCGGCAGGTGTCCAAATACTTTTGGCAATATAGTATATTATATATATACACACAAACACAGTAAAACCTTGGATTGCAAGCATAATTCGTTCCCAGAAACATGCTTGTAATCCAAAGCACTTGTATATCAAAGCGAATTTCCCAATAAGAAATAATAGAAACTCGGATGATTCGTTCCACAACCATTTATTCAGAAGTCCCTAATTTTTTAGTCCATATAAAAAGATTATAACAAAGTGATACGTTGTGTAACCATAAAATGTCCATCCACAAATGGGAGCCTCCACAAGGAGATTAGAAGCAAAATCCAGCAGGAGCTACAGAGTATAAAAGAGAAAAGAGGCACCTCTAATTGTAGCAATATGGTTACATTTAATAAAGGTACAACATTTAGCAACTCACATGGTTGATGATTAAAAGAAGCACATCTAAGTATGCAGGGACCCAGGGGTAAAGCTGTCCACATAGACCGTCCTCCACACCGGCCGCTTTCACCGCTGGTCATGGAGCGCAGCGTGGAAGCGCAGCATGGAAGGGATGACATCGATGGTGGTGAGGAGGACGGTCTATGTGGACAGATTTACCCCGGATGCATGTATACTTAGATGTGCCTGTTTTAATCATCAACCATGTAAGTTGCTAAATGTTGTACCTTCATTAAATGTAACCATATTACTACACTTAGAGACGCCTCTGTTCTGTTTTATACTCAGTTGTGACATGACGGTACTTGTATATCAATACATTGCTTGTATATCAAGTCAAAATGTATTTAAACATTTTGCTTGTCTTGCAAAACGCTCTCAAATCAAGTTACTCCAAAACCAAGGTTTTACTATATACACACACAAAATAGAACGGGAGAGCAGCACACAGTTATCAAACAGTGCAAAGCAATCTGGTCATCCCACCGACCATATATAAAAGAAGTCAAAAGGATTGCTGCACATAAAATTTATGGAACCAAATGTTTATACATATTGGAAGTATTCCATGATTACGGTTTCGGGCTTACAAGTTCAAGACCTTAATCAGATCAGAATACATATAAATCCCCCGGGCGGTGATCCAGGGGATTTTGATTAAGCATGGATCCAGATTGAAGAGGGATAGAGAAAGACAGATAGGGAAATTATTGGAGGAGGTCCGAGTATTGGAGCTCCAGCACAAGAGGACGCAGGCACCAGCTTTGGGGATAGAATTGGCACATGTGAGGCGACAGATTACGGATATTCTCCGTTTTAAAGCGAAAGAAGCACTACAATCGGGTAGAAAGGCATCTTATGAATTGGGAAATAAATGCAGTAAATTACTGGCAGGGAAACTTAAGGAAAAAAATGCCACAGTGTATGTACCCCAAATAAAGAGGAAAGATGGACGATTAACTTCATTGCCAAAAGAAATAGCCCAAGTATTTGGAGAATATTATTCCACGTTATATAATTTAACACCATCATCAGTCTCTAGGGCATCTCTAGAGGAATATCTTCGCACAGCGCGTTTACCGCGGATATCATCATTAGATCGGCTAAAATTGGAAGCACCAATTTCCATTGAGGAGTTGAATGTAGTGTTAAAAACAGCAAAACCCGGGAAGGCTCCAGGTCCGGACGGATTTTCCATACAATATTATAAAAAAAATTTCCCACTGCTTGGTACTCAGATGATAAAGATGTTTAATGAGATGGGTCAGACTGCTGCATTCCCCCGGGATGCGCTCTTGGCACATATTACGGTGATCCCAAAGAGTGGGAAGGATCCGGCAAAGTGCGGCAGTTATAGGCCTATCTCTTTATTAAACGTAGACCTGAAACTTTTTACGAAGGTATTGGCCTCGCGATTGCAACCATTGCTGGGCCAATTGGTAGATTTCGATTAAGTAGGATTTATTCCCTCGCGTGAAGCGAGGGATAATACCATTAAGGTACTCAATTTGGTCCATTATGCGAATAAAATAAATATCCCCTGCGTCTTCTTGAGCACAGACGCCCAAAAGGTGTTCGATAGAGTAAATTGGCGTTTTCTGTTTGAAGTTCTAAGGCATGTGGGATTGGGGGAATATATGATTCAGTGGATCTCAAGTGCTTATACCACCCCACATGCTTCTGTGAGAGTGAATGGAGTCTTTTCAAAACCGTTTGAGATCTCGAACGGTACACGCCAGGGCTGTCCTCTCTCACCGTTGCTTTTCGCTTTATCGATAGAGCCATTATTAAGTAAGATCCGACAAAACCCGGATATTCAGGGGTTACAATTGGGAGACCATAATTATAAAGTCTCAGCGTATGCAGACGACTTGCTGTTCTCCATGTCTAATCCACACGTATCATTACCCAACCTTATGAAGGAGTTTGAAATATATAGCACCCTATCAAATTTGAAAATAAACTATACTAAATCGGAAGCGATGGGGGTTGCATTACATCCTAGTCTGCGTAATTCCATCCAACCGAATTTTAAGTTTAAGTGGGTAGCGGCGGCACTGAATTATTCGGGTACACAAATACCATCGAACGATAGAGACACCTTTAAAATAAATTTTCCACCGTTATATAAAACAGTAGGGTCCTTATTAGATAAATGGCATCATGGATTACATTCATGGTTTGGTCGGTGCAGTATTATTAAAATGAGTATTCTACCAAAGTTTTTATATCTTTTTCAGGCACTACCGATTAAGATCCCGGCAGTTTTTCTTCGCCAAATTGGTTCACTTTTTACTAAATTTATTTGGGCAAGGAAACGGCCAAGGATTAGTAGAGGTCTGATGACGATGCCCAAAGGTCATGGTGGAGTAGCAGCCCCAGATATATCGAAATACTATCAAGCAGTACATCTGGGCAGGGTAGTAGATTGGTGTAGACATAAAGAATTTAAACGGTGGATAGACATGGAGCAACAGTTTAGTCCGGTACCTCTGCAAAGAGCACCATGGTGCTATGTAGCATTACCGGCCTCTCTTAAAAAACACCCTACAATAGGTCCTACGCTGCGAATAAGTGCAAAAATTTGCTGTAACCCTAAATACTCATCAAGACAATCTCCTTTGTTCCCTATTCTGGGAAATCCTGATTTTCCGCCAGGGATGGAGCCAGGAGTTTTCAGGAATTTGTCGAAAAGGGGATGTTTCCAAGTTTCACATTTCCTTTCCTCAGATTCCTGGCCTACAATCGCAGATTTGACACAACCAGGAGGGCCTTTTGAAGTAAAACTTTGGCAGGCGCTACAGTTAAGCCATTTTTTGAAATCATTGGGAACTTCCGATAAATTATCGGCGTCAATTAACCATATTTGAATAATGTTTTGAAGGAAAAGAACCACTCCCTCGGATAATTTCTAAAATGTATATGTTTTTAAATACCCCCGCAGAAGATTACGTAATGAAAAGTATTAATAAATGGGAAAGAGACCTTAACAAGATTTTTACCCCGTAGCAGCGTAACATTATCTACCTTACATTAAATACGTCAATATGCACACGAGTCCAGGAATGTAATTATAAAGTATTGACGCAATGGTATCTTACCCCATCAAGACTGAGTAGATTCTCGACAGGGGCCTCAGATCGCTGTTGGCGATGTGAGGAGGAACGAGGGACGTTGTTTCATATTTTTTGGGCCTGCTCTAAGATTAGACAGTATTGGACAGATGTTCAGTTGATTTCTCAAAAATTTACAGATTTTGAAATACCAACAGACCCCGCCTTCTTTTTACTACATAGTTCACAAATCCCGGTACAGAAATATAAGAAGTCAGTGCTGTGTCACTTGATAAATGCAGCCAAAGCCTGTATTACCTTGTGCTGGAGGGACTCTAGGCCGCCCACTATTGCAAGATGGCTAAATAAGGTCAGAGAGCTAGGGGCCATGGAGGATCTTGTCCTCTCGGCCCAAAATAAGAAAGAACAATATAATAAAACCTGGGCAGAATGGAATCGATTTATATATTCAGAAGAGGGAAAGAAGAGACTGATAGAAGTTCCGGGGGAGTAGAGGCTTGTTCGTGTGTTTATCTAGGCTGTATATGTATGTGTATGTATGTATGCGTTTGTGTATATATATATATGTGTATGTGTATGTGTATATATGGGTATATATGTGTACGTGTAGTTATGTATATGTATATACATGGGTGAAGTGCGTGTACATGTACGTATATAAACCAAATCCCTCCATCTATAGGGTTGAAGAGAAGGAGGGGGGGAGGAGGGTGGGGGGTAAGAGATATGTTAATTTTTTTTTTTTTTTGGGTGGGTATATTGATTTATTTAGTTTTGGACAGGAATGGGTTTAGTAAAAGATAAAATTAAAAAGAGGTTTAAAGAGTCCATCGAGGGGAAGGTTGAAGTGATGACGGAGACGCTCTACTTTCTCCTTCTTTCCTTGTGGAGACATGCACATAGGTATCGGTTAATGAAGATGTATATGAGTTTGTTTAGACAATTATGGAATACTAAGCTAGTATGAAATGAATAGTTGTCAAAAGAAAATGTGTAATGTAATTTTTGGAAATTTGAATTTATTTCATATTAGATGTTTTGCCTCTTTTTGAATAAATAAAGAATATAAAAAAAAAAAGAATACATATAAATATTTGAATACATACACATCAATTTACAGTAAATGTTTCAAAGGCACATCTGGAATCAATTATATAATTAATCATCAATTAGAGTAATTCCAGTCCTTCTTTCATTAGTTTTCAATAGCGAAGAAATGGTTAACAGAACAGTTGCCTTCCCAACATTTCATCAGAAGCTTCCAATTATCAGCCTGTCAGAAATATATATGAATATAACACAATTTAATAACTATATAGAATCCCGTGTGATTGTTTCAAAAATACCTACATATAATCGATCCCATAACTACCTACCCTGTTTCCCCGAAAATAAGACCTAGCGTGATTGTCGGTGATGGCTGCAATATAAGCCCAACCCCCCAAATAAATCCTAGTTAAAGTCCTTGTAGGTCTTATTTTCAGGTTAGGGCTTATTTTTGGGGAAACAGGGTAGGGCTTATTTGGGGGGTAGGGCTTATATTGCAGCCATCACCGACAATCACGCTAGGTCTTATTTTCAGGGAAACAGGGTAGTAAGATTATAAAAATATTACACATCCCCTTAGATCAATTGGTAATATAAACAGATCTAAATCCAAATCTGTATTTAACCCTCTGGGGTGCAATTTATCCAGAAAAAGAATCCAATGCACCTCCCGTTTCCTTAAAAGTAGCTCTCGATTTCCACCTCTTCTATTTTTATTTATCCCTTCTACCACCATATATTTTAGTTGAGAAACCGAATTACCCTTTTCCACGAAGTGTCTTGCTAATGGCAACTGTACCAACTTGTCTCTATTTGAATATTTATGCCTTGCTTTACGGTCTTTGACCTTCTGGGTAGTCTCACCGACATAGATCACAAATGACGATTGGCATGCCTTTAACCTTTAATCTGTATATCATATCCTCTATGTGGGTGAGATATACACTTCCCCTCATCATAGAGTTACATTGTTTACAGGACAAGCATGGAAATGACCCCGTATTTTGTGGTACCAAAAATGTGGGGATCGGAGTAGAAGGACTATATTGGTCAGATTTGACCAATCTGTTCCTTAAAGTTTTACCCCTTCTATAGGAGGATAAGGGGAGAATTTGAATAACCTTCCTTCAACATAGCCCAATGTTTCTTAATAATGTTATAAATTTGGAAACATGTCATCTATGAATCTATTCTACACAAACACGTCATCTATGAATCTATTCTACACAAACACGTCATCTATTAATCTATTCTACGCAAACATGTCATCTATGAATCTATTCTACGTAAACATGTCATCTATGAATCTATTCTATGCAAACATGTCATCTATGAATCTATTCTACGCAAACATGTCATCTATGAATCTATTCTATGCAAACATGTCATCTATGAATCTATTTTACGTAAACATGTCATCTATGAATCTATTCTATGCAAACATGTCATCTATGAATCTATTCTACGTAAACATGTCATCTATGAATCTATTCTATGCAAACATGTCATCTATGAATCTATTCTACGCAAACATGTCATCTATGAATCTATTCTATGCAAACATGTCATCTATGAATCTATTTTACGTAAACATGTCATCTATGAATCTATTCTATGCAAACATGTCATCTATGAATCTATTCTACGCAAACATGTCATCTATGAATCTATTCTATGCAAACATGTCATCTATGAATCTATTTTACGTAAACATGTCATCTATGAATCTATTCTACGCAAACATGTCATCTATGAATCTATTCTACGTAAACATGTCATCTATGAATCTATTCTACACAAACATGTCATCTATGAATCTATTCTATGCAGGGTGGATTTGATTTAAATCACTAGTAAAAAAAGGCTTGATTTAAATCAACTCGATTTAAATCATAACTTTTAAAGAGCAACTGTCATTTCTGTCCTGCAGCAGATTCTCCTCTGACCGACAGTCCCATTCATTCCCATTCACTTTAATGGGACGGCTGGTGATGCGGCATTGACACAACAAGGTGAGGGATGTAGCGGCAGCAGGTGAGTGGATGCCCGCTAACAGGCGCTGCCATGAGGGATCTGAAATGACAGGTGCTCTTTAAATGTAAGGACTTTTTCTTGCTGGTTGTTAGAATCTTTAATATTTGCAAACAAAATGAAGGTTTCCTATTTAGAATAATAAGCTGTCAGGTTAGTAAAACAGCGATATACGAACCAATTCAATCATACAGTTTGTAGTGTACATAGATTTGCAAAACAATGGGATAAATAAATATTCTTGAACTTTGGTTTATATCATGGTTACTGTGAAATTGTGTGAATGCATCAATGCAGTGCATGTTATCTCAGCTTGCATAGCTTGGATTCATTGAATGAGTTTACCAAAAATGTTAATATTGCAGAATATACAGCTTCATGCTACATAACTAAGCTCCATTTCATGCTAAATAAACTAAATATTTTGTATCTTCAATAGAAAACTATCTTTAGATTTTTTCCCCAAAAAACATTTTATTAAAAGAAATTTGATAAAAATCAAAAAAATCTATTTAAATAAAAAAAAACCTGATTTAAATACGATTTCATTTTTTTAAATCATTGATTTATATCCACCCTGATTCTATGCAAACACATCATCTAGGAATCTATATCATCACTGGCAATGTTCAACAAAATGTATATTATTATAATTAAATTAAATCAATCATATTCATGAACGAGTTTGCATATGGCGGAGCAACATTGGAACCCATTGCTGTCCCTTTTAATTGCAAATAATGTACCTCCTAAAAAGGAAATAATTCCCCTCAAGGACAATCCTAAACAATTCTGATAAGAAAAATATCTGCTTATTCTCATATCAATGTATATCAATATAAGCCGCTGGCAGGCTTCTACACCAAATTCATGTGGAATAACAGTATAAAGACTAGATACAGCCAATGTGACAAGGAATTCATTTCTCTCTCTTTATTAAAAAAAAAAAAAAACACTGGTATCTCATATATATATATATATATATATATATGACCTAGTATTTATCACAAGTGGAGTAAGGCACCTGTCCAAATTCTGTGCCAACAGTGTTGTGACTGACTCCATTCCTGACACTATGGTGCTTCTTCTGGATTTATGGGGTCCTTGTGAATTTTTGGCAATATATGCATCACAGGTGTAACAGGATACTCACAAATAAAACATGTCATCGTGTCATCATCAATGATTCCTTCCTTTAGAGCATGTGATACCAACATTTTTATCCTAGACTGCACCTGCACTTAAATTTTGCAAACAGGTAATTTTTCTCCTTCATTGATGTACGCTGATGAGGCTGCACTGATGGGCACTGACAGGCTGCATTTATGGGCACGGATAGGCAGCATTGGTGGGCACTGATGATGTGGCACTGGTGGGCACTGATAGGTGGCATTGGTGGGCACTGAGAGGTGGCACTGGTGGGCACTGATAGGTGGCATTGGTGGGCACTGAGAGGTGGCAATGATGGGTGGCACTGATGGGCATGGATAGGTGGCAGGGATGGGCACTGATGGGTGCCAGTGATGGGCACTTGTTGGCACTGGTAGGTGACACTTATAGGCAGCACTGCTAGGTGGCACTGATGAGGCACTGATTGGCACCACTGGTGGGCATTGAGAGGTGGCACTCGTGGGCATTGATCGATGGCACTGATTGCTGGCACTGTTATGCACTGGTGGGCATGGATTTGTGGCACTGTGGGCACTGGCAGGCGGTACTGGTTGGCACAGATGAGGCGGCTGTGCCTCTTCTTCTTCAGGACCGATGTCCCTTGCATAGAAGCATGATTGGCTTTTTTTTCTCCTCACGCTGTTAGCGCCCAGAGTGAAAGGGAGTTATCGTCTGGAGTACGTGAGTGGAGCCTGTGATCGCTGAGATCACAGGTTAGACCTCGCAGAGTGTAGGGGAGCAGAGGATTCCTCTCTGGGCTGTTCCTTGGGACCAAGGACAACATGGGGACAAGGTGCTTTGGGGTGGGGGGGCCGCAGGGCCCCCTTTCCCCAAGACACCCCCCCATGTTGAGGGCACGCGGCCTGGTACGGCTCAGGAGGGGGGCGTTCACTCGTCCCCACCCCCTTTCCTGACCGGCAGGGCTGCGTGCTCGGATAAGGGTCTGATATGGATTTGGGGGGACCCCCACGCCGGTTTTTCGGCGTAGGGATTCCCCTTTAAATCCATACCAGGTGACAGGGCTAGCGAGTTGTCAATCTCGCCGATCGAGGCGGCGGCATTGACTTCCTTCGCTAGTCCCGTCTACCTGGAGTCACATTCTAAATGAACAGACTTTACTCCGTGTAAATGTCCAGCGGACCTCAGCCAAAACTCCGGCGGATTGTTCGCCGGAAAAGTCCGGGCGTGTGTGGGCAAGTCCGCACGTTTGCAAAGTCCGGCGGATAGTCTGGCCGAAAAGTCCGATCGTGTGTACATGGCATAAGTCAGACTGACCTAGGGTGATTGTACTGGGGGACACACTGACCCCCATACAAACCTGGTAATAGTTGACAATAGTTGTGCAAATGTTTATGAAATCACTGTTACACTAAAATCTTTATCAGCACACATTAACACAACATACACAACACCAACACCTGTTAAATTCCTACTAGGGCCCTTGTTCACATGGAACGAACTAAACTGTGAAGGCCGTGTTACAAGCATGGGGATGTACAGGTGTTCCATGCATCCCCGTGCAGGCTGCCCCATTCATAATTTTAAGAAAATGGGAGAGGGGATTTTTCAGGTGCAAAACAACCATATACACAGACCAAAATTATTGTATATAAAAAACATATACATTTTATTTTTATAACATTTTTTAAAAGTGTACTCTTTTAATTTTTGATAAAAATAAAATTGATATGTTTTTATATAAGATAATTTTGGTCTGTGAATATGGTTCTTGAAAAATCCCACTCTTACATTTTCGTAAAATTATAATCTACTAATGGGATGTGGCGCAGCTGTTCTCAAGACTCCAGATAATACCTTAAACAGCCCCATTCATGTTAATTGGTATGCAGCGGCTGCATGGACACTGCTACCCGATCTGACATGTGGGTGCGAGTGAACAAACACGAATGTAAACAGTGTGAGTTCAGGGACATGCACCCAAATGGATGTCAAATTAAGAGTAATGGCTGTGTCCATTCAGCCGCTGCGTGCCTGCAGATGAGTTGCTTCCTTCCACATAGAGAAATGTTTGGCTGGGTGGTTGAGACCTTTTACATTCAAAGATACCAATTTAAAAGACATAGTGAGCACAAAAGAACAACAATGAAGCGGGCCAGGAGTGAATTTCCAACCTGCGAGCTGAGGATACTTGAGTAAAACAGGGAAAAAGGGCCTTGGAATAGGCTCGGACTACAAAGGTGGGCACTGGCAAGGAATGGCTGTATGTAAAATGACTGCACAGGAACTGGGATGAGATCAGTTGAAGCTGTTGTAAACATTCATCCATGTTGCAGAAAATTCACAGGAGTGACTGGCTAGGCAACGGTGAGAAGAATTATAAAGACAACGCACAATGGTGCAAAGTAGAACTAAAAAAGGTGAGTCTGTTGATGATTTCCTGAGCAGTGTACACTGCTAAAATCTGCTGGGGGACGAGGAAGAAAATCCTTCTTTCCACCCCACCCCCGAAGGGGCTAGAAAGTATCGGCTTGTTGAGATCTCCTTGCAATTTCTTCTTGGAAGAATGCTTATTTAAGACCACTTGCCATTCCATAGGCAGAGAGTTAGGGCTGGCGCTGCCCTGCTGGGTTGGATTACCTTTAGGAATGATGCCCCACTGATGAAGAGCTTGCAGGCCTTCTTCCAGAGTATACACTGTAGTGGTATAACCATTGTGGACAATATTAAGCGTGGCCGGGTATTTCCAGGGTTGCGTTATTTTGTGATTCCTCAAAGTTTTTGTCACTGTGGCAAGGTTCCTGCGTCTCTGAAGCGTATGTTGTAAAAGGTCTGGAAGCAGCTGGATTTGGGAAAACTGCTCAGGAAGATTTTTTGAGTGACAGAAGGTTGTCAGAATTTTTCTCTTTACATGAAAAAGGTGCACCCTGAGCAGTTCATTATTATTGCTCGTTGCTCGACCTGTCCTCCAGATCCACCACCTTGTCATTAAGTAAGAATATGTCCTCACTATGTTCTGCATGGGCATCAACCATGGTGTTGTATTATGCAGTATACTCCTCAATCTTGCCTTCCACATGGGACACCCTGTCTTCCAACTCCTGTACTTCCCCTTTAATTTGCTGCAAGTGTGCCATTATATCAGCGCAAAGTGATGTCTTAAGTGAAAGCATAATTTTTTTTAAGCACAGTATCTGTTACAGGCTGTCCAGTTGTAGGAAATGCACTGATCGGATCAGAGTGGGGTACTGTGGAGCCATGGGGGTTCTACTGTGTACTCACCTCCATATTAGGGCCGTCTTCCATTTACTCCCTGGAGTGTGGTCTGGACTTTGCCAGGCTTCTGGTTGAAGGAGTGGATGCCCCAGATGTGGATACGCAGTGGGGACTCTATATTGGGCAACCAGAGGCTTGTATCTGCCCTCAAAACGTGCTCGGTGGCTTGGCCTGCAGCTGCTCTATGCCATTTTGTTGTAGCCCTCTCTGAACTTTTAGAAAGGAACCCGACAGTTTACAGGGCTGAGGCAGCTTCTTGCAATGGAGAGGTATACCTCGCAGGTCTCCAGTGTGCCGCGAATCAGAGGGATGTGTTTAGCCACAATCTCCCGCACGGTCGCTCCAAGCTGTCCAAAGGCCAAACCTGTCTGCCGCCACACTGCTGCACCGCAAGAAGCTGGAGGTATTGACTCTATGGGTTGTAGATGTACCTTTCAAAATGCTAACTAGCTCCTCATTTAGCATGAGCCATGTCAACTTACATTTCATAAAGCCTCGTACACACAATGAAAATATCAGAAAAATGATCATCCATTTTATATTGCATGCTCGTCTCATATAGAAAATGGTTACTCAACTTACAAAAATTCTCATACGACAGAATACAACTTCGGAAGTGATGTAATGTGTTGAATTGTATTGTAATGTATTCTTTTGTTTCCGAGCAGGCTGTAACCTGGGGGACAGGTAGCAGGTACAAAGCTCCCTGGGATGAGCAGTCTTTCAGGCACAGATACCAAACACAATGAGGTAGTGACAAACAGTGCAGTGATTATTTGTGATATATACAAGTCTATATACAGGTGCTGTACAGGGTTCCAGAAAACAAATAGGAACAAAAATAGCCAAACAAAAACCTAGCCCTGTCTCAGCACTAACTATACAATAATTACAGGTCCTAACTACCAGGCCAAGCAAGCCTACAGCTTGTCAGCTTCCACATACACAGCTTAATAGCTTTTACCAACCTTTTGCTCTCCTGGACAGTAGTTGCCTGAGATTCCCAGGCCAAGAGCACTGGCTGTCTGTCTCAGGTGAGTTTAAATTGGCCTGGGGGAGAAGACCAAGATCCGATCTGGACCATGGATCAGAGATCCCTGAATGTGTACGAGAGGAGCCTGGGAGACGTATAAACCCCGAATAGGACTTTTCCCAGCTCTCTCAGGGATGCTCTGCTACAAGGCATAGTCTTGCTCTTTCCTTGCCTGCACTTTCAATTTTGTCAAACGAACAGTCGGAGTTGGCTGTCAAAAGCACAATAGACTCAATAAGATAGTCGGCATATGGACACTTTGTGTGTACGGGCCTTTACTGCCAGGTTCACTATTGGGCATTTCCAGGCAAATGCTATGGCAATTTTCGCAATGAGAAACATAAAAAATATCAAGGTATGAGAATGTCTAGGAATACCATCCACAGGTTCGTTACGAAGGGCAACTTTAGGGTTCTTGACAACATTCACCATTGTTACTGAATAAATCAAAAAATGTGGAATCTTATCCAGGACCGTCTGACCTTGGCACATGTTCACCAAATATGGTACATTGTACCCACCTGTCCACAAGCCTGGAAGCAAAAAGGGGAGGGCCCTGGGATTATATTGGAGAGACGGTCCGGGACAAGATATCATAGGGAAAGCACCTTAAAACCAATTTCCACAAAAACAACATTCATGACACCCTTATAAGTCCTTAGGGACCTCTATCAACGATTTGTATATGCTTAGATGTTGCTTTATGTTATTTTATCTTTTGTACTTGTAACCTTGATGAAGAGGGCTTTTAAAAAAAAATAATAATAAGTTGCTATTTTTTTTTAAGCGGTTGTAAAGTCACTAATCACAAATCCTGGAATCCCTCCTGTTACAGCATGATATACTATGCAATGTATGTTTTTTTTTTTTAATTATGAGGCAAAATACCTTATTTTACAGACTGCTGTGCGGTCACGTGACCTCCCGGCGCTCTCCTTCTCCAATCTGAGGACTACAGTGGGAGGGACCGAGAATCCCCTATTACATCAACCGTGAGGAGAGGAGGAGAGCAGCAGGAGGTCACGTGAGTGACCACAGTGTTGCTCTGAAATAAATAATTTTGCTGCATAATTTTAAAAAACAGACATTGCACTGTATATCTTGCTGTAACAGAGGGGTTTCCAGGATTTGTGATTTTACAGTCATAGCCGCAGAAGGGGAGGGGCGGGGATGACATGGCTTACACACACACAGACTCCCAAGCTGACAGGCAGGGAGGGAGGGAGAAAGGGGGAAAGGGAGAGACTGCGGGATGATGGAGGCACATAAACTGACCACGGTATCATGGATCAGCAGCCATGATTACTGTGGTCAGCACACTAAGGGAGACACAAGAGCAGACAGAATAAATTAGGTATTTTACAGCATAGAATGGGATAAATGACACTGCACAAGCACTATTCTGTATATCCTGCTTTAAAGGAACAGGATCATTTTTAGGGTTACAACCATTTTAAGCTTGCTGCATCCAAAAAAAAATGACTACAGTAAAGCCCAAAACCCCACTCATCTCTAGCAGTAAAAAAAACTAAAAGTGTACAAACTTTACCTACTCTGTCCAAATTTTACAAAAAAGTTGACGTTGCCTTTTAAAAAAAATAGTTTGCAAAGAAAGGACTGCTTAAGAAATAATATGGAGTACTAAGGAAGTTGTCAAATAATGAATCCTTTCCTCAGGCGGGAATTGCAGAATTCATGACATGCCAATGGTGAGAACAGTACATATAGAAAGGGTTTGTGTGTCTGTTGCCCTCCCCTTATCTTAGCCTGATAAAGATGTCAGAGACTGTTCTCTAGAAAATAAGTCTGCTGGGAGACTCTATGTTGTATCTAAATCTGATTTGTATCTCATATCAGGAGTGTTAAATGTTGAGCTGTGTGGAGAGAGAAGAAGTGTGGTTGGCACACAAGGAGGAGATGTCACTCTACCTGTCGATTACACTAACACCACTACTGTCAGCTGGGTAGCTGGGCATAATGAAGAGGTTTTTGCTGTAACAAAGCCCAATAATGTTACAATTAAAGATGATCGGTATGAAGGACGGCTGAGCGTTGCAGCTGATGGATCCTTAATTATGTTCAATGTAACTAAACACGATGAAGGAATTTATGAAGCATTTATAGAAACACAGCGATCAAGGCAATGTGTGCAGCGTTATCATCTCAGCGTTTACAGTAAGTCATTGCTTTTATTAAAAAAAAAAAAAAGGGTTGTGTTAGCATGCTGTTTATACAGGATGGTGCAACAATCATTCTCATACATTATACTGTGATTAATATTTCTGCTACAAGATGGTAGTGTTTATTGCTAATTGAATGCACTGTTACATGGCTACGATACAATCCCCTGTCTTTGTGTTTCTCTTATTTTCTACCAAAAAAACAAGAAGGGCTCAGCCATGTGCCTAGTATAATCTTTTTGGTAAGAGTTATATCTGCAGCAGCTTTTCAACATATTGTAACTCCAGTAAGATTTAAGAGTTAAAGCGGAGCTGCACCCGCACCAAAAATATTAAAAGTCAGCAGCTACAAATACTGCAGCTGCTGACTTTTAATAAATGGACACTTACCTGTTCCTGGTTCCAGCGGTGTAGGCAGAATGTGACGAGCGACCGTTCGTCTCTCAGCTGCCCCGCCGCCATCCTCTGTCAGGGAATCAGGAAGTGAAGACGCAAAGTCTTTACTGCCCAGTTCCCTACTGCGCATGCGCAAGTCGCTCTGCGCGTCTCTATTGGTCCCCGCTGTGTCCTGGGAACTGTGTTTCCCAAGACACATCGGGGCATCTTCGGATAGGGGCAAGGCAGCTCCGGATAGGGGCGGGGCAGCTCCGGATATCTCGTCCGGAAGTGGGTGCAGATACCTGTATTATACAGGTATCTGCACCCCCTCCCCCCTGAAAGGTGCCAATTGTGGCACCGGAGGGGGGGAGGAATCCGATAAGCGGAAGTTCCACTTAAGGGTGGAGCTCCGCTTTAAATATAATATAAGATTATACTAATTATGTAGCCATCCGCAAGTGTAGAGTAGGCTGCTAGGCAAATTTAGTCTAGCTCCTCTGTAATCAGTGGAGCAGGGGTTGATTATTTAGGGCTACTCAGTGTTTCACAGGATGCTATTCTGTTGCTTGGACACGGCTGATCATGTGGTAAAGAGCCTCCGTCTTTACCGAGATTGGTGTAGCGGTGTGTCAGACTGACATGCCACTCCACCGATCGCAACGCTGTGCGCCCCACGGGTGCGTGCAGGCAGTTATCCTGCTGGACGTCATATGACGCCCAGTCAGGATAACTGAACCACCGCCCGGCCGTTATTTTGCTATAGGCCGAACGGGAAGTGGTTAAGCTTAGAAGCGAGGGTCATGTAACCTCTTCTGGCTTCCTCCTTCTTCCTCCCTGGAAACTGAGTAGCTCTGCATGGGCCGACCCACCCTGACAACAAGCAACCTGTCTCTATAAATGGATCTCCCAAGCCACCACTCTCGCTGAATGTCCTTGAAACGGACCCAGACCTCACTTTCTGTCATCCGTAATGGATTGGGAATATGGAGATAGTCCCAGAGCGGGTCATCCTCCTACTCTCCCAGGGAGTTCTCCACAATGGCCATGATCTGGGTTGGGACATACAGGAAGTCCAGGCCCTATTCCAACGCTACCCTTCTCTGCATCTCTCTCTGGAACCAGGAGAACCTAGGCAGTTCCCTGGGATTTCCTCTTCCGGAAAGGACGCAGGCATCCTGGGCCCTTATGACCCACTGACGGTAGGTGGGCGCTCTGGTCTGGGTAGTGGAAGGCCTGTTCAGAAAGAGCTGTCTGCTACTTATCCGGGTTCCTCCAGCTTGCTCAGATCTTGCTGCTGGCTCTGGTTCACCTGTTAAGTGTCATGGTTATGCAGTAATCTTTCCCTGTTTGCTTACCTCTCATGTGTTCAGACTAAGAGGCCAGCCACTCTCACATGGTGGTTTTTATAACCTCTCCTCTAAGCATGGCTCCACCCCAGGCCCTATCAGGGAACCCTATATTAACCTGTGCACTGCAAGCCAGTGGTGCTGATCAAACATTGTGTATCCATGGTGTGTTCGGCTTCCTGGTTCCTGCTTGTCGTTTGCTCTGTGTTTGTCTCTGTTACTGACCTTGGCGTGTTCTCAACGATTCCTGTCTGCTTGTGACCTTGACCCTTTGGCATGTCCCCGACCATCCCTGTCTGCCTGTGACCCTGAACCTTTGACGTGTACTCTGTTGTTCCTGTCTGCTAGTTGACCTGCCTTATCCTCTTACTATCCTTGTCGTTCCAGCCTGCTGCTTCCCTCTCCTGTAGTCAACTGTGAGCGTGAGCTGTGAGACCCTGGGGGCCGCGACCTGGAGCCAGACTGCAGTGAAGTCCATTAGAGGGTGGGGCATTTATTTGTAGGCGTGGCATGGCAGAGAAAGAAAAATGCTGCATTGAAAAACGGGTGTGGTTTAAGCGGAATATTGGGCGTGGCTTAAAGGGGTGTGGCACAAAGGTGTGTGTTTATGAACGAGGGATAGACTGAGAACAAAGGGGTTAAAGAGCGAGGGGGAGAAAGAGAGAGAAAGAAAGAGATAGGGAGGGAAGGAAAGAAGGAGGGATGGAGGGACAGCAGGCCCAGATCCTACACCACAATAGAAATATGTGTATTCCAGAAAGTTTAACAATCAGCAGATAAAGATATTCCAAACACCTGGTGTTAGCGCTTCAATCATCCCGGCACCATGGTTGTTATGGTGTCAGGATAATTGAAGTGCATTATTTCTATTATTACATTGTAATATAAAATGAAATCATTCGAATCACCATAATGCAGAATCAGTGGGAGCCCTCAGTGTGTCACTTGCCACTTCGCCTGCCACCAGATGCCATCAGGTGCCCCCCAGCAGAGTCCCTCCTTACATTAGGCATTTTCAGCAGAGTCCCTCCTTACATCAGGTGCCCCCAGCAACAGTGTCCCCAGCAGCGGAGCCCCACCTTACATCAGTGTCCCCATCAGTGGAGCACCTCCTTACATCAGTGTCCCCAGAAACAGAGCCTGAGTTCTTACATCAGTGTCCCCATCAGCGGAGCCCCTCCTTACGCTCCATGCAACCAATCGGCTAAAGTGTACAAGAGAATTGTCTAATTGTACACTGAAGAGAGAAGCTGATTGGCTGCCCCTCCCCTCTCTACTGAAAACACATGGAAACAGTTCTCGCATTGGCGGCAGCGGCCATCTTTTTGTATTCCGTTGTTGTTTTTGCCAAAAACAGCCCCAATTTCCCGGGACAAAAGAAAAATCACAGGATTTTAATCGGGACGAGCTTCGATCGGGATGAGGGTCCAAAAATCGGGATTGTCTCAGGAAAATCAGGACTGTTGGCAAGTATGGACTTATTTGGCAGTACTCTCCACTGTCCTCTCTTGCTCCTGGTCAGGACACCCCTGTGGTTTCTACGAGGGTCCCTTCCACTCCCGAGCTCCAGGCCCAAGGTCACCCCCCTCCCCAGAATGGGGAGCTTTCTCAAAGGTCCACCGACAGTCTAGAACTCCATCTCCAGTTCTTCCACCCGACTACTCCTCCCCAGCTGGGCTGACCCAAAGTATTTAAAGAGGCCTGCCCCTGCCAATCCAAGTTGGGGATTGGTAAGGGCTCCTTAGAACACCCCAGATAGCCCCCCTCTCTCCCTCCTCTCCACTTCCAGAATCTTCTAGAGGCCAGAGGGAGGTAACCAAAAGGTGATGCC
Source organism: Lithobates sylvaticus (assembly GCA_028564925.1). Classification (NCBI taxonomy): domain Eukaryota; kingdom Metazoa; phylum Chordata; class Amphibia; order Anura; family Ranidae; genus Lithobates; species Lithobates sylvaticus. The sequence continues at coordinate 22,850,573 of CM053038.1, forward strand.
ATCTGTGAGTCACCAGCCTACACTAAGTCACTCCCAGCCCCACAGATCAAAACAGTTAGGCCTGCCTAAATTTAACTACACTGACCAAAAATCGAACTCTAGCACCTACCGAAAGTAGAGGGTGCTACAGAAATACACAAAGTATCAGTGGAAGAGCTCAAACGTGTTTGCTCAAGAGCCCCCTGAACCCACCCAAGCTATTTCTGAGGCTTTCCCCGCCCTGCAGCTGCACGCATTTGTCTCTGTCTCTCCAGCATAATATTGGTGGAACGTGCACCTGCATGCTTTGCAGCTGTAGGAGAAAGCACAGGGTTGGCAACATGGGCCCCTGTTCGTGATCTACCTGTTACCTGCCCACTGTTGACAAGTAGATTGTGATCGACAGGTTGCCAACCCCGGCTCTAGATCTTCAAAGCTCAGACCACCCAGTGGGTGATGTAATAGTGATGTAATTCAATAGATGGTCGAAAAGCATCTAAAGTGACGCTGTGGAATGAAGTGACGTAGGGACTTTTTAGCTCGTAACTTTCTTATTAAATGATCCTAATGAAGTTACTGATTGAGATTCACATACTAAAGATTTGATCTTATGAATCTCTCCCTCAGGTGGCTAAACAAAAATGTCAGCCTCGGCCTCCCCAATTCTTAACTAGCTTTTAGAGCAAGGTGGAAATTAAAGGGCTTTGGACACAGAAAACGAAATAGAATGTTACTCAACACAAACCAGCCAACAAAAAAATGTAAAATAATAACAATGATGATGTCTAACAATTTGTGTCCCTTAAGTGGAAATTGCAGAATCCAAGATGGTGATTCATTATCAAAGAAGACTACATAGGGAAAGGGCTTGTGTGTCTGTTGCCCTTCATTATCTTAGCCTGATGTAGATATCAGAGAATGTTCTCTAGAACAGTGCTTCTCAACCCTGTCCTCAAGTACCCCGAACAGACCATGTTTGCAGGTTTTCCTTTATCTTGCACAGGTGCTTTAAATCAGAGTCAATGGCTTGGTATTTTGGACAGCTATTTTATCTAAGATTAATTCCCAAAACATGGCCTGTTAGGGGGTACTTGAGGACAGGGTTGAGAACCACTGCTCTAGAACATACATCTGCAAGGAATTTCTCTATGTTGTATCTATATCTAAATTTTATCCCTTATCATCAGTGTTCAATATCGAACCATGTGGAGAGAGAAGATATGTATTTGGTATAGAGGGAAGGCGTGTCACTCTGGGGGTCGAATACACTGACATCACTGCCGTCAACTGGACAGCTGGGGATAATGAAGAGGTTTTTGCAGTAACAAAGCCCCGTGGTGTTATAATTAAAGATGATCGGTATAGAGGACGGCTGCATGCTGAATATGATGGATCTTTATATATAAATGATGCCTCTGAACACGATGAAGGAATGTATGAAGCACTTATAGAAAGGCAGACATCAAGGCAATGTGTGCAGCGTTATCAACTCTTTATTAAAGGTGAGTAGGGATGAGCCGAACACCCCCGGGTTCGGTTCGAACCAGAACCTTCGAACGGACCGAAAGTTCGCGCGAATTTTCGAACCCTATACGTTATAATGGACGCGAACGTTCGAAATCAAAAGTGCTAATTACAACGGCCAATATGCATGTTAATGTCATAAAACAGGTTTGGGGACCCGGGTCCTGCCCCAGGGGACATATATCAATGCAAAAAGAACTTTTAAAAACTAACGTTTTTTCGGGAGCAGTCATTTTAATGATGCATAAAGTGAAAAAAAAAAAGTGACATTTTCCTTTAAATATGGTACCTGGGGGGTGTCCAAAGTATGCCTGTGAAGTGGCATGTGTTTCCCGTGTTTAGAACTGTCCTTGCACAAAATGACATTTGTAAAGGAAAAAAAGAAGCCATTTAAAACCACTTGCGGCTTTAGGTTTGATCTTAAGTAGAATCTGAACAGGTACATTATGAAGTGTAGCTCCATCCCAAAAAAATCTATTTTTAAGCTTTTTGGAGAACATAGGGAGGGGTTATCACCCCTGTAACATTTGCTGTCTTTGCACATCTGTTCAGAACATGTCACCTCACTTTCCGTCCCAATGACAAATGTTTTTGGAAAAAGTGGGGTTTTAATTGAAACAAGGATTGGTGATAAAGTATCAGTAGAGAGGAGATACCTTTTTCCCAAATTAAATCTAACAGGATAGAATTTCCCTTCCTAGGGGTAGATTTCCTCTCACTTCCTGTTTTCTCTTTCCATTTTCAAGTAGGAGTCGTTTGTAAGTTGGATGTTTGAAAGTAGGGGCCTGGCGTATATACTCTGCAGAAATTTGCCCTATTAGATGTTGGTGTAGCCACAAGACTGGTGGGCACAGGAATGGGCCCTGCTGTGAGTTAATAGATCAAGATTTGTAATTGCAAGCACCTGTTGAACAGGGCAGAAAAATTGGGCCTTTGGCGGTGGTGGTGGACGGTGTTGCCACAAGACTGTAGGCCCTCATAGTTACTCTTGGTGGGCGCAGGAATGGGCCCTGCTGTGAGTTATTAGATCAAGATTTGTAATTGCAAGCACCTGATGAACAGGGCAGAAAAATTGGGCCTTTGGCGGTGGTGGTGGACGGTGTTGCCACAAGACTGCAGGCCCTCATAGTTACTCTTGGTGGGCGCAGGAATGGGCCCTGCTGTGAACTATTAGATCAAGATTTGTAATTACCCGCCCTGTTAAACAGGGGCTGAAAAATTGTGCCTTAGGCACTGGTGCTGGTGCCACAACACTGCAACCCGGCCCTCACAGATACTGTACTTGGAGCACAGCAGTCACACGTGTTGCGAAGCATTTTTTTAAAAAATTGTAAGTACACGCCCCTGTTAAACAGGGGCTGAAAAATTGTGCCTTAGGCACTGGTGCCACAACACTGCAACACGGCCCTCACAGAGACTGTACTTGGAGCACAGCAGTCACACGTGTTGCGAAGCATTTTTTTAAAAAATTGTAAGTACACGCCCCTGTTAAACAGGGGCTGAAAAATTGTGCCTTAGGCACTGGTGTGGTGGCATGGATCATTGAGGAGGAGGAAGAGGATAGTCAGTGAACATAAGAGGACAGTCACTCAGCATCAGCATAGGCAGTCTTGAAGGGATGTGACATTAAAAATTATTCGGTTATATCCGCCTCAGGTGCCTGGTAGCTGGTGGTGATCCAAGACTGATTCATTTTGATGAAGGTCAGTCGATCAACCGAGGCGGTGGACAGGCGCACCCTATGATCAGTCACAAATCCTCCAGCAGCACTGAATGTGCGTTCGGAAAGAACGCTGGAGGCAGGACAGGCCAGTAGCTCAATTGCATACTGTGCAAGCTCTGGCCAGTGATCCATCCTCAGGACCCAGTAAGCCAGAGGATTTTCGGTGGGAAAGGTGTCCAAGTCTGACCTTGCCCCAAGGTATTCCTGCACCATGTATATCAGACGCTGGCGATGGTTGCTGGAACCGATCATACCTTGGGGCTGCGGACTAAAAAATTGTCTGAACGCATCGGTCAGACGTCCACCTTCCCCACCGCTCCTTCTGCCACTGACCGAAGCCTCAGCAACTCGTCGCCCAGGACCAGGAGTTTGTAGCCTCCCAGTTTCTGGGAACGCGTTGCACAGACCTTTCTGCAAGGCCTCCCTGAGATGTCTCATCCTCTGCTCCCTCTGCGACGGCAAGATAAGGTCCGCAACCTTACCCTTGTACCGCGGATCAAGGAGAGTGGCCAGCCAGTAATGGTCCCTCTCCTTGATCCGAAGAACACGAGGATCCTTCCGCAGGCTTTGCAGGATCAGGGAGGCCATGCAGCGTAGGTTAGCTGAGGCATTCGGTCCGGAGTCTTCTGGGTCACTGAGGATGACATGATCGCCAGCCACCTCCTCCCAGCCACGTACAAGTCCACTGGCTTGTTGGGACTGTACATCATCCCTAAAAGACTGCTGCTGCTGATGCTGAGTGCCAGGCTCCACCTCCATGCTCACACAATCCTCCTCCTCCTCCTCCTCCTCCTCCTCCTCATCCTCTTCCTGTGTGATGGGTGGGACAGAAGGAACACTGTCCGGATAAAGGGGGCCTTGAGAGGCAAGGAAGTCCTCCTCTTCCTGCCTCTGTTCTGCCTCAAGTGCCCTGTCCATGATCCCACGCAGCGTATGCTCCAACAGGTGGACAAGAGGGACAGTGTCACTGATGCATGCACTGTCACTGCTCACCATCCTCGTGGCCTCCTCAAATGGTGAGAGGACAGTGCATGCATCCCTGATCATGCTCCACTGACGTGGGGAAAAAAAACCAAGCTCCCCTGACCCTGTCCTGGTGCCGTAGTCGCAAAGGTACTCATTGATGGCCCTCTGCTGCGTGTGCAGTCGCTGCAGCATGGCCAACGTTGAGTTCCACCTGGTGGGCATGTCAGATATTAGGCGGTTCTTGGGCAGGTTCAGCTCCTTTTGCAGCTCAGTCAGCCGAGCACTGGCATTATAAGATCGGCGGAAATGCACACAGACTTTCCTGGCCTGCCTCAGGACATCCTGTAAGCCTGGGAACCTGCCCAAGAACCGCTGCACCACCAGGTTGAGGACGTGAGCCATGCAGGGCACATGGGTGAGCTGCCCCTGTCGCAGGGCGGAGAGGAGGTTGGTGCCATTGTCAGAAACGACCATTCCTGGCTTAAGCTGACGTGGCGTCAACCACCTCTCGGCCTGCCCCTGCAGAGCTGCCAGAACCTCTGGCCCAGTGTGGCTCCTGTCCCCCAAACACACCAGCGCAAGCACGGCATGGCATCTTTTTGCCTGCGTACTTGCGTAGCCCCTTGTACGCCTACGGAGCACCGCTGGTTCCAAGGACAGAGCACTGGAGGAAGAAGAAGAGGAGGGGGTGGAGGAGAGAGGTGTGTCACAACCAGTAGCAGTAGTCGCGTTTTGGAGGCGTGGTGGCGGAACAACCTCCAACACTACTGCACCTTGTCCTGCATCCCTCCCAGCTGCCAATAGAGTGACCCAATGGGCCGTGAAAGAAAGGTACCGTCCCTGTCCATGCCTGCTGGACCATGAGTCAGCGGTAATATGCACCTTACCGCTGACCGCCCTGTCCAGCGAGGCATGGACATTGCCCTCCACATGCCGGTAGAGAGACGGAATCGCCTTCCGCGAGAAAAAGTGGCGTTTGGGAACCTGCCACTGAGGAACCGCACATTGAACAAACTCACGGAAGGGGGCCGAGTCTACCAACTGAAAAGGCAGCAGTTGAAGTGCTAGCAATTTAGCAAGGCTAGCATTTAACCGCTGGGCATGTGGATGGCTGGGAGTGTACTTCTTTCTACGGTCCAGCAGCTGGGGCAGGGAAATTTGCCTGCTGCATTCGGACGTCGGTGTACTGCAAGTACTTGGTTGTGACACACCGAATTCTACACCTTCAGTCCTCTCAGAGCAGCTTTCAGAGAGGACTGAAGGTGTAGTGGGGATGGAGATCCCAGCTGAGGAGGAGCAAGGAGAGGTCCGCTTAGTTCTTTGGTGTGGGTCTTTTATGTGTGCCTGCCAACGAGCTGCATGGCAGGTCGCCATATGTCTGGTCATGCTTGTGGTGCCCAAGCGGCTGATGTTTTGGCCACGCGAGATACGCTTGAGACAAATATTGCAAATAGCAGTGGTGCGATCTGCTGCACTCGTCTCAAAAAAGGCCCACACCAAAGAACTTTTCTGATAACGTGCAGAGGCAGCGCCCTGCACAGGCGGAGCTCTGCGGTGTTGTACAGTTGCTGTGCTGGCCTCTACCTGGCCTCCAGGGGGCATCCTGCCTCGTTGGACATGTGACGCCGCATCCTCCTCCTCCTCGTCCTCCTCCTCATCCTCTCTCCCTTGAGGCACCCACGTGGAGTCAGTGACCTCATCATCCCCTCCCTCTTCACCACTAGAGCAAACCTGGCAGTAAGCTGCAGCTGGTGGAACTGTACTGCCAGATTCCTCAAGCTGGGTATCGTCATCCGAGCCTTCGAATCGTTGGGCATCCTCCTGGAGCATGTACCCAACACTGTGCTCAAAGAGTTCGGGGGACTCCTCAGGAGGACATGGTGGGTCTAGGGAAGGGGTGGCTGATGATGCTCTGTCAGTACCCTGAGCCTGGGTGAGAGAGGATGAGGAGGATGAGGAGGGCTTGGTCATCCATTCTACCAAGCCTTCAGCATGATGCGGCTCCACATGTCCAGCTGCCGAAAACAAAGACGCGCGTGTCCCATGGCCACGTGCTGATGACGATGCACGACCACGTCCACGTCCACGGCCACGTCCACTAGAAACAGAGCCTGCCTGCCCTGTGTTCTTGGCTCTGCACGCTCTGCCTCCCCTTGGCGGTCTTCCAGCCATTGTAGTCGGTAGTCCTGTGGGTGCTGCTGAGAAGAAAATATAGGAGCTCTGTGTGATGCCACTAACACACTAGAAGTCCTATGGGTGCTTCTGCAAAGAAAATAGAGGAGCTCTGTGTGATGCCACTAACACACTAGAAGTCCTGTGGGTGCTTATGCAAAGAAAATAGAGGAGCTCTGTGTGATGCCACTAACACACTAGAAGTCCTGTGGGTGCTTCTGCAAAGAAAATAGAGGAGCTCTGTGTGATGCCACTAACACACTAGAAGTCCTATGGGTGCTTCTGCAAAGAAAATAGAGGAGCTCTGTGTGATGCCACTAACACACTAGAAGTCCTGTGGGTGCTTCTGCAAAGAAAATAGAGGAGCTCTGTGTGGTGCCACTAACACACTAGAAGTCCTGTGGGTGCTTATGCAAAGAATATATAGGAGCTCTGTGTGATGCCACTAACACACTAGAAGTCCTATGGGTGCTTCTGCAAAGAAAATAGAGGAGCTCTGTGTGATGCCACTAACACACTAGAAGTCCTGTGGGTGCTTATGCAAAGAATATATAGGAGCTCTGTGTGATGCCACTAACACACTAGAAGTCCTATGGGTGCTTCTGCAAAGAAAATAGAGGAGCTCTGTGTGATGCCACTAACACACTAGAAGTCCTGTGGGTGCTTCTGCAAAGAAAATAGAGGAGCTCTGTGTGGTGCCACTAACACACTAGAAGTCCTGTGGGTGCTTATGCAAAGAATATATAGGAGCTCTGTGTGATGCCACTAACACACACTAGAAGTCCTATGGGTGCTTCTGCAAAGATAATAGAGGAGCTCTGTGTGATGCCACTAACACACTAGAAGTCCTGTGGGTGCTTCTGCAAAGAAAATAGAGGAGCTCTGTGTGGTGCCACTAACACACTAGAAGTCCTGTGGGTGCTTATGCAAAGAATATATAGGAGCTCTGTGTGATGCCACTAACACACTAGAAGTCCTATGGGTGCTTCTGCAAAGAAAATAGAGGAGCTCTGTGTGATGCCACTAACACACTAGAAGTCCTGTGGGTGCTGCTGAGAAGAATATATAGGAGCTCTGTGTGATGCCACTAACACACTAGAAGTCCTATGGGTGCCTCTGCAAAGAAAATAGAGGAGCTCTGTGTGATGCCACTAACACACTAGAAGTCCTGTGGGTGCTTCTGCAAAGAAAATAGAGGAGCTCTGTGTGGTGCCACTAACACACTAGAAGTCCTGTGGGTGCTTATGCAAAGAAAATAGAGGAGCTCTGTGTGATGGGACTAACACACTTCAAGTCCTATAGGTGCTTCTGGGAACAAAATATAGCTCTGTGTGTGTAATGGGACTAACACACTTCAAGTCCTATAGGTGCTTCGGGGAACAAAATATAGCTCTGTGTGTGTAATGGGACTAACACACTTCAAGTCCTATAGGTGCTTCTGGGAACAAAATATAGCTCTTTGTGTGTAATGGGACTAACACACTTCAAGTCCTATAGGTGCTTCTGGGAACAAAATATAGCTCTGTGTGTGTAATGGGACTAACACACTTCAAGTCCTATAGGTGCTTCTGGGAACAAAGTATAGCTCTTTGTGTGTAATGGGACTAACACACTTCAAGTCCTATAGGTGCTTCTGGGAACAAAATATAGCTCTGTGTGTGTAATGGGACTAACACACTTCAAGTCCTATAGGTGCTTCTGGGAACAAAATATAGCTCTGTGTGTGTAATGGGACTAACACACTTCAAGTCCTATAGGTGCTTCTGGGAACAAAATATAGCTCTGTGTGTGTAATGGGACTAACACACTTCAAGTCCTATAGGTGCTTCTGGGAACAAAATATAGCTCTTTGTGTGTAATGGGACTAACACACTTCAAGTCCTATAGGTGCTTCTGGGAACAAAATATAGCTCTGTGTGTGTAATGGGACTAACACACTTCAAGTCCTATAGGTGCTTCTGGGAACAAAATATAGCTCTTTGTGTGTAATGGGACTAACACACTTCAAGTCCTATAGGTGCTTCTGGGAACAAAATATAGCTCTGTGTGTGTAATGGGACTAACACACTTCAAGTCCTATAGGTGCTTCTGGGAACAAAGTATAGCTCTTTGTGTGTAATGGGACTAACACACTTCAAGTCCTATAGGTGCTTCTGGGAAGAAAATATAGCTCTGTGTGTGTAATGGGACTAACACACTTCAAGTCCTATAGGTGCTTCTGGGAACAAAGTATAGCTCTTTGTGTGTAATGGGACTAACACACTTCAAGTCCTATAGGTGCTTCTGGGAACAAAATATAGCTCTGTGTGTGTAATGGGACTAACACACTTCAAGTCCTATAGGTGCTTCTGGGAACAAAATATAGCTCTGTGTGTGTAATGGGACTAACACACTTCAAGTCCTATAGGTGCTTCTGGGAACAAAATATAGCTCTGTGTGTGTAATGGGACTAACACACTTCAAGTCCTATAGGTGCTTCTGGGAACAAAATATAGCTCTGTGTGTGTAATGGGACTAACACACTTCAAGTCCTATAGGTGCTTCTGGGAACAAAATATAGCTCTTTGTGTGTAATGGGACTAACACACTTCAAGTCCTATAGGTGCTTCTGGGAACAAAATATAGCTCTGTGTGTGTAATGGGACTAACACACTTCAAGTCCTATAGGTGCTTCTGGGAACAAAATATAGCTCTTTGTGTGTAATGGGACTAACACACTTCAAGTCCTATAGGTGCTTCTGGGAACAAAATATAGCTCTGTGTGTGTAATGGGACTAACACACTTCAAGTCCTATAGGTGCTTCTGGGAACAAAGTATAGCTCTTTGTGTGTAATGGGACTAACACACTTCAAGTCCTATAGGTGCTTCTGGGAACAAAATATAGCTCTGTGTGTGTAATGGGACTAACACACTTCAAGTCCTATAGGTGCTTCTGGGAACAAAGTATAGCTCTTTGTGTGTAATGGGACTAACACACTTCAAGTCCTATAGGTGCTTCTGGGAACAAAATATAGCTCTTTGTGTGTAATGGGACTAACACACTTCAAGTCCTATAGGTGCTTCTGGGAACAAAATATAGCTCTGTGTGTGTAATGGGACTAACACACTTCAAGTCCTATAGGTGCTTCTGGGAACAAAATATAGCTCTGTGTGTGTAATGGGACTAACACACTTCAAGTCCTATAGGTGCTTCTGGGAACAAAATATAGCTCTGTGTGTGTAATGGGACTAACACACTTCAAGTCCTATAGGTGCTTCTGGGAACAAAATATAGCTCTGTGTGTGTAATGGGACTAACACACTTCAAGTCCTATAGGTGCTTCTGGGAACAAAATATAGCTCTGTGTGTGTAATGGGACTAACACACTTCAAGTCCTATAGGTGCTTCTGGGAAGAAAATATAGCTCTGTGTGTGTAATGGGACTAACACACTTCAAGTCCTATAGGTGCTTCTGGGAAGAAAATATAGCTCTGTGTGTGTAATGGGACTAACACACTTCAAGTCCTATAGGTGCTTCTGGGAACAAAATATAGGAGCTCTGCCTGCCTGCCACGAACACACTACAAGTCCTATAGGTGCTTCTGGTAACAAAATATAGGAGCTCTGCCTGCCTGCCACTAACACACTACAAGTCCTATAGGTGCTTCTGGTAACAAAATATAGGAGCTCTGCCTGCCTGCCACTAACACACTACAAGTCCTATAGGTGCTTCTGGTAACAAAATATAGGAGCTCTGCCTGCCTGCCACTAACACACTACAAGTCCTATAGGTGCTTCTGGTAACAAAATATAGGAGCTCTGCCTGCCTGCCACGAACACACTACAAGTCCTATAGGTGCTTCTGGTAACAAAATATAGGAGCTCTGCCTGCCTGCCACTAACACACTACAAGTCCTATAGGTGCTTCTGGTAACAAAATATAGGAGCTCTGCCTGCCTGCCACGAACACACTACAAGTCCTATAGGTGCTTCTGGTAACAAAATATAGGAGCTCTGCCTGCCTGCCACTAACACACTACAAGTCCTATAGGTGCTTCTGGTAACAAAATATAGGAGCTCTGCCTGCCTGCCACGAACACACTACAAGTCCTATAGGTGCTTCTGGTAACAAAATATAGGAGCTCTGCCTGCCTGCCACGAGCACACTACAAGCCCCTCTTTGTCAATCAATCTTTGTAACTGAATCTATCTAACTCAATCTCTGTAAGTGAATCTATCTAACTATCTCAATGCAGCAGAGTGTCACAGAATCTGCCTGCTCAATCTGCGCCGGAACAGCATGTGACCGGCGCAGACGGCGTGGCGGCGTTTTATAGGGGGGGGGGGGCGTGTACTACAGCCCCTGAGCTGTAATTGGCTACAGGCGTCCTGCCTGTAGCCAATTATGGCTCTTCGATTTTCCGGGGCTGTGATTGGCCAAGCATGCGGGGTCACAGTGCATGCTTGGCCAATCATCAGCCAGCAATGCACTGCGTCGGCCGCGCCGGCCGCAATGCATTGCGGGGCCGCTCGCATCACACGAACGTGATGCGAGCGGCCAAAATAGTTCTGGGCTCGCAGAGCGAGCGAACGCCCGGTGCTCGATGCGAACGTGGGTTCGCATCGAGCACCGGGCCCATCCTTAAAGGTGAGTTTTTGCTTTTATTTTTAAAAAAAAGAATAAAAAGTATTGTGTTAGCATGCTGTTTATACAGACATAGGTGCAACAACCATTCTCATACATTAATCGGAAGTTCTGCCACTAGATGGTAGTAATTCATGCTTGTTATTGTAATGTTCTGCTACATGATTACTGCAAGAGATCAGGCAGCGATTGTGATTGGTTGCTAGAGGTTACAGCATACCAATGCCACTCATTGATTGGTTAATAGAGATTACAGCTCACGATTAGTTGCTAGAGGCTACAGCATTTCTGCTTGCTGATTTGGTTGCTAGAGGTTACTGCCCATCATATCCCCTCAGTGACTAATACAGAGTGGTGCTACACTGTATATATTAATTTTCAATCTATATAAAATCATTAACAATCGCCTTTTATATCACATGCCCTTTATGAAAAATCCAATTTATCTTTTATTATATATTTTATATATTATTTATTATATATTTTATTTTTATTTGATATATTTTATTTTTATTTATTATTTCTTTTTTTTGTATGGTTGAACTGGATGGACTTGTGTCTTTTTTCGGCCTAGCTAACTATGAAACTATGTAACTATCTCCAAACAATACTACAATAGTTAAAAAGTTTTCATAAAACTTGATGAAATTGGGATGTCAATTTTTATGATTTGAATTATAATATTATGTTATAGCTCTTTTGAATAGACCAATATTCCAACTATTTTATAGCAAAAATAGCTCCTTTCACACTTGTGGGCAGAGGGGCAGTAAAAACAGGCGGTTGATCCACGTTTTTACCACGCCTCCAACTGCTACTGATATTGCAGCAGTATCAACACTTCATGGCGAATCTGACAGGTAGCGACACATGACTGTCAAACTCTCTCATGTAAGTAAATGGGGCCGTGCTGCAACCTTGAGCCAAGCACTTGGTTTGCAGTTGTGATGCATTCCTGCATTGCAAAACAGTCCAAAAAACAGGCATCCTGAATGACTGCAAATCTCCTTTTACTGTCCTCCAAAGAGCGATCCACTGTGGATCACTTTTCAGAGAGGGTAGTAGATACTGCCACAAGTGTGATAGGAGCCTAATGTAGATGTCTGAGAATGTTCTCTAGAAAATTAGGATGTAAAGAATCTTTCTTATCATGTTGTAGCTAAATGTAGTTTTTCTTCCTTATCAGGAAAAACCAAATCATGTGGAGAAAGTAGACGTGTATTTAGTGTACGGGGAGGAGATGTCACTCTGCCTGCTGGTTACGGTGCCAACACTGCCATTATCTGGGTGGAATGGGAATGGGATAATGGAAAGGTTATTGCAGTAACAGAGCCAGGCAAACCTGTTCTAATTAAAGAAGATCAGTATAATGGATGGCTAAAGGCTGCAGCTGACGGATCCCTAATTATATCCAATGTAACTGGATTCCGAATAGGACATTATGAAGCATTTATAGAAAGACAGCAATCAATACAATGTGTGCAGGATTATCATCTCATCATTTATGGTAAGTTACTGATTTTATTTAAAAAATATATTATCATCACATTAGAAATGCACATAAAGTGAAATCATAATGATTTTACATGTACCTTCCTATTGGTATAAAAACCATTACAGCTGTTCTGTTTCACATGCCGCTTTATGCATTGAAATACCTCCTTATAACCAGTCTGTCAGGACAGTATGGTCACTTGCTGACTTGGCAGCATCCACAGGCAGTTTAACTCTTCAATATAAAACAGAATTTGAATCCGAATCAATTTTAATTCAGATAATTGCAGAGGATGTTTTTCCAGTCTTTTGAAGCGTAAGAAGACAATGCCTTTCCTGAGCCCTGTCTCTGTGAATAACTAAAACTGGCTGACGGCTGAGGGAAGATGGAAGAACCGAGGAGGATCTAGTTAGGAATAAATGACGGTGACATTAAGCCTAGGTTCACATTGATGTGATTTGGCATGCGACTTGACAAGTCAAATCGCATGCCAAATCGGCGGCAATTGTCGACATTGCGGGGCCGCACCGATTCCCAAAAGTCGTTTCTGTACTACTTTTTGATGATTTTAGGTGTGATTTCAATAGACATCTGTGCAGGAAACCGCACAGATGCCTCTGAAGTCATCGGACTGACATGTGGGAATTAAATCGTGCGAGTTCAGCTGAACTGGGCTTAAGCTTGTTTTTTTTTTTTTTTTTATTAAATTGACAAACATGTTATACTTACCTGCTCTGTGTAATGGTTTTGCACAGAGCAGCCCCTATTCTCCTCTTCTTTGGTGGCCTGCCGGTGCTCCTGGCTCCTCCCCCACGCCGAGTACCCCCATAGTAAGCCGTATGCATGCTCGCTCCTGAGACTCACTCTGTGTGTCCATAAGACACAAAGAACAGGGGTTGGTGGGGGGGTGGCCAGAAGCAAAAGGGGAAAGACGTGCCGCTGTGGAGCTCCGCTGAGATTGCTAAAATCCACCGCCATCTGGAGCCAGCCCTATCCATGTACTCCTCCGACCGCTTCCTCAACCAGGGAGGACGGTGCATAGGCAATCGGATGGCCGCTGGAGGGGGCCTGCAGTGATCAGCGCTTCAGGGACACAGGCGAGCGGCGGCCATATTGCTACACCTTGGACCCATTAGTAGCCTCCTCATTCCCCCTCGTTCCAGATTCAAGTCCCACCAAACTTCTACAATACCCTGCTTACTGGAGGGGAGACCCGGATTGGGGATTAGAGGGACTTTCGTACCAGTAACAGCCCTGGTGACAGCCGAGGCCTTGTCCTTAAATCCACGTGTAGCAGCCATCTTGCTACACCCAGCGGCAGTGTGGCTAGGGCTGCTTGGATCCTCTTAGGCCTGACCTGCATGATTGGCTGCAGACACTTCTCCAGGGCACAGTGAGTACTTAAATATAAAATACCTTTCCACAGTCAAGTTCCCCAGAGGTAGCTGCCTGTCCAAGATCCTGTCCCTGCCCTAAACAGAACAGCTTCTTGCCTTTAATAAAGTGGAACTCACCCACCCAGCAGGCATCCCTTAGGAAAGTCCACGGCTTCGGCCTACCTGTGGAGGACAACGGCCATTTTGCTACTCCAGGGACACCCTGCCTCACTCCCTACCACTTCTCAGGACACAAGGCTAACCCCATTCCCACAAAACTTGGTGTACTACCTGAATAATCACCCCCTCCTCAAAGCTATTACACAAGGTTCAGGTACCTTTTGGCCCTGCAACATACTCTTTGGTAAATCGGAATCAAGCTTTTTAAGGGACATCCCCCACAGCTACATTTACAATTTGATTTAATGACACTAGTTCTTCTGCTCATGCTCACATGGCAGCAATATGAAACCGACTCAGGTACTCTCTTTGATATACCCCCGCACCTACACAGGGAACATCATCGCCCCCCTGACAGAAGGGGTACTAGACATTAAACTACAAGCCCTCACTCACAATATCTCCCAAGAAGTTGGAAAGCTCGCAAAAGAACTGAGGGGGGAAATAGGCCAGCTGGGGTCTAAATTTGATGAACTAGTGCAATATGTTCAAGTACTTGAAGAGGATAACGCCACTATAAAACAAACAGCCTTACAACTCCAAAACCAACAGGAGGATCTGGAGAACAGGGAACGCAGGAAGAACCTAAGATTCAGAGGTATCCCTGAAACAGTCGACGACAAAAGCCTTAGGCCTTATCTTGTAAGCCTGTTTAACACTCTGGCCCCTAATATCCCTGACATAGACTGGCAGTTAGACAGAGCCCACAGATCGCTCGCTCCTAAGCCACCAGCTGGTGCCAACCCCTAGAGACGTGATCGTAAGATTTCATTATTATGACAGGAAGGAGGCACTCACCATTGCTACCCGCAACCAAACCAGGGTTACTCCCTCCGAGATCTACAGCAAAGTGACGCCTTCCTGCGAAACTTAGGCCTGCCACTCCCAACTACTCCAAAACCACCTAATATACTGAGTCGTATCTGGACCCCAGCAAGACACAAGTCGTCCAAGTTCAATTCTACACCCCAGAGACGCCATCCTTCCAGATACCTGGCCTGATCAACGTTCAACTCAACCGCGACCCTGAGTATTATTTTGAATGGGCTATTCTTGATCTATGTTTTTTACGTCTACTTAAAAAAACACACACCCCTAGAGCCCATGGGGTGCACCGCCGGAAGGTTTACATAAGGTGTTTTTTTTGTTTCCTGGTTTCCTATTTTTTTTTATTAGTTTGAGACCTAACTTTCTCACGAGATGAAACCGGGATCTCTTATCCACCGGAGAGCGGTGGGGGACCGCCCGTCCCCATCTTTTGGAGATGTCCATGCTCCCCTTCTCAGCTCTAGGCTTTGACCTAGGTTTCCTCGGAGCCACTGCGCCCCCAGGTTTGGTCTGGATGAGGTCCAGTTTTTTCTATTGCTTCCCCCGTTCCCTTTCATACAACACTCACCTGATGCTGTTTTTTTCTCCCTTTTTTTTTCTCAGGTCTTTTTTTTTGACCTGCAGTTAATGCTTCCTATAGACTCAAAATTTTTGTACGTTAAAGCTGTACTAACTTCACATGATGCAATGTTACCCTATAACCAATTTTTTCCTCAGATACCATAGAACCTTTCACCGAATGCTTTCATTGCACTGTATCAAATGCTTTTTCCACAGATTAACATGCCATGGCACTAACATTTTTCACATGTAACGTCTAAGGTTTAAACTCTTTTTAAAAAAGGTGGCTGGCTTTGAAAGAGTTTAAAGATTCTGGAGCAGACGTGATTTTGGTTCAAGAGACTCATTTCCGTTCTGGGGGTTCCTTCAAGTTTGCCAGCAAAATGTTCCCAACATCCTACTTAGCTTCAGATCCTTCTGGGAAGGCTAATTAATCAATCTTGACCTTTACGTGTTAAAGCTTCCCATCTGGACCCCAGTGCAGATCTGTTGTCTTAGATCGCTTCTCTGCCATTTGGCTAAGATCAAGTGTAGTATCTGTTCTTATCAGTTTAATATCTGATCTGATAATATCTGATACGTCCCCTATCTTTGCTATAGATGCTACAATCATGGTTATAAATCCAGTTGTTTGAGCTAACAATGCTGCTACCTTATGTTTACAGTCAGTGACTATTTTATCACTAACGTATGGGATGTTATATACAATTTTCCTGGACCTCCCCGTGTCAGCCTACTATGGGTCAGCTCCGCCCCCTCTGACCCCTCCAGGACCACCTTTTTTCTAGCCCATTAAGGGCAGCTGTGTGCCCACACCAGTGTTCATTTTTCGTCCTCGCTCCGGACGCCTTTTAAAGTTTAATTTTAGTTATTTATATTTATTTTTATTTTATTTATGTATTTATTTATTTTTTTCTCCATCCACCATCCATCCTGTCTGGGTTAAGCCTCTCCCGGATCAGAAGACCCCCCCCAGATGGGCTGTAAATCTCCCGAGGAGTGTGGGTTCCCTTGGTGCTGGGATTGTATGATACAGTATAAATGACTGTGTATTACTGGCAAGGTCACAACAGTATAAATTACTGTATACACCTTCGTTAGGCAGGTGCTGGCACTCTCTCCTTCCATGTTTTTGTGGGTTCATGCAGTGGTTTGGCTCGCTGGGACTTGCAGTTCACCACCTCCACATGTATTCCTTTCAGGAAGCTCAGAGTTGAGCAGGTGAGGTCAGAGGTAGCTTCCTCTTGGATTGCTTAGCAAACACCAGAATGATCACTACTGATTTGCAGCAGGCTCTGTCCTCTAGGCTAATTTCAGTCTCCAGCTGATCAATCTACTACTCTGCTCTGGTAAGCCTGACTTCTATTACTAACTGCTGTGTTATTTGTCTGGAGTGTTTTTATTATCCTGTGCCTTTATAGATTTGGGGAGTTTTGCCTGCCTGCCTAGCTGCCTTAGCACTGAAGATTCGGATTTTATTTATTTGGTAGTTATTTATTTATTTATTTATTTGTATTTTTATTTAAAAAAAAAAGAGAGCACATCCTCTGTTTTACAGAGAGAAGTGCCCAATGCGCGCTAAATGCCCGCAAAGAGGTGCCTAATTAGCACTCCAGCCTCAAAGGAGTAGAAAGGAGACTGGACATGACAAATCGCAGAGTCGCATGCAGCTGGATAGACGCCTGTTGTCGCTGCATTCCAGATCTCCCTCACCCTTACTTCACTTTAGTCGCTCGGACTGGAGCCAAGAGAGGTCAAGACATCAGAAAGCCTCTAGAAAGAGCATATCCGGGCGCAGACAGAGAAGAAGATCCTTTTCTTTGGATAAGTCTTCATCGCCGGCCCAGGCAGAAGAAGGATCCTGTTGGGCCGCTCAGCTGAGGTCATCAGAGGAAAGTGGGTTTGTGTATCTTGCTTCAAGGAGGCGGCTCAGGACAATGCTGCAAATGCACGCCAGGTTAAATCCTACATTAAGGACACAGTCAAGGAAGGGTTAAACAGCCTTTCAAGGAATCCTGCTCATCCTGCTGTATCTTTAAGCATCTGCAGATTCAGATCATATGTTTTCAGTGCATTTTAACTGCTGAAGTCGATAGCGATTCGGATCCATCTGAGGCTGTGATGGTCTCGGAATCGCATACGTTTGATTTTTTGCACTGGTTCCCCCCTTGGTGGAGGCTGTTAAGGATGCGATGAAGTGGCAGGAAGAATTGTCACCTCCAAAGAAACAGCAGAGATACTACCCGTATTTAAAGAAATCATTACCCTCCTTCCCATTCATTTCTGAAATTAAAGAAGTATTTGATGATGAGTGGGTGGGGCCTGAGAAAGGGCTCAATGTGCATTATAGAGTATCGAGGCTGTAACCCTTGGGGCACTACGCCTAAGTTTGATACTTCATTGCGTAGATTCGCCTGCCACATTTCACTTCCGCTGGAGGATTCGGATGCCTTTAGGGATTCTATGAATCACAGAATAAATGCAGACCTGATAAAAAAAAAAAAGTTGTATAGTTTGGCCGGAGCAGTCTGCAGGCCGGCGGTATGGGTGTGAATCCAGCCTTAGCCCGGGAGTAGCGGAGCTGGTGGATGGATGTTCAGATGAAAGTCTGGGAAGTGGCAGTTCTTCTCTTTTGCAGTTTTCAAGCCTGCTTTAGATTTTGTGGCTGAAGTGGCTGTTGACCAGGTCAGGGATCTGGTTCAAAAATGAAAGCAAAGATATTGGCTCATTCCGTCACAGCCCACAGAGCCTTATGGTTGAAGCATTGGTCAGCTGATAAGGCTTCTAAGCACAGTCATGTTAAGTTCCATTCGGCAGGAAGCTACTATTCCGGAAGACTTAGAATCAGCAATTCAGCGGGTTTCCAGTGGCAGATCTAGCCTAATCCTGCAGAAGAGAAAAAGACAACAGCAGCCCTTTCGGTTTAACAAGAGATCCAAAGAAGTATTCAGAAGCCAGTGCTTACAGACAGCTTTTCAGACAGTGGAAGCGAGCCGGTTCAACCTTCCAGAAACCTTCCAAGCCCAGGGCCAACAAAGCTCCTAAGGCTTCAAATAGGTCCTTCTGAAGGTGTCTCCACTTGACCCTCTCGAGTAGGAGCAAGACTAGCCCAATTCGGGGGGGTGTGGACGGACAAATTACAGGATGCCTGGATTGTGGCCATCATTTGATCACGTAATCATCTCAAGCCTCCTCAGACCTTGTTCGTAGAAGCTGGGCTTCCTACGGATGTTTGTGAAGCTATATAGGGGAGCTGTTGGAACTACGGGGGCTTATGTGTCTCATCAAGGGGGCACAAGAAGTCGCCCTCTCCTTCAGGTGGCATGTCAATCTACCTATGCGCAGAGAAGAATCTCGGCTCTCTTACTTCATCTTATCTCCCAGAGCCTGGGAATGTTTTAGCAGATCACTTGAGTCGAGGCTTTGAGGATCACAATGAATGGGGCCTCAATCGATAGATCCTATGGCATTGAAGGAGAATTCTCAACTGCCTTGCTTCTCCTCCCGGACCTGGCATCCACAGGCGTTGGGTCGGGGGGCTCGGTCCAGGTCTTGAAATTTCCCCTTGGTATATGTGTTCCTGCCGCTTCCATTGGCTCTCAAAATCCTGCTAAAGATTCAGCGAGAAAGGATCACAGCAATAATAGTCTTACCTTACTGGCTCAGGCAGCCGTGGTTCCCTCTGGCTTGGAGGATAAAGTTGGGCTCACCAATCCCACTGCCTTCTTGTCAAAAGCAGGAGGATGAAGTTAATAACTTGGAAGTGAGAGGGAGGCTTTAGCTGGCTTGGGTCTCTCGGGCAGTATAGTGGAGACATTATTACAGGCTCGTAAGAGGTCAACAATTGTAACCTATTACCAGATCTGGAATACTACAGAAAGGGTTTGGGGCCGTGGATCTCCTTCGGTATCTAACATTTTGGAGTTTCTGCAGAGTGGTCTCTTAGGGTCAGCTTATAATTCCCTGAAGGGTCAAATCCCCGCTTTGTCGGCTATGTCATGTACAAGATATGCTCTACATCAGTTGGCGATCCAATTTTTAGGGGCAGCCATAGAAATTGGACGTCCATTGAAATCGTTTTTTCCAAAAGAGGACTTAACACTAGTCTTGGGAACATCGCTGGTTCCTCCGTTTTGATCAAGCTTTCTCTTGTTCATTATTACTTTTAACAGTTTATTTGTTTTTTTTTACTAGCCGTTGCCTCGGCCAGAAGAGTCTCTGAGTTGTGCGCCTTTTCATCTAAAGAACCATAATGTTTGGTGCTCCCAGACAAGACAGTCCTTAGGCCGATACCAAGCTTACCACCTAAGGTTGCCATATAATTTCGTGGGAACTGGGAGGACATTCTCCCAGCCTTTCCGGCGGATACAGCTGATGAGTGGAGTAGGTTAGACCTGGCCTCTGCGGTTTCAACCTACCTGGAATGGACTAAAAGCAGATCAGCTGTAGTTTTTCCCAATGGGCCCTAAAAGGGTATACAGGCAACATCCAGAATTGTGTCTTCCGGATTTGTCAAAGACCATACATATTGCATACAAAACGCTGGGCCTTCCTCCTCCTTCAGAGATCAAAGCACATTCAATGAGGGGTATGGCAGCATCCTGGGCAGCATACGTAAGGGTCGCCCCTGAGGTAGTTTGCAGAGCAGCAAGCTGGAGCACGCCCAACACCTTTTATTAGGCATTACAGGCTTAATTTGGCTTGTCCACCTGAGGAAACATTTGGCTCTATGGTTATTACGGCGGCTGTTGCCCATTAAAAATTTGAGTAGCATTGCATTAAGGGTTTGGCAGATTTTTTGTCTTCCCTCCCTTTTTAATGTTGCTTGGTACATCCCATAGTAGGCTGACATGTGGAGGTCCAGGAATAAGGAAAATTGTTGCCCATACTTACCGCAATTTTCCTTTCCTGGATCCTCCCCATGTCAGCCGGAGGATTCCCATCCAGTTTATCCGTCGCGAGGCGGGTATTTTTTGAACACTGGTGTGGGCAGACAGCTGCCCTTTATGGGCTAGAAAAAAGGTGGTCCTGGAGGGGTCAGAGGGGGCGGAGCTGACCCATAGTAGGCTGACATGGGGAGGATCCAGGAAAGGAAAATTACGGTAAGTATGGGCAACAATTTTCCTTAATATCTTATGTCTACGTATTTATACTGCATATTATAAATTACGCAACTCAACTTTAGATGGCTTGCCGGTCACAATGTATTTCTGTGCCAATGATGTATTGTATTGTATGTTGTATTCATGGAATAAAATTATATTCTCATCTAAAGTCCCAAATTCTTTTCTTTTTCATGATTTGTCTTAGATTGCTCATTCCTTACACAATCCCTTACTATCGTAAATGCGTATGCCCCGAATTCCGGTCAGATCTGATTTCTTTCCACCATTTTTGACTCATTAGATAAATTTGCTCAACCCTTCATGGTCGTTGGGGGAGATTTCAACATGACTATGTCTCCCGGCAAAGATTGGCATGTGCTATTCCCCTCCACGACCATAACTAAATCTGACAATCTTTCCAAATCCATTCGAAAGCTAAACAGAGCTAGAAACCTGTTAGATGTTTGGAGGATCAAACACCCCACAGACAAGCAGTACACGTTTTATTCATATCCTCATAAGCTGATAAGCTTGAAATATAAAGAGATAGATACAAGCCTAGATGAAGAGCGGAGAAGAGGAGCCTTCCTAAATTGCCTTCCTAAATTGTGGATATACATGCTGTTTCCAAGTTATGTTGAGGTGAGAGTTCTGTGAGCACATTTGTGGATTATACACGATTTACCACCTACTCCCCTCAGTGGCAAATAGGAGAAGAGTTTATCACACAGATAGAGACTGTTTACTTACTCCTTGATTCCAGCCTTCCTGTTTGGACTATTATTCATTTATTTATTGATTTGTCCCATATACTTTATCTATTTGTCCCTTAACCAGTGCTCTCTAGCCTTTGGCCATTTTTCACCTTTGTTGGCACATGTTTATATATTTATTTATTGCACTTTTACTTGCAATTTATTATTTATTTATTGTTTTATCACGTGTTTTGCACTTTTATTTGCAATTTATTATTCATCTATTGTTTTATCACGTGTTTTATAATATTTAGGTGTGTGCTTTAACCATATGCGCAAAAATCACTTTTCTTTTATCTTTATTGTTTGTGTGTTGTTTACACTATTAGATTTTGCTGCTGGTTTTTATGTAAGAATTATTATCTTGCATCATTTTGACACTTTAGCTGGTTTTACCGGTTCATTCACCTTTATTTATTCATTTTGATCATCAAGCACCACTTGTGATCACTGTATATTTATATATATATATACATATATTTATTTATTTGTGCAGGCACATTATACATTCCTAGTTCCGTTATTTGAGTAGCGCGAAGGTCACTTGTTCACATTTATCCCCCACTTACTGCCCCCTCACCATGTCCAAAGTCTTTGGAGAATTCTATCGCCAACTGTACAATTGTCTGCAAACTGACCCCAATTACAACTTTACACAACAGAGATTTAATTCCTTTTTCTAATCTCTACATATACCTAAACTCTCCCCCGAACACCTTATATCCCTTAATTCGGCTGTCACCCCTGAAGAATAAGCTGACGTAGTGAAACACCTCCCCACCCATAAATCTCCAGGTCCTGATGGCCTGCCATACTCCTATTACAAAGCCCACACTTAATATCGCTATATGTCTCATTATTTAAAGGGACCATTCCACACCCCCAATTCCTCCACGCGCACATCTCTGTCATTCCTAAACCTGGCAAAGACCCCTTCATCCCCGACAATTACAGGCCAATAGCCTTGCTTAATTTGGACTACAAAATATTCACCAAAATTCTAGCTAACTGACTATCGCTCTTAATCCCCAAACTCATACATAAGGACCAAGTTGGATTTGTGATCGCAAGACATGCCGGCGACAACACGAGACGTACCATTGACCTCATAGATTTATTAAACAGAACTTCCCGTCCATCCCACCTACTAATTCTCGATGCACAGAAGGCCTTCGACCGGCTTATCTGGCACTTTATGTTTGCCACACTATTGGATTTAGAGGCCCCTTCATATCAGCATTACATGCCTTATACTCCCGCCCATCCTCTCAAGTTTAATTGTCCTCTTATTTATCACCCCCCTTCTCTTTGAGCAACGGAACTAGACAGGGGTGTCCGTTATCCCCCTCCTATTCATCCTATGCTTAGAACCTCTAGCCACAGCCATACACGACCACCCTGACATACGCCAGAGAGAATACAAACTATCTCTGTTCGCAGATGATGTCTTGCTAACTCTAACTAGACCCTACATATCACTCCCGAACCTTATAGTATTAATGAAAGAATTCAGTTTTATTTCAGGTTATAAAATTAATACTAGTAAGACAGAAGCCCTCCCAATACTAATCCCACCGTCAGAACTCGCCGCCCTTAAACAAAACTACCCTTATCATTGGTGTCCAAACGCTCTCAAATATTTGGGGAGAAACTTAACCTCCACTTACTCTACACTCTATCAAGCCAACTACCCCCCACTCTTCCATGACATTGACCGACTCTTGAGACAATGGGACACCTATCCCATCTCTCTCTTGGGTCGTATCAATGTCCTGAAGATGTGCATCCTCCCAAGACTCTTATACTTATTTGAAACCCTACCAATTCCCATCCCTATGTCTCAACTTAAAGCCACCCAAAGAGCGTTCCTTAATTTTATCTGGCATAACAAAGCACATCGGATAGCTAACACATTAATGTTATCCTCTAGAGATAGGGGAGGTTTGGGAGCACCTGACCTCATCAAGTATTACCTTGCCACCCATCTCAAACCGGTCATTGCTTGGTCCTCTAAACAACCCTCTAGTATCTGGTCTGAAATTGAGATGAACATTACCAGTCTGGTACATCCCAGCTCTATGATCTGGGTGAAATTAGAATTCTCTATAAACTAATTAAGGAGTCTATGCTTACACCCGATGCTATTCACCCTTTCAATCTGGAGGCAGTGTTCCAGCCGAAACTCATTAACCTTCCCTTGCCCGCCTTTATTAAATGTGCTGTTCAACCCGGACATCCCAGACAGCCTATCCCACGCTCAAATGCTCCCTTGGTCCCAAGCCGGAATTTTTCAATTCCAAAACTTGGTACACCCACGCACTCATACTCTTCTGCCCTTTGACGAACTACAAGAGAAACACCAGATCCCAAAACAATCATACTATTCTTATCTCCAATTCAAACATTACTTTGCCTCTAAATCTCCAACCCTGACTCTAGATTACCCTAACTCATTTGAACTTTTTTGTGCTCAAGGTCCATATCAGACACACTTAATTTCGGATATCTATAAATTACTACACATCGCCATCCCGCTCACGGACACATCCCACTCTTACATGCTGAAATGGTCCCGGATCTGTGACCGACCCATCTCTATACATCTGTGGCAGAGGATCTGGGAAGCTGTCTCCAAATCATCCAGATGTGTGGAACACAGAGAAACAGCCTATAAAATAATGTTCTTTTGGTATAGAACCCCGGAACTCATCCACAAATATGACCCTAAGTCCCCTCGGATATGCTGGAGGTGCCGGGGAGACATTGGCTCCCAATACCACATCTTCTGGGATTGCTCCCTGATTCAACCATTCTTGCTTACTATTCAGACTCTCTTGCAGGATCTGTTCGGAATGGCCCTCCCCCTAGACCCGATACATTTTCTCCTAGGCCTGCCACTCCCCGGCATCTCCAAACATTCCCAGAAATTAGCCTCCTTCATACTCCTTGCAGCAAAGAGTTGGTTTTTCAAATGGTTATCCACCACACCACCAAATCTCCACAGACACTACAAATACTGGAACAAATCCATAGAATGGAACGCCTCACCGCAGTAGTTAATGACACGCTCCCTCAATTTTCAAAGATCTGAGACCTATGGGATCACTCAGATTGCAATCCAAATGCCACCCCCTTGATCCCTTAGATATACAATTTTCCCCCAACTCATATACCTTTAATCTGTCAGCTTAGAATCGATGGCTAAACAACCCAAGATCTTCATGGTATCCCCCAAAACCCCTCTTCCCCTCTACATACACTTTAATGGTATTACCACAGAGTGCCCCCCCCCCCCTCAGTTATGGGCACCCTGGAAAACTTGGCTCTACTACACCCAGTAAACTACATTTTTCTTTGTATATGACATAAGTTTATTGATTGTACAGCCCTCTCACTGGGCCTATCCCCCCCGCTTTTTTTTTTTTTTCTTTCCTAATCCCCTTATTACTATTCAACCCAACTTGTTTGAACTTTACAATTTGAAGATGTTTGCTGGTAACACTGTGAACGTACCTAGATTACTTTGAAGTTAGTAACATGATACATGCATGATTTAATGTAATGTACATTATCTTACGACCACTTCTATTCGTATCCATGTTATTATTATCCCTTTGTTCTTATTGTTGTGTTCATATACATGTTTTTTTTTTCAAATAAACATACAATTTAAAAAAAAAAAAAGAACAGGGGTTGTCCCCACCCCCCGCTCCTTTGACACTGGCTGTGATTGACAGCAGCGGGAGCCAGTTTCCCCAAAAAAACACTCCAGCACTAAAACCAGGGTATTCTTCAATCTTGCTTCTACCCATCATGCCACTCAAAGGTGTAGCCCTCCACAGACCGGGTAGTCTTGCAAACAAGTTGTAAAAAACACACCTTGTGCATTACCATAGATACATTTATTAGACAAATGGGTACTCACATGCTAATATATGAATACAAGTAATACTGATACACTCCAGCTGGACACATTGAAACTCGTCCTAGGACCAAAGTATTGGAAACTGACGCATTTTGGGGGTCATGCCCCTTTCCTCAGAGCCCAGCAAAAGGGCATGACCCCCGAAACATGTCTGCTTTCCAATTCCATTTGGGACTACCCATTTGTCTCTTTTTTTGATCTAATCAAATGTATCTATGGTATCACATGAGGTGTTCGTGACCTTCTGTGTTTTTTTTGCAATCTGAGCCAGTGATGAGAGAGAGAGCTGAGAGAGCCTTGGCCTATCAATCCTTTGCTTTAATCCTCTTCCTTTACTTTCACCTTGTGGTTTCTCCAATAACCCACTTCCTGTCTCAGGGTGGACCATCTGTCCATGGAGAAGCAATAGAGTAGGGTGACCAGATGTCCCGTTTTTCCGAGGATAGTCCCCGTACAGAGGACACTGTCCCCTGACTAAGTCTGTTCTCAAGCAGGGCCACTAATAAGCCAGTACAACCGGCCCTGTTGTACCAGGCCCGGCAACCTGAGCTTAGCAGGGGGGGCATGGGCAGCCTCACAGATGATCGGTGCGGCGGTGGGGGAGTTACAAGCACAGATCTCCCTGTGTGGCTTTCAATGAAACCGCTGACAGTCGCTTTTCCTCCTCTCCCTTCCATGGCTGTCAGATGCTTCATTAAAAGCCATACAGGGAGATCAGTGCTTGTAACTTCCCCCAACGCTGCACCGATCATCCCCGACTGCCCATCAAATGTCCCTTAATCTTTGAGCCCTGTGCCCTCCTCCGGCTCTCGGCATCCTTCTCGAGCTTCTCCTCCAGCTCCCTGTATCCTCTTTCGGCACCCCGTGTCCTCCTTCATCACCCTGTGTCCTCCTCTGGTCCCTCTCAGTGCTCCTTCGGTCCCCCCTGTCCCAGATCTGTCAGGATGGAGAGCTAAGGAAGGAGCCGGTATGTATATATATATATATATATATATATATATATATATGTAATTTACCGGCTCCTTTTTTTCCCGAATGAACAGAGTCAGTGATCACTGACTGTCCATTTATAACTGTGCATCATAAACTGTGAGTGAATTATGAATGAAAAATTATGAATGAACAGGAAGCCTCTGTCTCCTGTTCATACATCTTCAGTGCAGCTGGGGCTGCAGAGAAAGGGACTGGGGAATGTGTGTCCTCTGTTTCCTGTCTCAAAAGGGAGATGTCAGGGCACTGTTTAGACCCCTCATATCTCACCGAAGCCCCCCCCCTTCCCCCACCAGGGCTAATAAAAAAAATTGTAATAAATAAATATTTAACAATTTAATTGTAATCATATATACTCGAGTATAAGCCTACCCGAATATAAGCCGAGGCACCTAATTTTACCACAAAAAAAATGGGAAAACTTATTGATATATATATTGGTATAGGCTAAGGGTGAGAAATACGCAGCTACTGTAAGTGGAAAAGAGGGTCAATAATGCCCATTTGCAGCGGGCTTTCTCTCACTGCCCTGTCGCTTCCTGGACAGACGGGGAATGGTGGTGACGTCACTCTGTCCAGGAAGCGACAGGCAGTGAGAGAGAGCTGGTCGGCTCATTATTATGATACATGTTTTTATCTACATTTTAAATTGATGAGAGATTGAAGCAGGAATCCTTGGTGTGGATTAAAGTGGACCATTGGGATATACCGCATGCTATTTGGTACAGAGACCCAGGCTGGGGGATAAGCCATAGGCACGTTGGATCTCCCTAAAAAGAGATCTAGCCAGCTGGTAAGCTGCAGTAGGTTTATTGGTGGAGGATTTCCCCTTGGTGTACCCTGTCACTACTTTGAGGGTGTTGTGTGCAGTATCACTACTGAAGATTGGAGATCTACTCACCTATCTAATTGTGGACACCTTATTATAATTGTGGACTATCTATATTATTTTATTATTATTATAATATATATTTATTTTTCTTTTCACCATTTTCACGTTGGTTATTGACTACTAATATTATGTGAACTTGATCAATATTTATTGCACGTTATCAGCGTTTAATTTACACTGCAATTTGTAGCACCTATTGATACAAGTATCTATTTACTACGTATACTTTTTGATTTTCAGCGCAGCCTTTTTTCTAATTTGTCTTTGTATATATGGATTCCATGGGTTGTTACCAACATGTGGTGAAAATTCAATAGCAACTTTAGAATTATACTTACCTAGAAAAATGGTGACGTGTTCAATACTTATTTTACCTGCTGTATGTGTCAGATTCAACTTCCACTAAGTATTGATTGGCTCTGAATCTGAAGGTCCACCTTGAAAGGTGAGGTCCTGTCCACCTGGGGATGCTTGGAGCACACCATTTGCACTTGAGAACATTCCTCCACTTGATCATAAAGTACAATTGGAATTGATATGATGTGATTTTATCTACAAAAGGACACATTGTTATCATTGGTCTTTATTTGCACTGAGAGTGATTTGTATCATTTTATTTCCAGTAGTATTCTTTAGTCATTTATCAATGGGTATTACTGTAAAATTGCAGTATGGATCTGCTGTCATAGCACAATGTTTAAAAGTTGTTGAAACTGAATAACACTTTTTCTCTTCCTCAGATATGGTCACTGTGGTTTCTTGTGGAGAAAAAATTGTTGTATCAGGTCTAGAAGGTGGAGAGGTTTCTCTGCCCATGGATCAGATGAACATCAAATATGAAGTTGCATGGTTAAAACTGAGTGCTAATTTCGTTCAAACAGACGATGGTATGTGCTAATTTCTGTTAATAAAATATTGTCACGAAGTCCACTGGTCCAATCAGCTATGGACAGGGAATTTCCTGCACCACAATCACATTAGGGGGGGATGCTGGGGACATTGTTGACCAAATATGGCCATGTGCAAAAACATAGCAAAGAAAAATGTAGAAAAGTGCCACAAGCCTTGAGGTGACACCAGGGCTGCTGTTAGAAATCATGGAGCAGCCTGACAGGGCACCACCCCCGAAAATATCAAATTATATTTTCTTTAAAATGCCATGGTTGTGATGCTATGCTTTGCAGCCATGGCAGAAATTATACTCTCACTACTGCCTCCTAATTTTTTTTTCTTTGCGCTTTTTTTAGTGCTGAATGGCAATTTTACATTGCAAGACCGCAACTGCTAGTGTCTACCTGCAGTTTTAGGCTTCATGCACACTGGCTCCTGGCACATTCACCCCTTCTCCAGATCCTGTACTTTATACAGCTTTACTGCAGAACCATTTGAGTGCCACATGATGCCCAAAATATAGCACTCCAAGAACAGAAGGAGTTTTGGATCCCAGCTGGTGCTAGAAAAATGTATGCAGAAAGTAAATCTCCAGATGATACTTATGGTGGCCAGGGCCGATCCTAGGGTCACAGACGCCTGGGTGCGGAAATATTTCTGGCGCCCCCACATGGGCATGGTCATCTTACTAACTCCCCCCCTTTTACAAATGTTTCTATGGCTACGACTCAAACACAGAGATGATCCCCTAAGAAGTCTTCATTACCCTGAGATCCTCCCATGATCTTTTAACAATAAAGAAAATGAGTACAGTAATAGGACCTGGAGGGTGGTCTCTCTAATGCACACAGAGAGGGCTTCTGTTAGAGAGTCTGTTAGAAAGAGCCCCCAGACATACTGCAGACATACTACAAGAGATGGTCAGAGACTGCAGACATAGCACAAGAGATGGTCAGAGACTGCAGACATAGTACAGGAGAGGGTCCGAGACTGCAGACATAGTACAGCAGATGGTCAGAGACTGCAGACATAGTACAGGAGATGATCAGAGACTGCAGACATACTACAGGAGATGGTCAGGGACTGCAGACATAGTACAAAAGATGATCAGAGACTACAGACATAGTACAGGAGATGATCAGAGACTGCAGACACACTACAGGAGATGGCCAGAGACTGCAGACACACTACATGAGATGGTCAGAGACTGCAGACATAGTACAAAAGATGATCAGAGACTACAGACATAGTACAGGAGATAATCAGAGACTGCAGACACACTACAGGAGATGGCCAGAGACTGCAGACACACTACATGAGATGGTCAGAGACTGCAGACACACTACAGGAGATGGTCAGAGACTGCAGTCCCTAAGTATGAAAGTAGATAATGGCCGACCAGCCCTTTCACCAGACCCAGTCAGATTGATATTCCTATCGCACTCATTCCTGGTATATGTGGCTCGTAAAAAAAGGGCGGGTGCTGTAGCGATTACCAGTCGGGTCCTGGAAACATCAAACAAACGTACATATTCGCCAGCACACCATGGATCGAGGAAACTTCGTCCAAAAAAGGTTTTTAATGAAAAAAATTACATCACAAAAATGATTTCACCAGACCCGACGATACAGCAACATCAGTTCTTCTAATCAGGAGTCAGCTCGGTCTGGGTTGCCCATGGTGACTCCTCTGGGTCTCAGATCTCTATTCTGGCAATGACTCCCTTTCTTCACCAGGGATGGCGCCAGGCTGTGTGGCTTTCCCTCTGGTGGCACAGGGCAGCAGGGTTCTCTTTCTGATGACGTCCCCTCGGCACTTCTTCTCCCTGGAGTCCTGGGTGCACTTCCCCGAAAGCTTTCCGGGAATGGAGGGGGGTCTAAGAGCCCGTAGCTGCTCTCTCTCCACTCAGACATGAGCGCTACAATCTCTGGCTGCTTCGTCTCTTCCTCTGACAGGAGTAGGGATGAGCCGAACACCCCCCTGTTCGGTTCGCACCAGAACCTGCGAACAGACCTAAAGTTCGTGTGAACTTAATAGGAACCCTATTAAAGTCTATGGGACTCGAACATTCAAAATCAAAAGTGCTAATTTTAAAGGCTAATATGCATGTTATTGTCATAAAATGTGTTTGGGGACCTGGGTCCTGCCCCAGGGGACATGTATCAATGGAAAAAAAAACTTTTAAAAACGGCCATTTTTTCAGGAGCAGTGATTTTAATAATGCTTAAAGTGAAACAATAAAAGTGTAATATTCCTTTAAATTTCGTACCTGGGGGGGGGGTGTATAATATGCCTGTAAAGGGCTGCATGTTTCCCATGCTTAGAACTGTCCCTGCACAAAGTGTCATTTTTGCAGGAAAAAAAGTCATTTAAAATCACTCGGCTAAAATGAATTGTCGGCTCTGGGGATGAGGCCCTTCTCCTCATCAACATGGGGACATGGTGCTTTGAGTGGTCACAGACCCCCAAAGCATCCTCCCAATGTTGAGGGCATGTGGCCAGGTACGGTTCAGGGGGGCGCTCTCTCATCCCCCCTCTTTTCCTGCGGCCTGCCAGGTTGCCTGCTCGAATAAGGGTCTGGTATGGATTTTGAGGGGGACCCCCACGCCATTTTTTTTTTGGCGCGGGGTTCCCCTTAAAATCCATACCTTCAGGTCTGGTATGGCTATTTAGGGGGAACCCCACGTAATTTTTTTAATAATTTGACCCGGGGTTCCCCTTAATATCCATACCAGACCTGAAGGGCCTGGTAATTGAATTTAGGGGGGAACCCCAGGCATATTTTTTTTTTTATCAATGACTTTCAATGACTGTTCTCTGTATTAAGGGAGCCGACAATTCATTATAGCCGCGAGTGATATTAACCACATGCCGACCGCGCTATAGTTGAAAGACGGCCACAGCGCGGTCGGCTTGTTCTAAGTCGACGTCCTACGGACGTCCTCCCAGAAACATGCTCCCGCGCGCCCCCTGGGGCGCGCACTCGGGAACATCCGTGACCGCCGGGTCCCGAGGACCCGGCGCATCATGGATCACGGTAAACAGTCGCTGATAGCGGCCGTTTACCACGTGATTGCTCCGTCAAATGACGGAGCGATCACATGTACACAAACCGGCGTCACGTCATGACGCCGGTTCCTCCCTCCCCTCTCTGTACCGATCGGTACAGAGAGGGGAGAAGCGGAGAGGGGGAGAGACGGGACCAGCGCTGTGGGCTGGATGTGTAGTGCCCACAGCGCTGGCCAATACACTGCCACCGCTGTGCAATACTCTGCCACCACTGTGCAATGCTCTGCAATCACTGTGCAATGCTCTGCAATCACTGTGCAATGCTCTGCCACCACTGTGCAATGCTCTGCAATCACTGTGCAATGCTCTGCAATCACTATGCAATGCTCTGCCACCACTGTGCAATGCTCTGCCACCACTGCAATGCTCTGCCACCACTGTGCAATGCTCTGCCACCACTGTGCAATACTCTGCCACCACTGTGCAATGCTCTGCCACCACTGTGCAATGCTCTGCCACCACTGCAATGCTCTGCAACCACTGTGCAACGCTCTGCAACCACTGTGCAACGCTCTGCAACCACTGTGCAATGCTCTGCCACCACTGTTCAATACTCTGCCACCACTGTGCAACACTGTAATACTCTGCCAATACTCGCCAATACTCGCCAATACTCTGCCAATACTCGCCAATACTCGCCAATACTCTGCCAATACTCTGCAATAATTTTTAATAGAAACAAAGAATTTTTTTTTTTTTTTTACCGAATTTTCTGTATTTTTTGATTTATAGCGCAAAAAATAAAAAACCCAGCAGTGATTAAATACCACCAAAAGAAAGCTCTATTTGTGTCAAAAAAAGGACACAAAATTAATTTGGGTTCAGTGTTGCATGACGGAGTAATTGTCATTCAAAGTGTGAGAGCACCGAAAGCTGAAAATTGGTGTGGTTAGGAAGGGGGTTTAACTGCCCAGTGGGTATGTGGTTAAATAGCTTTTTTTCCTGCAAAAATGACACTTTGTGCAGGGACAGTTCTAAGCTGGGGAAACATGCGCCCCTTTACAGGCATACTATACACACCCCCCAGGTACGAAATTTAAAGGAATATTACACTTTTATTGTTTCACTTTAAGCATTATTAAAATCACTGCTCCTGAAAAAACTGCCTTTTTAAAAAGTTTTTTTTTGCATTGATACATGTCCCCTGGGGCAGGACCCGGGCCCCCAGGGCCAATCCTAGGCAGGGTGTGTGGGGTGCTCCGCATCCAGGCGCCGCAGAGGTGGGGGCGCCAAAGCTCCAGAGTGCTGCTCCCCTTCCTCCTCCTCGTCTGTGTCCAGAGGGGGAGGTGGAGCGCATGTAGCGGGTGCTGCGGTTTCCCATCCTGCCGGCAACTGACAACAGTGCATACCGCTCCCACTGTCCCCAGAATCTGTGCTGAGTACCTCTGTGGAGCCTAGTACCGGAACACGTTTCGGTACTAGACTCCACTAATCTTTCTGTCCGGTGCGCGTGGAGCAGTCCCCTGTCTGCCCTGCCCCCTCTGCGTGTGTCGGCTCTTCTCTTCTGGGTTGGCCGGAGCTGCTGCAAATCATCCAGTGCACTCCCAGAAATGCTGTTCGAGTGCCGTCCTCCTAGTAACCAAAGATGCCACGCCCCTCTGCAACGTGCACAGTGCTTCTGCTCCCAGGGCGCCCGAGCTACAGGGATCTATTGGACAGGTACTGATCTATGGGGACACCTGCTGTGGGGGGGCTCTAATGGGGGACACCTGCTTTGGGGGGGCTCTGATGGGGGACACCTGCTGTGGGGGGGCTCTGATGGGGGACACCTGTTGTGGGGGGGCTCTGATGGGGGACACCTGCTTTGGGGGGGCTCTGATGGGGGACAGACTCTGATGGGGGACACCTGCTGTGGGGGGGCTCTGTTGGGGGACACCTGCTGTGGGGGGGCCTCTGATGGGGGACACCTGCTGTGGGGGGGCTCTGATGGGAGACACCTGCTGTGGGGGGGGGCTCTGATGGGGCACACCTGCTGCTGTGGGGGGACACCTGCTGTGGGGGGGCTCTGATGGGGGACAGATTCTGATGGGGGACACCACACCTGCTGTGGGGGGACTCTGATGGGGGGACACCTGCTGTGTGGGGGGGCTCTGATGGGGGACACCTGCTGTGGGGGGGCTCTGATGGGCACTTTGATATAAGCTGCGCGTGCCGCAGGTCATGCTCTCCTCAGAATGTCCCTCATTCTCAACTTTAAAAGTTGGGCGGTATGCAGGAGTGGAACAGGGGAGAAGAGACTGTGCCACCACCTTCCCTGTTATCAACAGGAAGAGGGCTCTCTGTGTTTACTGCCCACCCCCTCCCTCCTCCTGTC
Source organism: Lithobates sylvaticus (assembly GCA_028564925.1). Lineage (NCBI taxonomy): Eukaryota > Metazoa > Chordata > Amphibia > Anura > Ranidae > Lithobates > Lithobates sylvaticus. The sequence goes on from CM053038.1 coordinate 22,883,945, forward strand.
TAGGGATGAGCTTCGAGTTTGTGTCAAACTCATGTTCGACTCGAACATTGCCTGTTTGCCTGTTCACCGAACAGCGAACAATTTAGGGTGTTCGCGGCAAATTCGAAAAGCCGCGGAACACCCTGTAAAAGTCTATGGGAGAAATCTAAAGTGCTAATTTTAAAAGCCTATATGCAAGTTATTGTCATAAAAAGTGTTTGGGGACCCGGGTCCTGCACCAGGGGACATTTATCAATGCAAAAAAAACTTTTTAAAAAGGCCGTTTTTTCAGGAGCAGTGATTTTAATAATGCTTAAAGTGAAACAATAAAAGTGTAATATTCCTTTAAATTTCGTACCTGGGGGGTGTGTATAGTATGCCTGTAAAGGGGTGCATGTTTCCCCTGCTTAGAACTGTCCCTGCACAAAGTGTCATTTTTGCAGGAAAAAAAATCACTTGCGGCTATAATGAATTGTCGGTCCCTTAATACAGAGAACAGTCATTGATAAAAAAAAAAAATATGCCTGGGGCTCCCCCCAAATTCAATTACCAGGCCCTTCAGGTCTGGTATGGATTTTAAGGGGAACCCCGCGCCAAAAAAAAATAAATGGCGTGGGGGTCCCCCTCAAAATCCATACCAGACCCTTATTCGAGCACGCAACCTGGCAGGCCACAGGAAATCAGAATCAGAATCTGGAAGCCCCCTTTAACAAGGGGACCCCCAGATCCCGCCCCCCCCCATTTGAAATGGTAAGGGGATACAAAAGTACCCCTACCATTTCACAAAGAAACTAAAAAATTGTTAAAAAACACACACACACAGAAAATTTTTTTAAAAAAAAGCAGCGTGGTAATCCACTCTTGCTATCCAGCGATGGGTGGTGTCTTCTCCGGGGTCCAGCGATGGCTGATCTCTTCCGACGTCGTTCCAGTACATCACTGGGGAAGCCCAGATTTTCCCTTGTGTCAGAGGGGGCGGGTACACCCTTACATCACCGGGGAAGCCTGGGTTTCCCCTGGGTTTCTCCACGGAGACACAGCTGAGGAGGACCGAGTCACCCGTCACCTGACCCCGCCCCCCTCTGACGCAAGGGAAAAGCTGGGCTTCCCCAGTGATGTACGGGTGACCCCGCCCCCCTCTGATGTAACGCAGTTTTCCGTAACATCAGAGGGGGGCGGGGTCACCCGTACGTTACTGGGGAAGTCAAGCTTCCCCCTTGCGTTGCGTCAGAGGGGGACGGGGTCAGGTGATGGGTGGCCGGGTCCTCCTCAGCTAAGACAGGATTCCTGCAGTGTCTCCATGGAGACAGGATGCGCTGCGCTGAACCCCGTAGAAGAGACCTCCCATCGCTGGATAGCAAGAGTGGATTACCACCGCTGAAATCTTTTTAACATTTTTGACATTTATTTTTTTTTTAATAAAGGACTTTTCTGTGTGTGTGTTTTTTAACAATTTTTTTACACTTTCTTTGTGAAATGGTAGGGGTACTTTTGTACCCCCTTACCATTTCAAACAGGGGGGCGGGATATGGGGGTCCCCTTGTTAAAGGGGGCTTCCAGATTCTGATAAGCCCCCTGCCCGCAGACCCGCAAAACCACCGGCCAGGGTTGTGGGGATGAGGCCCTTCTCCTCATCAACATGGGGACATGGTGCTTTGATGCTTTGAGGGGTCACAGACCCCCAAATACATCCTCCCAATGTTGAGGGCATGTGGCCTGGTACGGTTCAAGAAGGGGGGGCGCTCTCTTTTCCCCCCCTGTTTTCCTGCGGCCTGCCAGGTTGCGTGCTTGGATAAGGGTCTGGTATGGATTTTGAGGGAGACCCCCAAGCCATTTTTTTTTTTTTGGCGCAGGGTTCCCCTTAAAATCCATACCAGACCTGAAGGGCCTGGTAATTGAATTTGGGGGGAACCCCACGCATATTTTTTTTTATCAATGACTTTCAATGACTGTTCTCTGTATTACGGGAGCCGACAATTCATTATTTCCTGCAAAAATTACACTTTGTGCAGGGACAGTTCTAAGCACGGGAAACATGCACCCCTTTACAGGCATACTATACACCCCCCCAGGTACGAAATTTAAAGGAATATTACACTTTTATTGTTTCACTTTAAGCATTATTAAAATCCCTGCTCCTGAAAAAACGGCCATTTTTTAAAGTTTTGTTTGCATTGATACATGTCCCCTGGGGCAGGACCTAAGTCCCCAAACACATTTTATGACAATAACTTGCATATTAGCCTTTAAAATTAGCACTTTTGATTTTGAATGTTCGAGTCCCATAGACTTTAATAGGGTTCTAAAGTTCACACGAACTTTAGGTCTGTTCGCAGGTTCTGGTGCGAACCGAACAGGGGGGTGTTCGGCTCATCCCTACTCCTGTCAGAGGAGGAGAGCGAAGCAGCCGGAGATTGTAGCGCCCATGTCTGAGTGGAGAGAGAGCAGCTACGGGCTCTTAGACCCCCCTCCCTTCCGGGAAAGCTTTCGGGGAAGTGCACCCAGGACTCCAGGGAGAAGAAGTGCCGAGGGGACGTCATCAGAAAGAGAACCCTGCTGCCCTGTGCCACCAGAGGGAAAGCCACACAGCCTGACGCCATCCCTGGTGAAGAAAGGGAGTCATTGCCAGAATAGAGATCTGAGCACTACCCAGCGGAGTCACCATGGGCAACCCAGAGTGAGCTGACTCCTGATCAGAAGAACTGATGTTGCTGTATCATTGGGTCTGGTGAGAGGGCTGGTCGGCCATTATCTACTTCCATACTTAGGGACTGCAGTCTCTGACCATCTCCTGTAGTGTCTGCAGTCTCTGACCATCTCATGTAGTGTGTCTGCAGTCTCTGGCCATCTCCTGTAGTGTGTCTGCAGTCTCTGATCATCTCCTGTACTATGTCTGTAGTCTCTGATCATCTTTTGTACTATGTCTGCAGTCTCTGACCATCTCCTGTAGTGTGTCTGCAGTCTCTGATCATCTCCTGTACTATGTCTGCAGTCTCTGATCATCTCCTGTACTATGTCTGCAGTCTCTGATCATCTCCTGTACTATGTCTTCAGTCTCTGACCATCTGCTGTACGATGTCTGCAGTCTCTGACCCTCTCCTGTACTATGTCTGCAGTCTCTGACCATCTCTTGTACTATGTCTGCAGTCTCTGACCATCTCTTGTAGTATGTCTGCAGTCTCTGACCATCTCTTGTACTATGTCTGCAGTATGTCTGGGGGCTCTTTCTAACAGAAGCCCTCTCTGTGTGCATTAGAGAGACCACCCTCCAGGTCCCATTACTGTACTCATTTTCTTTATTGTTAAAAGATCATGGGAGGATCCCAGGGTAATGAAGACTTCTTAGGGGATCATCTCTGTGTTTGATTCGTAGCCATAGAAACATTTGTAAAGGGGGGGAGTTAGTAAGATGACCACACCCATGTGGGGGCGCCAGAAATATTTCCGCACCCAGGCGTCTGTGACCCTAGGATCGGCCCTGCACGGCGGGTCCCCAAACACTTTTTATGACAATAACTTGCATATAGGCTTTTAAAATTAGCACTTTAGATTTCTCCCATAGACTTTTACAGGGTGTTCCGCGGCTTTTCGAATTTGCCGCGAACACCCTAAATTGTTCGCTGTTCGGCAGTGGCGTCACTAGGGTTGGTGTCACCCGGTGCTGAAAAACATGGTGTCACCCCCACCAACTATATTTCCACCTTACAGAGAAAGGGATACCACCGATTCAGGCCAGTCAGCTGAAACACAGACTGTGTTAGTGAGTAAGCATCAGCTCCTGTCTGTATCGCTTTGCTGTGGCTTGTACAGTGTAATCACAATTTTTCAATAAAGGCAAAAGTTATTTTTTGTGGATTGTGGCTGTCCAGAGTTTTCCTGTTCATCTTCATTTGCTATAGTTCCCCCTTAGTACAGACCTCCCTCCCTCCCTCCGTATAGATCCCCCACCAAGTACAGACCCCTCTCCTGCAGTATAGATGCCCCCCTCAGTACAGACCCCTCTCTCTCAGTATAGACCCTTCTCCATCAGTGTATACCTCCCTCTCTCAGTAAGGACCCCTCTTATCAGTATAGGCCCCCCTCCCTCAGTAAAGACCCATATCATCAGTATAGGCCCCCCTTCCCCAGTACAGACCCCTCTCATCAGTATAGAACCCCCTTCCTTAGTACAGACCCCCCTCATCATTATAGGACCCCCTACCTCGGTACAGACCCCTCTCATCAGTACAGACCCCTCTCCATCAGTGCAGACCCCTCTCCATCAGTGCAGACCCCTCTCATCAGTACAGACCCCTCTCATCAGTACAGACCCCTCTCCATTAGTGCAGACCCCTCTCCATTAGTGCAGACCCCTCTCCATCAGTGCAGACCCCTCTCCATCAGTGCAGACCCCTCTCATCAGTACAGACCCCTCTCCATCAGTGCAGACCCCTCTCCATCAGTGCAGACCCCTCTCCATCAGTGCAGACCCCTCTCATCAGTACAGACCCCTCTCCATCAGTACAGACCCCTCTCCATTAGTGCAGACCCCTCTCCATTAGTGCAGACCCCTCTCATCAGTACAGACCCCTCTCCATCAGTAAAGACCCCTCTCCATCAGTAAAGACCCCTCTCCATCAGTAAAGACCCCTCTCCATCAGTGAAGACCCCTCTCCATCAGTAAAGACCCCTCTCCATCAGTAAAGACCCCTCTCCATTAGTAAAGACCCCTCTCCATTAGTAAAGACCCCTCTCATCAGTACAGACCCCTCTACCTCAGTATAGGCACCCCCCTCCCTCAGTTCAGACTCCTCTCCTTCAGTGCAGATCTATACTTTGCATAATGTACACACCTCACATCACAGGACATACTCAACAGTGTCCCTCCTCCTGTGAGAATGTAAACAGCTGGACTGTCGGTACCATGGCACCCGGCCCCACACTTCACCCTGGGCTCGGGCCGGCAGTGGACGCCCTCCCCTCCCCCCGCACCTGTTCCGAATCTGGGCGCCTGGGGACCGCTGGAGTCTGGAGAGGGAAAGCTTCACAGCGTGCAGCCGCCGCGCCGCCCGGGCGGAGATACTAGCAGTGTGTGTAGTGACGTCAGGCTCGCTACGTAGGGAGGAGGAAGAAGACGGAGGACACAGTGACACACCAGGCGCGGCCGCGGCGCTGGAGGTGTGTTGTTCCAGCCCAGCAGGCTGCGGGGTGAACGGGACAGCTTGAAAAAAAATAAAAATACCGGGGCTTTCCTCACTGTCAGGAGGGTGTCACCCCACAAGCGGGTGTCACTCGGGTGCGGTCCGCACCCCCCGCACCCCCCCAGCAACGCCTCTGCTGTTCGGTGAACAGGCGAACAGGCAATGTTCGAGTCGAACATGAGTTTGACTCGAACTCGAAGCTCATCCCTAGACAGGAGGAGGGAGGGGGTGGGCAGTAAACACAGAGAGCCCTCTTCCCGTTGATAACAGGGACGGTGGTGGCACAGTCTCTTCTCCCCTGTTCCACTCCTGCATACCTCCCAACTTTTAAAGTTGAGAATGAGGGACATTCTGAGGAGAGCATGACCTGCGGCACACGCAGCTCATATCAAAGTGCCCATCAGAGCCCACCCAAAGCAGGTGTCCCCCATCAGGCCCCCCCCAAAGCAGGTGTCCCCCCATCAGAGCCCCCCCCCACAGCAGGTGTCTCCCATCAGAATCTGTCCCCCATCAGAGCCCCCCACAGCAGGTGTCCCCCCACAGCAGCAGGTGTGCCCCATCAGAGCCCCCCACAGCAGGTGTCCCCCATCAGAGCCCCCCCCCCCCCACAGCAGGTGTCCCCCAACAGAGTCTGTCCCCCATCAGAGCCCCCCAAAGCAGGTGTCCCCCATCAGAGCCCCCACACAGCAGGTGTCCCCCATCAGAGCCCCCTCACAGCAGGTGTCCCCCCACAGCAGGTGTCCCCCATCAGAGCCCCCCCCCACAGCAGGTGTCCCCCCATCAGAGCCCCCCACAGCAGGTGTCCCCCCACAGAGCCCCCCACAGAGCCCCCCACAGCAGGTGTCCGGATCAGAGTCTGTCCCCCATCAGAGCCCCCCCACAGCAGGTGTCCCCCATCACAGCCCCCCCACAGCAGGTGTCCCCCATCGGAACCCCCCCCACAGCAGGTGTCCCCCATCGGAGCCCCCCCACAGCAGGTGTCCCCCATCAGAGTCTGTCCCCCATCAGAGCCCCCCCACAGCAGGTGTCCCCCATCAGAGCCCCTCCTCACAGCAGGTGTCCCCCATCAGAGCCCCCCCCCACAGCAGGTGTCCCCCATCAGAGCCCCCCCACAGCAGGTGTCTCCCATCAGAGCCCCCCCCACAGCAGGTGTCCCCCATCAGAGCCCCCCACAGCAGGTGTCCCCCATCAGAGCCCTCCCCCACAGCAGGTGTCCCCCATTAGAGCCCTCCCCTACAGCAGGTGTCCCCCATCAGAGCCCCCCCACAGCAGGTGTCCCCCACAGCAGGTGTCCCCCACAGCAGGTGTCCCCCATCAGAGCCCACCCATAGCAGGTGTCCCCCATCAGAGCCCCCCCACAGCAGGTGTCCCCCTACAGAGCCCCCCCACAGCAGGTGTCCCCCATCAAAATCTGTCCTTAATCAGAGCCCCCCCAGCAGGTGTCCCCCATCAGAGCCCCCCACAGCAGGTGTCCCCCATTAGAGCCCCCCCACAGAAGATGTCCCCCATCAGAGCCCCCCCACAGCAGGTGTCCCCATAGATCAGTATCTGTCCAATAGATCCCTGTAGCTTGGGCGCCCTGGGAGCAGAAGCACTGTGCACGTTGCAGAGGGGCGCGGCATCTTTGGTTACTAGGAGGGCGGCACTCGAACAGCATTTCTGGGAGTGCACTGGATGATTTGCAGCAGCTCCGGCCAACCCAGAAGAGAAGAGCCGACACACGCAGAGGGGGCAGGGCAGACAGGAGACTGCTCCACGCGCACCGGACAGAAAGATTAGTGGAGTCCAGTACCGGAATGTGTTCCGGTACTAGGCTCCACAGAGGTACTCAGCACAGATTCTGGGGACAGTGGGAGCGGTATGAACTGTTGTCAGTTGCCGGCGGGATGGGGAACCGCAACACCCGCTACATGCGCTCCACCTCCACCTCTGGACACAGACGAGGAGGAGGGAGGGTAGCAGCACTCTGGAGCTTTGGCGCCCCCACCTCTGCGGCGCCTGGGTGCGGAGCACCCCACGCACCCTGCCTAGGATCGGCCCTGATGGTGGCCATACACTAGACGAAAAATTGTTTGGAAAATCTGTCATTGGACAGTTCGTTTGTTTATCGCCTAGTTAAAGTGGAAGTAAACCCCCCTATCGTTTTCAGCCAAGGAAGCTGCCATCTTTGCCTCTGGAAGGAGGGTGCGGTAGAGGCGGCTAGGCCAGGTGGTATTTTAGGGGGCGTGGGGGAGTGGTGCGTCTGCGGGGCGGGATGGCGCGGAGGGGTGTGCGTGCGGGGGGGGGGGGGGGGGGGCGCGTGTGGTGAGCGGAGGGAGGGGGGCCTGGGAGGGTGGGGTGGCCGGGGAAGGGGTGCGGGAGGGGGTTGGCTGGGGGTGTGGGGCGGAGGGGGGGGGTGTGGGAGTGTGGCGCAAGAGGGGAGGCGGGGTGGGGTGGGGCGGGGGGGAGAAACTGGGTCTAAGCGGGTGGGGTGCGGGGGGGATGCTGGTTTCGGGGTGGGGGGCTAGGGGCGCGAATGCAGGGAGTTGGGTGGGGGGACGCGGGAGGAGGGAGGGGGGCGGGGGGGGGAGGGTAGGGGGGGTGGGTGGTGGGGGTGGGGGGGTTGGTAGGGGGGGGTGGGTGGGGGCGACGGGGTGGAGGAAGAGGGGGTGTTTAATCTTCAACTGCCACATGTGATCCGTTATGACACCAGCCATTGGATGGTTTGACTGTTTGGTTGAGAGCACAGCCAATGTGCAGTTAGCATTCCCGGCATGCCTTTTTTTTTTTAGACTGTTAAAATCGATGGGTTTACTTCCGCTTTAATGGGCACAATCGAAAATTGGAGTTTGGAAAACTTCGACCGAACAGACGATAATTTGGAAGGTTAATGTGTTTGTCAACCAAATAGTTTGCACTGGCTTTATGTATTCATTTATGCCAGCTGAATGATTTATCAATCACATTTCGGTCATTACATGATGGCAAAATCATTTGCTCTCACGACCATTTGTTAGTTTTTCGAAAACTTGTTCGAACAATTTTTCGATAGGTGTATGGCTAGCATTAGGAATGCTGAGGAGACACTTAAGACATCATAAGGTACAATTACTGAACCAAACAATAAATTAACAAAATGGGTAGCCCTAAGTAAAAGCAACTAGTACTAGGTATGCCGCTAACTCCTTATGTGTCTAAACAAAAACAGGGGGTGAGGAGAAACAGTGCAAGACCATTGTGCAGTGTACCAACTAAAAAGGGCTTTATAAAGGCCCATACACACGATTGGACTTTTCGACAACAGCGGTCCGACGGACCTGTTTTATTGGACAATCTGACCGTCTGTATGCTCCATCGGACAATTGTGTTTGCTTTTTCAACAGACAAATGTTCGCTGTACATGCTCTCAAACTTTTCGACAACAAATGTCCGATGGAGGATAATCTGATCGTGTGTACACAAGTCCATCGGAAAAAAGTCCAAAGTACAAACACACATGCTCAGAACCAATGCTAAACATCAGCCAACAATAGCAGAAGTTGCCCAAAGGGTGGCGGTAAAGAGCTGAAAAAACACGTGATTTGGTGAAAGTTGGCTGAAAATGTTCTGCCATGTGTATGCAGAACAAGTTCACGGCCAACGCCCATTTGGACAAAAATCCACGGAAAAGTCAGATGGAAGTCCGATCGTGTGTATGAGGCTTTAATGTAGTGAGGTCCCGGGCCCCCTTTGGTTTAATGAGAACCTCCAGAGTTAGGGACAGCTGACACCCTTCTATGTAGAGTGGGTTACGAGGCATGATGGGTAAGTTAAGGTAGATTAATGGGTGCCAGACACTTCTTGAATTCAAAGAGATTTATTGTCTCTTGAACAGAACTGTGGGAGAGAGGGTTGGGGCTAGGACACCCTTTAGCAATTGCAATATTAATTGGCATACTCCGAGACTTCTATAGGTAGACAGCCATGCAGGGAAAGGCATTCAGCAAGACACCACATCTGTATGTGTAGGAATACTGTCTCCTATGGCAACAGTCTTGTAACAGTTTCTAACACAAGTTGTGACAAACTTCTTTACTTTCTCTTCAATCTCCTCTTGTAGATTTTCACTATACTGAGCTCCCAGTCTCTCTCACTAGACTTGCTGATCCACTGCCACTGGATCTTCCGAACTTCTCACTCGGTATCTTCCTCAAGCATCACCCCCCACATCACTGCTGGGTCCCTAGCTTGACATTCACAGATACTCCTCAAGCTTCACCCCACTGGCCTGCTCGGTCCCTGGTTTGGCACACAAGACTGCTCTGCAAGCATCACCTTCACTGGCTGGGTCCCTGGCTTGACAACTGCTGACGTTTCCCAATTCTTCACCATCCCTGGTAGGCAAGAATGCTGCTCTGGTACTTGCTTCAGTTATTCACTGTGGTCCCTGGTAAAAAGGTGGTTGGTCCCTTAGTGGTGACAACTTCCCCTCTACCTATGACCACGACAGGTTCTCCGGCCGGCAGAACCATCCCTTCTGGTTGGGCTGCAAGCTGCAGTCCCAACCCTACGCTGCTCTCTTGCTTCTGGATAGGCCCTCAGACAGCCTAGCAGCCAGATGTCCCCAGTATAGGCCTCAGGCTCTGGCCTAGCAGCCCGGGGCAACACCACACACGTCCACCCAGACAGCTGTCCAGGTGGCACAGAACGCTGATCGCCTGACCCCACCCTAATAGGTTCTCCCAGCAGGCCAAGGGATCCAACACAATCCCTAGCTACACCCTATCTATGCCTAATCCGTCCTTGCAATGCCCTTGTCTTATCTAATGTCACCAGGCACCCGGCCACCCAGCAAAAGAAGATAGAATTGCAGCAATTCCAGAATTGGGGTGATATAATAGGTGTGCGCACAGGGTGTGCCAGGTGTGCCTGGGCACACCCTAATCACCCTGTGTGGTACAGATTCCCCCTGTTTAGACCTGATATTTCACCAAAGCCCCCTAACTGGGTTCCTAAAAAAAATTGTAATAATTAAAATAATACAATTAAAAACTACTGACATCATCCACTAGCCTACTCACACAAGTCTCTTCCCTAATGACACTATCCGCTGCTCTACTAACATTGTCAGTATATATACACATGCACACACGTATGTGTTTGAGCTTTGGGGTGCACACCCTAATGCAATAGGCTGTGCACACCTATGAGTGAGATCAATTGACCCCTAACAATTGGCCAAAGCAACTTTACTTGGCACATACATTTAGTAGCCACCCTGCCTAAACATCAGGGTGCTACATTAAAAATGACAATGATTCGACTCACAAACAGGAGTAATAGCAGAGCACTGTAGTGAGGCAGATGAGTCCGTGCTTCAGGCAGGGAAGAGGATCGGTGAACAGCGTCCAGACTGCTGTCATGCACTTAGCTGGGTGGAAGCTGAATACAGCCACTGCAATCCCCTGCTCTGACTGGACTGGCACTCAAGATGACGTCAGAAGGGAAGTTTCAGGCAGAGACTCTGAAGCTGTCCCCGCTGCTCCAAGGTCTGGACAGTTTGCAGCTGGAGGGAGAAAGCCAGCAATGCTGCAGGGGGATCCACAGGAGTCACAAGGCAGTACAGCCGGCTCTCTGTTTCAGCAGGTGTCCGGGCCCCCATTTTGAACTGATGGGGCATGGGCCCAGTACAGGAGGGCCGGCTGTAATGCCTTATCAGTGGCCCTGGGTGACACCCATGTTACTAAACACAGGCTCCCATGTGTTCATCAACTTGAACCACCAATGTGTGCCCTAAAGCCTTGCTGCCCTCTTCATATTGGGGAAAACCAGTGCTAAAAACAAACATAAGAAGGTGCACCAGTCTAGTGCATTACTGTATAATTCTTTAATGAAACAAAAAGTAACCTGAGGGTCGGTGTCAGTCTACAATTTATATCTTTATAACACGTTTTATTTTGTACTTTTGCATGAACTTCTGTCTTATGCTTCATGCTCATATTGCCTGTGTGGGAATTTGTTATCTGGTTTCCTTTTTATGTCAATAAAAAAACATTGTACCAGAATAGGAATGTAAAAAGCAAAAAAAAAGTAAAACCATCATACTCTCAAAAGAAAAAATAACACAGGCGTTACATTATGCAAGACACCACCAGACGCATATCTGCAACTGAGATATCGGTACAACTGACGCGTTTTAAGGGAAATGCCCTTTTCCTCAGAGGTAACCTGATCCCATATTCTTCAAAATTCATATAGACTATAGATTGTTGGTCACCAACCTTTCAGACCTCATGGACCACTAATATCTTTTGAATCCCGCGAACCAATAAAGGAAAAGGTGTAGCAATGTGATATACAGAAAGTGCTTCAGCAGCACTGATATCTACAAAGGAAAAAAGTTTTGAAATTGATGGCCAATGATGTAAAAAAAAAACAATACATAGCTCTCTCCAAGGGTCTGCTATGTATTTGGATTGACAATTGGTTTGTTTGCTGTTTTTATTTTTTTCATGAAGCTGGCAATGAATGTCATAAATGATAAATTAACCAGTTTCCGCTCTAGTTCGGGGTGGACATGATGTCTGCCCCAGAACTGTGGTGCGATCTGCAGCAGATGACTGTAGTGGCCCAATGCCGGTACCATGTGACTGCTGTAACCATTCACAGCAGATCACATGACAATGGTATACAATGGATGGCTTCCTTTCATGCCATTCATTGTATACTATTGTGTTGATCTCTGTGATTGGTCACGGTTATCACATGGTACAGACAGAGCCAATCACAGACCATCTGTACCATGTGATCAGCTGTGGCCAATCCCAGCTTATCACACAATAGTAAACACTGAATGATTTGATTTCATTCAGTAAAAATGGTTGTTTATAACAGTGATATTCACTGTTATAAGCAATCATAGTCTGCAAAAAAAATCCTGGTCAGCTCTACTATATAATACCGCTGCTATATACTACTACAGTGTTACTATGGTAATACATATTGCTCTAGTCACAGTTTCTAAAAAAAAAAATCATTAAAAGCATGTAATAAAAAATATTAATTATTTTTTTTTTTTTACATACTGTCACCAGTCAGTGTCCCTAATCAAACTAAAAGACAAACAAAGACCTGGGGGGCACACCCTAACAATGCATTACATTAAAAATGGTGCTTCTATAAGACCATACCAACAGAACAAAAGATTACAGCGCACACATACAAAAATGACATTGAATCCTGCAAGGCTAGTAAAAGCACATGAACATATTAAGCAAAAATATGGGGATTTGGTCACATCATATGGCCATACAGTGCCTAAAGGGGTTGTAAACCTTAGTGTTTTTTCACCTTAATACATCCTATGCATTAAGGTGAAAAAACACCTGTCAGTCACCGGTCCCCCAGCCCCCCCCTGGTTTTACTTACCTGGGCCTCTTCATCTCCTCGCGCTGTCCCTCTCTCCACAGGGATCCCAGCTCTTGATTGGATAGATTGATAGCAGTGCAGCCATTGGCTCCCCCTGCTGTCAAACAAATCCAATGACACAGGCGCCGGGGGGGGCGGGTCCAAGTCCGGCATTCGTGTCTGTGGACGCAAATGCTGGACTCAGGAGCGCACCCACAAGGTAACCCCCTCGGGAGAGCACTTCTCCTAGGGGGTTATCTGATGCGGGGAGGAGCTGCGAGAGCCGCCGGGGACCGCAGAAGAGGATTTTTGGGGCCACTCTGTGCAAAACGAGCTGCACAGTGGAGGTAAGTATGACATATTTGTTATTTAAAAAAATAAAAAACGATCCTTTACAATCACTTTAGGCCCACTTACTGCATAAAAGTACCCCATTATCAGTGGGTCCTACACTATTCATAGAATGGAAGATCCCACTTCTCAACCCTAGGAGACAAACCCCTCTTTATGGGAGAACTACAAGGACCCCCCCAATAACACAGGTGGACTCTGATTAGAGGTTATGGTGAGGAGATAATGGGGTGCTCCAGCCCAAGGGATCTGGTCAGGATCAAACCCTATCTATGCATTACATTAACCACTTGCCGACCGGCGCACGACGATATACGTCGACAGAATGGCACGTACAAGCAGGAGGGCGTATATATAAGTCCCTCCTTTAGCCTGTCCGTGCCATCGGGAGTGCGCCGGTCGGGACCCCTGTGAGTCCGATCGCGGTCCCCGCGGACTTGATTGCCGCGGGGACCCCCGCGATCGTCTCACGGGGCGGCTGAACGGGGAGATGCCAAGATAAACAGCATCTCCCCGTTCTGCCTAGCAACTAGTGACGCCGATCTCTGCTCCCTGTGATTGGAGCAGAGATCAGCATTCACTAGCTTACAGCCACGCCCCCCTACAGTAAAAAACACACCCCTAGGCATACTTAACTCTTAAGCCCCATACACACGGTCGGACTTTTTCATGGATTCTGTCCGATCGGACAATGTTGTTGAAAAATCAGACCGTGTGTATGCACCATCGGACAGTGTACGTCGGATTGTCCGACGGACAAAGTCTTATCTCCTGCTGGAAAGATTTGCCGACAACACGGTCCGATCACACCAAATCCGATGTGTACGGTTGTCCGACCGGACAAAGTGCTACGCATGCTCAGATCACATTACAAGACCAAAGCTATTGGCTACTAGCCTCTACGTAGTCCCGTCGTAGGCAACAAACGTCACCACGTTCAGAATGATCGGATTTTCCGACAACTTTGTCTGACCGTGTGTACGCAAAACCAACATCAGACAAAGTATGACGGACATGGTCCGACGGACCTGGTCCTCGGATAATCCGCGCGTGTGTATGGGGCTTTACACTGCCACCTAGTGGTTAACCCCTTCACTGCCAGTGTCATTTATACAGAAATCAATGCATTTAAATGCATTAATTGCTGTAAAAAATGACAATGGTCCCAAAAATGTGTCAAAAATGTCCGATGTGTCCGCCATAATGTCGCAGTCACAAAAAAAATCGCAGATCTCCGCCATTACTAATAAAAAAAAAATATTAATAAAAATGCTATAAAACTATCCCCTATCTTGTAAACGCTATAACTTGTGCGCAAACTGATCAATAATCGCATATTGCGATTTTTTTTACCAAAAATATGTAGAAGAATACGTATCGGCCTAAACTGAGGAAAAAAAAAGTTTTTTTATATATTTTTTTGGGGATATTTATTATAGCAAAAAATAAAAAATAATGCATTTTTTTCAAAATTGTCGCTCTATTTTTGTTTATAGCGCAAAAAATAAAAACCGCAGGGGCGATCAAATACCACCAAAAGAAAGCTCTATTTGTGGGAAAAAAAGGACGTCAATTTTGTTTGGGAGCCACGTCGCACGACCGCGCAATTGTCAGTTAAAGTGACGCAGTGCCGAATCGCAAAAAGGGGCCTGGTCCTTTGGCTGCAAATTGGTCCGGTCTGAAAGTGGTTAAAGATGGTGCTGCTTTAAGGTTGGTTAGTTTAGAACTGTGAAATATTTCAACTTGTCCGAGAATGGATGTAAAGACCACCTCGTTAGGAACATGGGTAGAATATAGTTGAAAATTTCCTTGAAAGAAATACACATGATAATAGCGAATTGATAAATATACACTGAATTTCCTATGTACTATGTTGCTAATGTATCCTTTATGTGATAAAGATTAATAAAAAACGCAGTTTAAAAAAAGATGGTGCTGCTATCAGGCCATCCAAACAGAACAAAAGATTCTAATCAAAATAAAAAACCTAGTGGTGATCAAATACCAGCAGCAAAAGAAAGCTTTATGATAAAAATGTCATTTTGGTACAGTGTTGTATGACAATTGTCATTCAAAGTGTGACATCGCTGAAAGCTGAAATTTGGCCTGGGCAGGAAGGGGCGAAAGTGTCCAGTATTGAGGTGGTTAAACTACCATTTTTATTTTTATTTTACTGTAAGACCCCTTTCACACCACAACGCCCATAGCGTCGGCGGTAAAATGCTGCTATTTTTAGCAGCGTTTTACCGTCGGATTTGCAACGCATTTCGGCCACTAGCAGGGCGCTTTTACCCCCACTAGCAGCCGAGAAAGGGTTAAACCCCCGGCCAAACACTGCAACAGCGGCGTTATGCCGGCGGTATTACAGTGATGCCCCATTGATTTCAATGGGGAGCAGCGGTGGAGGAGCGGTGAGTTTTACCGCTCCTTCACCGCTCCAAAAAAAGGCATTGTACATCATACAGTTGTGTATAGTATTATACAAAGTATGACTAGATGTTCTAAATGCACATTATGATGTATAATGGTATAAACAGTTGTTTCAAAAAAGCATTAATAACTATAATAAAACAAATATATAATCGATGACTATGTTGTTCAAAATTCCAAGGATATAGACCTTCACTAACAGGTCTTAAAACAGATACATTGGAAAGGTATTGGATTGGTGAGTTGCTAGGAGGAGAAAAAAAAAAAAAAAAAAGAAATAAATAAATAAATGACTAAGTAATCAGGTAAGTAAGGAAATAACTGTGCAATATAGTTCAGTTTTCTGAGATCCTGTTGATGCATAAAAAGTTATATATCTATATGATACATTTTCTTCGATGCATATTTATATATAATATCTTTTACATCTATAGTCTATCAAGGTGTATACTATAAGTATATTTGTATAACCAAAAGTGGCCTTATTATTGTGATTATTACTCTGTGAACTAAAGACAACAAAATCATTTTGAACTGCATTAAATTGAAGGTTAAGAAAGGTACGCCGACATTGTATATTCGTATTTGAGAAGTATCAATGAGAGTGTTTCATAAGTACGAAAAGTATAGTAACAAAAGAAGTAGAGATATATTATTTAAGAATTTTGAGGTACCGTAAGTATTGGTTGTGGTGAAGTGTAACCAGCTGGACCATAAATGAATAAATTTGGAAGGGGAATCTCTGGCTTGATGTATTAAGTTTTCCATTTCTGCGGTTTTCTGTATTTGAATGAACCGATCTCTTATATTGGGCGGGTCTGGAGAACGCCATTTGCGTGGGATACACATATTTGCAGCTGATATCATGTGCATAGGTAGGGATCGTATATACCGTATATATTCGAGTATAGGCCGACCCGAATATAAGCCAAGGCACCTAATTTTATCACGAAAAAATGGAACAACGTATTGACTCGAGTATAAGCCTAGGGTGAGAAATGCACAGCTACTGTAAGTGGAAAAGAGGGTCAACAATGCCCATTTGCAGCCTCACTGTGCCCATTTGCATGCCTCACTGTGCCCATTTGCAGCCATAGGTCCCCAAACTTCAAACTTGGTAGTTAATGGTTCCTAGAGGCCCCCTATCTGCAGCCAAAATTTGGGGTCTCTGGTTCCAAAGGGTCCTGAAATAACATTGCTGCCGGTGGACACAGTTGACCGACTTTGGGGCCCTGTATCTTGGGGCCACTTGGTGCTAGGAACCCCAAATTTGGTATGCAAACTCAGTTGAACTAGCACTACAATATATCATAAGTGGACCCGAGATACAGGGCCCCAAAGTCGGTTCAGAAAATGTCAAGCTCTTTTCTGAAGCAGAGAATGACATTTTCCGAACCACATTTGGGGCCCCGTATCTCGGGGCCACTTAGTGCTAGGAATCCAATGGGTTTTTGGGTGTTGGGTCCAATGGGTTTGCACGCCAAATTTGGGGTTCCTATCACCAAGAGGCCTCGAGATACGGGGCCCCAAAGTCGGATCAGAAAATGTAATTTTCTGCTGTAGAAAAGTGCTTGACTCCAGTATAAGCCGAAGGGGGGGACTTTCAGCACAATAAAATGTGCTGAAAAACTCGGCTTATACTCGAGTATATATGGTACTACCATATTGGTCTTGTTGAAATTAAAAATTGTGCTGGCGTATAATCTATTTGAACGGTAGTGATGCTAAGTATAAATTTGTGTACTTCTTTCCAAAATAATTGGATTTTAGAACATGACCACCATATGTGTACTAAAGATCCTGGTTCTGTTCCACATCTCCAACAAAGTGGAGAAGTAGAAGGGAATATCCGATGCAATGTAAGGGGTGTTTTGTACCACCTCGATAGTATTTTATATGCGTTTTCTTGTGCATTTACATTTAGGGAGCCTTTATGGGCAATCGTATATATCGATTCCCAATCTTTGTCTAAGATATTTGTAGATAGGTCTTTGTCCCATTGAGATTTGGTTCTATTGTTTATAGGGTTTTGACTTGAGCTAAGGAGGTCATAAAGAAAAGAGATAAGATGTCTCTGAGGTTCTTTTTTTTGGCATATTTCTTCAAATGGGGTTAAAGAGCGGTACCAGTCGGAATGATTTGCTTTTTTGTCGAGGAAACGTCTGATTTGTAAGGTCTTTGGTCGTATTGTAGATTGTAGGTCAGAGTAAGGAATGTGCTTATTATCTTTAAAGAAATGAATGGCTTGTATATTTGGGTATGGCCAAGTATCTTTTAAAAAAGAGGGGTTAATTTCTGGTGAGAAGTCAGGGTTCATTTTTATAGGGGTCAATGGACCTGTGCTTGATGAGAGTTTGTATTTGGAGCATGCTAATTTATATGTGGCAAGTGTTGGACCTATAAGAAGATGAGATCTATATGTATTTGGAATATGGTTTTCTTTCATCCATGGGGTTTGGGTAAGTGGAATAGGATCTAAGGAATTTTCTAATTTGACCCAATCTTTAGAATGTGAGTGTATATTCCAATCTATAATTCTTGTTAGGTGACATACCTGGTGATATTTTTTAATATAAGGTAGTCCTATTCTTCCTTTTAGTTTTGGAGCAGTGAGTTTTTCATGATTTAGTCTTGGGCGAGACGTGCCCCAGATAAATTTAGTACATGCTTTACGATAGGTAGGCTGAGGGGAGTTTGATTGGGATTGTTTGGAAAAGATATAGCAATCTTGGTAAAATATTCATTTTAATTATTGCTGCTTTGCCAAACCATGAGAATAAGCCACTTGTTAGGTACCTGGGTGAAGAGCCTGACTTTGCTGGGAGGAGGCCTCTCTTACAGCTCTGGTTCAGGGACCACTGGAGTGGGGACAGTGGACCCGTGAGCGCAGCGGGGTAGGAGTGCCTGAACTTGATGCTGCGGCAGATGCTGGAAGCAGGCAGTAACCCTCTGATGGCAGGAGCAGCAGGACCTGGCAGGTAGGAGACCAGTACCCGGATGCAGGGTGGTCCCAAGGTGATGGCAGCGGTTCTGGAAACGTACAGCATATGTGGGGTCAGGCGGGAGAGACGTCAGGCAGGCCGGGTCTGGTACAATTGGCAGACAGGTAAGTAGGTGCAGGCAGGAGCAGAGTCAAGGCAGGCCGGGGGTCAGAGTTCAGGTATCAGTCCAAAGCAGAGTCAAACAAGCCGGGGTCAGGATTGGAGAGAGAAGCAGAATCAAAGGAAGCCGGGTCAGAGTTCAGGAACACACAGGAACACACAGGTAAGGGACAGGTTAAAGCAGGGTACAGCTGCAGACGAACAGCACCGAGCAGGTGCAACTGCCATTTCTTAAAAAGGGCCACTGGCGCCAAACAGCGCTAGCCTGGCGCGCACACCCGCGCTGATGCCTGGGCATTCCAGCGGCGCATGTGCGCATGCCCGCGCGCCGATTCGCCCGTGCAGTGCGAGCGGAGCCCTGACACCACTTGACCATTTTTTTAAGTCATTTGAGATGGATTGAAGGAGGGGTTGGAAATTCGCAGAATATAAGTCAGTGGTTGAGGTGGTTAATTGTATACCGAAGTAAGTGATAGTTTGATTATTCCATTTGAAAGGGAAGTTTTTTTGACATTGCAAGTATTGTTCGTTGGTAAGAGATATATTTAAAGCAGTAGATTTGGTGAAGTTAATTTGAAGATTAGAGAGGAGTTTAAAATGGTCAAGGGTTTTGAGAAGATTGGGGATCGTTATCAATGGATTTGTTAAGAATAGGAGGATGTCATCAGCAAAAGCGGCTATTTTATAAGATTCGTTCCGTATGTCAATGCCCTTAATATCCGAATTTTCTCTGATGCATCTTAATAATGGTTCTAATGTAAGGACGTAAATAAAAGGGGATAGGGGGCAACCCTGTTGCGTTCCATTAGAGACAGAGAAGGCGTCCGACAGGTGGCCATTCACTCTTATTTTTGCAGTGGGATTAGAATATAACGTGAGTATAAAGTTAAGCATATGTTCTGGGAGACCAATATGAAGTAGGCACTGTGACATATAATCCCAGGCCACTCTGTCGAACGCGTTCTCCGCGTCCAAAGATAGAAAAAATCCCTGTTGTTTTTTTTTTGCGAGCCAGTGTTGAATACTAATGGCTTTAAGGGTGTTATCCCTTGTTTCTCGTCCGGGGATAAAGCCCACCTGGTCTAAGTGTATTAATTGAGGGAGTAAAGAGAGTATTCTATTGGCTAGGATTTTTGCATACCATTTTAGGTCGACATTTAATAATTGGTCTATAATTGGTGGTTAGTTGCGAATCTTTTCCAGGCTTGGGGATAACTGTTATATGGGCTGATAGCATGTCTCTCGGGGGTGTTGCGGGTATTTCAAATGTGTTGAATGTGGAAAGAAATATGGGAGTCAAAATCTCCTTAAAGGTTTTATAATAACCTACCGAGAAACCAACTGGACCAGGGCTTTTTCCAACTTTTAACATATTCAGAGCCAGTAGTGCTTCCTCCTGGTCTAGAGGTTTGTCCAAGTCTTGACATTGTTCTGTCGAGATGGGATTAGGGCTATATTTTTTGAGGAAATTTGTGATCAATTGCTTTATTTCTTCTTTTTGTGAAGGTGATTGTGTAGAGGGTAAGTTGCATAGCTTAGAGTAAAAAGACATGAATTGGTTCGCTATTTCTGGTGTGGAATGTATTTTTAGTCCCTGTGTATCGGTGAGAAAGTGGATCGTCAGTGATGTTTTTTTGGATTGTAATGCTCTTGCTAACATTTTGCCTGCTTTATTACCAAACTCGTAATATGTTTTCTGGGTTAAAATAAATTTACGTTTGGTTTGCTTCTCTAACAAATTTAATAGGGTTTTTCTAGCCTAGAGTTTAGCACCATTAGTGCTTGGGAATGTTTGTGCGCTTTTTCTAGTTGATATATCTGATTATTGAGGTCATGGAATTGTTTTAATTTCAGTTTCCGTCTTTTGGCCGCTGCAGAAATAAGAATACCTCTTATTACACATTTATGTGCTTCCCACATAATGGGAAGGGAAGTATCATTTGTATTATTCTCTTTGAAGATTTTTTTGATGTTCATTTCTACTTCTTGTTTTATTTTGGGATCAGTTAACAAGGAATGGTCCAATTTCCATGTAATGGTACGTGCGTGTGTTTCAGGAAAAGACATGGAAATTGATATTGGATGATGGTCTGAGAGGTACATTGGATCTATGGAAGCTTTTTGGAGGAATGTAAGGTCTGATTGGTTTAAAAAAAAGTAATCAATTCTTGAATATTTATTATGAGGTTTTGAGAAAAAAGTTAAATCTTTACAGTCAAGGTATAAGGTGCGCCATGTGTCGTGAAGGGTTAGAGATTGGAGTTCAGTTCTAATTGCTTTAAGGGCTGAGTATGGTATAGAAGAGGTCCCATTAGAAGTATCTAAAAGCGGGTTTAGGGAGACATTGAAGTCACCCCCTAAAATGAATGTGCCATCTTGGAAATGTATTAGTTGTGTAATTAACTTTCTAAAGAAAGATACTTGTCCAGAGTTAGGTGCATATATATTTGCTAATGTGATTTCTAGATAATCCTACCTTTACAAGAACCTTTTAAAAACAAAAACCTGCCCTGAGTGTCAGTCATTCTGTCCGTAATTTGAAGGGGACAGTTTTTTCCCAAAAGTATGGATACTCCTTTTGTTTTGGATGATGAAGTAGTAGAATGATAGTTATCTGGATAGTTCATATTTTTTAGTTTTGGGATTGAATCGGTTCGGAAATGGGTTTCCTGGACAAAAATAATGTCTGCTTGATTACGATTCATAGTTAGAAGTAGTTGTGACTTCTTTTCTGGTAAATTCAACCCTTTTGCGTTTATGGAAATAATTTTGAGTTGTGTTTGGGTTGGTATTGTACAAGGAGCTGCCATTGTTGGTGCAGTTATAAAAAAAAAAGATATATATCTTCAAATGTTTTGGTTATATCAGAACAATTGGGAATTATTTATTTAAGTAATTGTAAGAGATAATAAAGTTATGTCAACCGTATAAGCACCCTGTGGATCTTTGGTTAGTAACTGTGTGAAGAAAAATCAAGTGAATCAACCTATAACCAAAAAAAAAAAAAAAGGGTTAGGGAAGTCCGGCTATAGGTAAGAACCTGCCTATCTATTTGAACAGGATCTAAGTAATGCCGGAAATATAAAGTGGTATTAAACAAATATAATATTGTATAATAAGAGATTATTAAATCTATACCACTTCTTGGGGTGAAGTGTAGTCTAGGAGTATTGTTTTTTGTTTGTTTTGTTTTCCTTTTTCGAGGATACCGTCAGCCTCACAACCTTAAAGTGAACATGTAAATAGCGTGGTAGGGGTATAAGACATGTTTTAACCACTTCAATACAGAGCACTTAAACACCTTCCTGCCCAGACCAATTTTGAGCTTTCAGCATTGGCGCACTTTGAATGACAATTGCGCGGTCATACTACGCTGTACCCAAATGAAATTTTTATCATTTTTTTCCCACAAATAGAGCTTTCTTTTGGTGGTATTTGATCACCTCTGCGGTTTTTATTTTTTGCTAAACAAATAAAAAAAGACTGAAAATTTTGAAAACAAATATGTTTTTTTTGGGTTTCAGTTTCAAAACTTTGTAAATAAGTAAGTTTTCTCCTTCACTGATGGGCACTGATGGGGCTGCACTGATGGGCACTGATAAGGCGGCACCGATGAGGTGGCACCAATGAAGTGGCACTGAGGTGGCATTGATGGGCACTGATATGTGGCACTGATAGGCGGCACTGATAGGCGGCACTAAAGGGCGGCACTAAAGGGCGGCACGGATGGGCACTGATAGGTGGCACAAATTGGCACTGATAGCTGGCATGGATAGGCAGCATGGATGGGCATGGATAGGCGGCACAGATGGGCATGGATAGGCGGCACAGATGGGCATGGATGGGCAATGATAGGTGGCACAGATGGGCACTGATAGGTGGCATGGATGGGCACTGATAGGTGGCACGGATAGGCACTGATAGGCAACATTGTTTTGTACTGATGGATGCCAATCAGTGCCAAACAATAATGCATGCCAATCAGTGATGCCCATTGTGGGCACTGATTGACATCCATTGTGGGCACTGATTGGCATCCATTGTGGGCACTGTGTGTCATCCCTGGTGGTCTAGGGTGGCATACCTTGTGCTGGGCATCCCTGGTGGTGTCCCTGGTGGTCCAGTGTGGGCATCCTCGGGGGGGCTGCGCTGATAATCAATCAGCACAGACCCCCCTGTCAGAGGAGCAGCCGATCGGCTCTCCTCTACTCGCATCTGACAGACGCGAGTGAGGAAAAGCCGATCACCGGCTCTTCCTATTTACACTGTGATCAGCCGTGATTGGATACAGCTGATCACGTGGTAAAGAGTCTCCCTCTTTACCAAGACTCTTTACCAATGATCGCCGCGATGTGCGCCCCCGGGGCGCGCATCAGCTCAAAATCCTGAGGACGTCCTATGACGTCCGGTCAGGATTTGACAACCACTTTGCCGACGTCCTTTTACAATAGGGTGGGCGGCAAGTGGTTAATAATAGATGGGGGAATAAAACATATTAATATAGGAATATGATGTAGTGATGTAGAGGGCAAGAGTTGTCAGATATGTTCCATGTACTTCTTTTTTTTTTTTTCAATAGAGCAGTAAGTATAAATCGAACGCTATAATCAAATAATATAATATTCCACCTCTGTGATACCGTTAACTCACGGGGAGGTGTATCGAAATATCTGAGGAAAACTAAAATTTTACATTTTGACTATCGTGAATAGAACTACCATAGCGAATGTGTTGTATCAGCTGTCACTTCCTTAGTCAAAAAGTTCAACCAAAAAATATCTAAAGTGTTACAAAATAAATATATTATCTCGGAAAACAAAATTGTAACCATTGAACAGGTTTTATAAGTGTATAAGCGGTTAACATGGTGATGTGTTATTTTGCCTCAATTACACAGGGAATCATCAAAATCAATCTGAAAGATTAAGTCTATTCGCAATTTCCTATAGATTCCAGATTAGCAAATGGGAGAAATCTCATATGTCAATCATGCGCTCTAAATAATTAAGGGGGTTTGTAAATTTAATTTAGATTAAGTCAGTATCTTCTCTATGTAAAGAGATACATGTCAGTTTAATTGTAATGAAAAAACTCCCTCATGTTTGTAGAGGCCATACTAAAGTAAATGACATTATGTATCTAAATTATGTTGTGAGAAAGTAAACAGCTGTAAATAAGGAAACACCAACTATGCATGTAACATTAAACTCTATTAATGATGAGCCTAACTGAATGCATCTTACTAGCATAAATACATTTTTAGGAACTCCATTTTTCCTTTATATATATTATCACCATTTCTTATGGTTGTTCATGGGAGAGTATATGAAGGAGGAACCAGTCATATAACCTAGAAAGTGCTTTGAAAGAAAGAGGGGATATTGTGAAGTTTGGTAGTCTGAACAGCTGCAAAGTTGTGTGAATAGATGTAAATGATTGAGGCATATCTTGTGAGTATGAAACTTGTAATCTTTTCATTCAGTAAGAGAATCTGCTGAGGATAGTCTCTTTATAGAAGGAGATAGTCAGGTTTGTATATCTATTGTGAGTGTTCCATAGTTTATATAGTCAATATAAGGTGGTCTTGTATTGGAGAGTCATTCTGCTGGAGAAAGATTTATTTCTTGGAATGACCAGCCGGTCATAGTTTAGTATGACATGCCATCGATATCACTAAACTTCTTGGAACATTTAATGACGGTCTCTACGTGCTCTCCGCGGTAGAGGGGCAGAAGTTGGGCTGTATGAGTGAGATTGTGGAACTGCAGTGGGTCCCATTCTTGAAGACGATGGGGATCTTCGGCGTCTGAAACAAGTGGCTTGCGTTTCCATTTGGTCTTCGATGTAGGATTTCTCTGGTGAACTTGAAACGTTATATTCTGCATACCAGTTTGGTACCGCCGTGTAAGGGATATCCAGAATCTGGCAAAAAGCATCTAAATCTTCTGGTACGCGAAGAATTGCTGTTCGACCGTGATTGGTTGCAGATAGCGCAAATGGAAATTTCCAGCGATAAAGTATATTTCTAGCTTGTAGCACTGCCAACAGGGGGCGCAGATCTCTTCTGTGTCTGAGGGTAATCGCTGAGAGGTCTTGATAAATGGAAATCATATTTCCTTCGTATTCTATTGGGCTTTTCTGTCTCACTTGTTTAAGAATCGCTTCTTTTATGTGATAATCATTAATGTAACAAATAATATCCCTTGGGGGATCTGATTCTTTACTTCGCGATCTGAGTGCTCTATGGATTCTCTCCATTGCTATGAGTTCTGCATTGTTCTTATCTAGAATCCTATTAAACAAGGCGGAAACAATGGTGGCAAGCTGTGAATTGTCCACTGTTTCTGGGTGTCCTCTCACCCGCATGTTATGGCTTCTGCCGCGGTTATCCAAATCTTCAACGTGCCTTTGAAGGTCTCTTAATTGTGTAGTATGGTTATCAACTGTATTAGTGACTTTATTTATCGTCGTTTGTTGTCTGTATGATCTCTATTCAATCGTTTGGACTCTGCCTGCAATAGCCAGTAATTCATGACGGAGGTCGATAATGGCAGCAGTGAGGGTGTCCTTAATATCTGTAGCTACCGCTCGAAGGTCTTGTATGGTCGGCTGTGGTGATATATCCTGACTTGCGCCATGTCTGAGGTGGTTGGCGCTAGTATTATATCTTGCGCTGCTGATGAGGCGGTATTAGCGGCCGCCATGTTTGGTCTGTGTGACCGGAATGTCTCCGCTATTTGGTAGATATTATGTCCTCTATTACCTCTCGTGACCTCGAACGTGATGACGAGTTGTTCCGGGAAGCAGTCCCAATACTCTGAGTTACAGAATATTCGAGTGGAACCCCACAGGAGCTTAGAAACATCTGTGAGGTGATGGAGCTATCAGGTTAAGCAGCCATCTTCCTCCAAGGCTAGCCACGCATACCTTTCATTTTACCTGGTGATCATGCCAGAAACACACTTCCTGTGCTAGGGTCACAACACTCACTGCACTGTAGCTATGGAGAACCAGTGTTGTCACCCTGGAGGGGCTGTTCTCATGATTAAAGCTGGCCATAGAAGGTTAGTTGTCTTTGTTCAGCAAGCGGGCTGAGCTAAAACAAACAAAAAAACAACAGGTTCCTTCATCCACATAAGCAAGGTAGATCAACAACATGTTTCCAACACTCCCATTTAGGGATGAGCCGAACACCCCCGGGTTCGGTTCGCACCAGAACCTTCGAACGGACCGAAAGTTTGCGCGAATTTTCGAACCCTATTCGTTATAATGGACGCGAACGTTCGAAATCAAAATTGCTAATTACAACGGCCAATATGCATGTTAATGTCATAAAACAGGTTTGGGGACCCGGGTCCTGCCCCAGGGGACATATATCAATGCAAAAAGAACTTTTAAAAACTAACGTTTTTTCGGGAGCAGTCATTTTAATGATGCATAAAGTGAAAAAAAAAAAAGGTGAAATTTTCCTTTAAATATGGTACCTGGGGGGTGTCTAAAGTATGCCTGTGAAGTGGCATGTGTTTCCCGTGTTTAGAACTGTCCTTGCACAAAATGACATTTGTAAAGGAAAAAAAGAAGCCATTTAAAACCACTTGCGGCTTTAATGTCATGTCTTGTCCTGGCCGCCATATGGCTTAAAATCCTTGAGAAAAATGGCATGGCTACCCCATCACCCCCCCCCCCCCCACCCCAGCCCCTTTGGGTCTTTGTATGGATATTAAGGGGGACCCCGCACCCAAAATAAAACCCTATACCTACAACCCTATATACTCTGAACAGCAGTATATAGGTGGTGCAAACAAGACACGGACTGTAGGTTTGTTCTTAAGTAGAATCTGAACAGGTATATTATGAAGTGTAGCTCCATCCCAAAAAAATCTATTTTTAAGCTTTTTGGAGAACATAGGGAGGGGTTATCACCCCTGTAACATTTGCTGTCTTTGCACATCTGTTCAGAACATGTCACCTCACTTTCCGTCCCAATGACAAATGTTTTTGGAAAAGTGGGGTTTTAATTGAAACAAGGATTGGTGATAAAGCATCAGTAGAGAGGAGATACCTTTTTCCCAAATTAAATCTAACATGATAGAATTTCCCTTCCTAGGGGTAGATTTCCTCTCACTTCCTGTTTCTCTTTCCGTTTGCAAGTAGGAGTCGTTTGTAAGTTGGATGTTTGAAAGTAGGGGCCTGCCGTATATATTTCTGCAGAAATTTGCCCTATTAGATGTTGGTGTAGCCACAAGACTGGTGGGCACAGGAATGGGCCCTGCTGTGAGTTAATAGATCAAGATTTGTACTTGCATGCACCTGTTGAACCGGGCAGAAAAATTGGGCCTTTGGTGGTGGTGGTGGTGGTGGACAGTGTTGCCACAAGACTGTAAGCCCTCACAGTTACTCTTGGTGGGCGCAGGAATGGGCCCTGCTGTGAGTTATTAGATCAAGATTTGTAATTGCATGCATCTGTTGAACAGGGCAGAAAAATTGGGCCTTTGGTGGTGGTGGTGGTGGTGGACGGTGTTGCCACAAGACTGTAAGCCCTCACAGTTACTCTTGGTGGGTGCAGGAATGGGCCCTGCTGTGAGTTATTAGATCAAGATTTGTAATTGCATGCACCTGTTGAACAGGGCAGAAAAAATTGGGCCTTTGGCGGTGGTGGTGGTGGTGGACGGTGTTGCCACAAGACTGTAGGCCCTCATAGTTACTCTTGGTGGGCGCAGGAATGGGCCCTGCTGTGAACTATTAGATCAAGATTTGTAATTACACGCCCCTGTTAAACAGGGGCTGAAAAATTGTGCCTTAGGCACTGGTGCTGGTGCCACAACACTGCAACCCCTCACAGATACTGTACTCTGAGCACAGCAATGAGACCTGTTGCAAAGCATTGCCTAAAAATTGTAATTACACGCCCCAACAGGGGCTGAAAAATTGTGCCTTAGGCACTGGTGCTGGTGCCACAACACTGCAACCCCTCACAGATACTGTACTTGGAGCACAGCAGTCACACCTGTTGCGAAGCATCTTTTTAAAAAATTGTAATTACACGCCCCTGTTATACAGGGGCTGAAAAATTGTGCCTTAGGCACTGGTGCTGGTGCCACAACACTGCAACCCCTCACAGATACTGTACTCTGAGCACAGCAATGAGACCTGTTGCAAAGCATTGCCTAAAAATTGTAATTACACGCCCCAACAGGGGCTGAAAAATTGTGCCTTAGGCACTGGTGCTGGTGCCACAACACTGCAACCCCTCACAGATACTGTACTTGGAGCACAGCAGTCACACCTGTTTTGCATTTTTTTAAAAAATTGTAAGTACACGCCCCTGTTATACAGGGGCTGAAAAATTGTGCCTTAGGCACTGGTGTGGTGGCATGGATCATTGAGGAGGAGGAAGAGGATAGTCAGTGAACATAACAGGACAGTCACTCAGCATCAGCATAGGCAGCCTTTAAGAGGTGTGACATTATAAATTATTCCGTTATATCCGCTTCAGGTGCCTGGTAGCTGGTGGTGATCCAAGACTGATTCATTTTTATGAAGGTCAGTCGATCAACCGAGTCGGTGGACAGGCGCACCCTATGATCGGTGACAAATCCTTCAGCAGCACTGAATGTGCGTTCGGAAAGAACGCTGGATGCAGGACAGGCCAGTAGCTCAATTGCATACTGTGCAAGCTCTGGCCAGTGATCCATCCTCAGGACCCAGTAAGCCAGAGGATTTTCGGTGGGAAAGGTGTCCAAGTCTGACCTTGCCCCTAGGTATTCCTGCACCATGTATATCAGACGCTGGCGATAGTTGCTGGAACCGATCATACCTTGGGGCTGCGGACTAAAAAATTGTCTGAACGCATCGGTCAGACGTCCACCTTCCCCACCGCTCCTTCTGCTACTGACCGAAGCCTCAGCAACTCGTCGTCCAGGACCAGGAGTTTGTAACCTCCCAGTTTCTGGGAACGCGTTGCACAGACCTTTCTGCAAGGCCTCCCTAAGATGTCTCATCCTCTGCTCCCTCTGCGACGGCAAGATAAGGTCCACAACCTTACCCTTGTACCGTGGATCAAGGAGAGTGGCCAGCCAGTAATGGTCCCTCTCCTTGATCCGAAGAACACGAGGATCCTTCCGCAGGCTTTGCAGGATCAGGGAGGCCATGCAGCGTAGGTTAGCTGAGGCATTCGGTCCGGAGTCTTCTGGGTCACTGAGGATGACATGATCGCCAGCCACCTCCTCCCAGTCACGTACAAGTCCACTGGTTTGTTGGGACTGTACATCATCCCTAAAAGACTGCTGCTGCTGATGCTGAGTGCCAGGCTCCACCTCCATGCTCACACAATCCTCCTCCTCCTCCTCCTCATCCTCTTCCTGTGTGATGGGTGGGACAGAAGGAACACTGTCTGGATAAAGGGGGCCTTGAGAGGCAAGGAAGTCCTCCTCTTCCTGCCTCTGTTCTGCCTCAAGTGCCCTGTCCATTATCCCACGCAGCGTATGCTCCAACAGGTGGACAAGAGGTACAGTGTCACTGATGCATGCACTGTCACTGCTCACCATCCTCGTGGCCTCCTCAAATGGTGAGAGGACAGTGCATGCATCCCTGATCATGCTCCACTGGCGTGGGGAAAAAAAGCCAAGCTCCCCTGACCCTGTCCTGGTGCCGTAGTCGCAAAGGTACTCATTGATGGCCCTCTGCTGCGTGTGCAGTCGCTGCAGCATGGCCAACGTTGAGTTCCACCTGGTGGGCATGTCACATATTAGGCGGTTCTTGGGCAGGTTCAGCTCCTTTTGCAGCTCAGTCAGCCGAGCACTGGCATTATAAGATCGGCGGAAATGCACACAGACTTTCCTGGCCTGCCTCAAGACATCCTGTAAGCCTGGGAACCTGCCCAAGAACCGCTGCACCACCAGGTTGAGGACGTGAGCCATACAGGGCACATGGGTGAGCTGCCCCTGTCGCAGGGCGGAGAGGAGGTTGGTGCCATTGTCAGAAACGACCATTCCTGGCTTAAGCTGGCGTGGCGTCAACCACCTCTCGGCCTGCCCCTGCAGAGCTGCCAGAACCTCTGCCCCAGTGTGGCTCCTGTCCCCCAAACACACCAGCGCAAGCACGGAATGGCATCTTTTTGCCTGCGTACTTGCGTAGCCCCTTGTACGCCTACGGAGCACCGCTGGTTCCGAGGACAGAGCACTGGAGGAAGAAGAAGAGGAGGGGGAGGAGGAGAGAGGTGTGTCACAACCAGTAGTAGCATTTTGGAGGCGTGGTGGCGGAACAACCTCCAACACTACTGCACCTTGTCCTGCATCCCTCCCAGCTGCCAATAGAGTGACCCAATGGGCCGTGAAAGAAAGATAACGTCCCTGTCCATGCCTGTTGGACCATGAGTCAGCGGTAATATGCACCTTACCGCTGACCGCCCTGTCCAGCGAGGCATGGACATTGCCTTCCACATGCCGGTAGAGAGACGGAATCGCCTTCCGTGAGAAAAAGTGGCGTTTGGGAACCTGCCACTGAGGAACTGCACATTGAACAAACTCACGGAAGGGGGCCGAGTCTACCAACTGAAAAGGCAGCAGTTGAAGTGCTAGCAATTTAGCCAAGCTAGCATTCAACCGCTGGGCATGTGGATGGCTGGGACAGGGAAATTTGCCTGCTACAATCGGACGTCGGTGTACTGCAAGTACTTGGTTGTGACACACCTAATTCTACACCTTCAGTCCTCTCAGAGCAGCTTTCAGAGAGGACTGAAGATATAGTGGGGATGGAGATCCCAGCTGATGAGGAGCAAGGAGAGGTCCGCTTTGTTCTTTGGTGTGGGTCTTTTATGTGTGCTTGCCAACGAGCTGCATGGCAGGTCGACATATGTCTGCTCATGCTTGTGGTGCCCAAGCGGCTGATGTTTTGGCCACGCGAGATACGCTTGAGACAAATATTGCAAATAGAAGTGGTGCGATCTGATGCACTCGTCTCAAAAAAGGCCCACACCAAAGAACTTTTCTGATAACGTGCAGAGGCAGCGCCCTGCACAGGCGGAGCTCTGCGGTGTGGTACAGTTGCTGTGCTGGCCTCTAGCTGGCCTCCAGGGGGCATCCTGACTCGTTGGACATGTGACGCCGCATCCTCCTCCTCCTTGTCTTCCTCCTCTCTCCCTTCAGGCACCCACGTGGAGTCAGTGACCTCATCATCCCCTCCCTCTTCACCACTAGAGCAAACCTGGCAGTAAGCTGCAGCTGGTGGAACAGTACTGCCAGATTGCTGTCCTTCAGCATCCCCTCTCTCTGCGCGCACACTACTGACTTCCTCAAGCTGGGTATCATCATCCGAGCCTTCGAATCGTTGGGCATCCTCCTGGAGCATGTACCCAACACTGTGCTCAAAGAGTTCGGGGGACTCCTCAGGAGGACATGGTGGGTCTAGGGAAGGGGTGGCTGATGATGCCATTGAGTACGCGTTGGCAGGTGCTCTGCCAGTACCCTGAGCCTGGGTGAGAGAGGATGAGGAGGATGAGGAGGGCTTGGTCATCCATTCTACCAAGCCTTCAGCATGATGCGGCTCCACATGTCCAGCTGCCGAAAACAAAGACAAGCGTGTCCCATTGCCACGTGCTGATGACGATGCACGACCACGTCCACGGCCAGCACTGTTGTCTCTAGAAACAGAGCCTGCCTGCCCTGTGTTCTTGCCTCGGCACGCTCTGCCTCTCCTTGGCGGTCTTCCAGCCATTGTAGTCGGTAGTGTATATAGTATAAAAAATAGGTGCTGCTGAGAAGAAAATATAGGAGCTCTGTGTGATGCCACTAACACACTAGAAGTCCTGTGGGTGCTGCTGAGAAGAAAATATAGGAGCTCTGTGTGATGCCACTAACACACTAGAAGTCCTATGGGTGCTTCTGGGAAGAAAATATAGGAGCTCTGTGTGATGCCACTAACACACTAGAAGTCCTATGGCTGCTTCTGGGAAGAAAATATAGGAGCTCTGTGTGATGCCACTAACACACTAGAAGTCCTATGGGTGCTTCTGGGAAGAAAATATAGGAGCTCTGTGTGATGCCACTAACACACTAGAAGTCCTGTGGGTGCTGCTGAGAAGAAAATATAGGAGCTCTGTGTGATGCCACTAACACACTAGAAGTCCTATGGGTGCTTCTGGGAAGAAAATATAGGAGCTCTGTGTGATGCCACTAACACACTAGAAGTCCTGTGGGTGCTGCTGAGAAGAAAATATAGGAGCTCTGTGTGATGCCACTAACACACTAGAAGTCCTATGGGTGCTTCTGGGAAGAAAATATAGGAGCTCTGTGTGATGCCACTAACACACTAGAAGTCCTATGGGTGCTTCTGGGAAGAAAATATAGGAGCTCTGTGTGATGCCACTAACACACTAGAAGTCCTGTGGGTGCTGCTGAGAAGAAAATATAGGAGCTCTGTGTGATGCCACTAACACACTAGAAGTCCTATGGGTGCTTCTGGGAAGAAAATATAGGAGCTCTGTGTGATGCCACTAACACACTAGAAGTCCTGTGGGTGCTGCTGAGAAGAAAATATAGGAGCTCTGTGTGATGCCACTAACACACTAGAAGTCCTATGGGTGCTTCTGGGAAGAAAATATAGGAGCTCTGTGTGATGCCACTAACACACTAGAATTCCTGTGGGTGCTGCTGAGAAGAAAATATAGGAGCTCTGTGTGATGCCACTAACACACTAGAAGTCCTGTGGGTGCTGCTGAGAAGAAAATATAGGAGCTCTGTGTGATGCCACTAACACACTAGAAGTCCTATGGGTGCTTCTGGGAAGAAAATATAAGAGCTCTGTGTGATGCCACTAACACACTAGAAGTCCTATGGGTGCTGCTGAGAAGAAAATATAGGAGCTCTGTGTGATGCCACTAACACACTAGAAGTCCTATGGGTGCTGCTGAGAAGAAAATATAGGAGCTCTGTGTGATGCCACTAACACACTAGAAGTCCTATGGGTGCTTCTGGGAAGAAAATATGGGAGCTCTGTGTGATGCCACTAACACACTTGATGTCCTATGGGTGCTTCTGGGAAGAAAATATAGGAGCTCTGTGTGATGCCACTAACACACTAGAAGTCCTATGGTTGCTTCTGGGAAGAAAATATGGGAGCTCTGTGTGATGCCACTAACACACTAGAAGTCCTATGTGTGCTGCTGAGAAGAAAATATAGGAGCTCTGTGTGATGCCACTAACACACTAGAAGTCCTATGGGTGCTTCTGGGAAGAAAATATGGGAGCTCTGTGTGATGCCACTAACACACTAGAAGTCCTATGGGTGCTTCTGGGAAGAAAATATGGGAGCTCTGTGTGATGCCACTAACACACTAGAAGTCCTATGGGTGCTTCTGGGAAGAAAATATAAGAGCTCTGTGTGATGCCACTAACACACTAGAAGTCCTATGGGTGCTTCTGGGAAGAAAATATAGGAGCTCTGTGTGATGCCACTAACACACTAGAAGTCCTATGGGTGCTTCTGGGAAGAAAATATGGGAGCTCTGTGTGATGCCACTAACACACTAGAAGTCCTATGGGTGCTGCTGAGAAGAAAATATAGGAGCTCTGTGTGATGCCACTAACACACTAGAAGTCCTATGGGTGCTTCTGGGAAGAAAATATGGGAGCTCTGTGTGATGCCACTAACACACTAGAAGTCCTATGGGTGCTTCTGGGAAGAAAATATAGGAGCTCTGTGTGATGCCACTAACACACTAGAAGTCCTGTGGGTGCTGCTGAGAAGAAAATATAGGAGCTCTGTGTGATGCCACTAACACACTAGAAGTCCTATGGGTGCTTCTGGGAAGAAAATATGGGAGCTCTGTGTGATGCCACTAACACACTAGAAGTCCTATGGGTGCTTCTGGGAAGAAAATATGGGAGCTCTGTGTGATGCCACTAACACACTAGAAGTCCTATGGGTTCTTCTGGGAAGAAAATATGGGAGCTCTGTGTGATGCCACTAACACACTAGAAGTCCTATGGGTGCTTCTGGGAAGAAAATATAAGAGCTCTGTGTGATGCCACTAACACACTAGAAGTCCTATGGGTGCTTCTGGGAAGAAAATATAGGAGCTCTGTGTGATGCCACTAACACACTAGAAGTCCTATGGGTGCTTCTGGGAAGAAAATATGGGAGCTCTGTGTGATGCCACTAACACACTAGAAGTCCTATGTGTGCTGCTGAGAAGAAAATATAGGAGCTCTGTGTGATGCCACTAACACACTAGAAGTCCTATGGATGCTTCTGGGAAGAAAATATGGGAGCTCTGTGTGATGCCACTAACACACTAGAAGTCCTATGGGTTCTTCTGGGAAGAAAATATGGGAGCTCTGTGTGATGCCACTAACACACTAGAAGTCCTATGGGTGCTTCTGGGAAGAAAATATAAGAGCTCTGTGTGATGCCACTAACACACTAGAAGTCCTATGGGTGCTTCTGGGAAGAAAATATAGGAGCTCTGTGTGATGCCACTAACACACTAGAAGTCCTATGGGTGCTTCTGGGAAGAAAATATGGGAGCTCTGTGTGATGCCACTAACACACTAGAAGTCCTATGTGTGCTGCTGAGAAGAAAATATAGGAGCTCTGTGTGATGCCACTAACACACTAGAAGTCCTATGGGTGCTTCTGGGAAGAAAATATGGGAGCTCTGTGTGATGCCACTAACACACTAGAAGTCCTATGGGTGCTTCTGGGAAGAAAATATGGGAGCTCTGTGTGATGCCACTAACACACTAGAAGTCCTATGGGTGCTTCTGGGAAGAAAATATAAGAGCTCTGTGTGATGCCACTAACACACTAGAAGTCCTATGGGTGCTGCTGAGAAGAAAATATAGGAGCTCTGTGTGATGCCACTAACACACTAGAAGTCCTATGGGTGCTTCTGGGAAGAAAATATGGGAGCTCTGTGTGATGCCACTAACACACTTGATGTCCTATGGGTGCTTCTGGGAAGAAAATATAGGAGCTCTGTGTGATGCCACTAACACACTAGAAGTCCTATGGTTGCTTCTGGGAAGAAAATATGGGAGCTCTGCGTGATGCCACTAACACACTAGAAGTCCTATGTGTGCTGCTGAGAAGAAAATATAGGAGCTCTGTGTGATGCCACTAACACACTAGAAGTCCTATGGGTGCTTCTGGGAAGAAAATATGGGAGCTCTGTGTGATGCCACTAACACACTAGAAGTCCTATGGGTGCTTCTGGGAAGAAAATATGGGAGCTCTGTGTGATGCCACTAACACACTAGAAGTCCTATGGGTGCTTCTGGGAAGAAAATATAAGAGCTCTGTGTGATGCCACTAACACACTAGAAGTCCTATGGGTGCTTCTGGGAAGAAAATATAGGAGCTCTGTGTGATGCCACTAACACACTAGAAGTCCTATGGGTGCTTCTGGGAAGAAAATATGGGAGCTCTGTGTGATGCCACTAACACACTAGAAGTCCTATGGGTGCTGCTGAGAAGAAAATATAGGAGCTCTGTGTGATGCCACTAACACACTAGAAGTCCTATGGGTGCTTCTGGGAAGAAAATATGGGAGCTCTGTGTGATGCCACTAACACACTAGAAGTCCTATGGGTGCTTCTGGGAAGAAAATATAGGAGCTCTGTGTGATGCCACTAACACACTAGAAGTCCTATGGGTGCTGCTGAGAAGAAAATATAGGAGCTCTGTGTGATGCCACTAACACACTAGAAGTCCTATGGGTGCTTCTGGGAAGAAAATATGGGAGCTCTGTGTGATGCCACTAACACACTAGAAGTCCTATGGGTGCTTCTGGGAAGAAAATATGGGAGCTCTGTGTGATGCCACTAACACACTAGAAGTCCTATGGGTTCTTCTGGGAAGAAAATATGGGAGCTCTGTGTGATGCCACTAACACACTAGAAGTCCTATGGGTGCTTCTGGGAAGAAAATATAAGAGCTCTGTGTGATGCCACTAACACACTAGAAGTCCTATGGGTGCTTCTGGGAAGAAAATATAGGAGCTCTGTGTGATGCCACTAACACACTAGAAGTCCTATGGGTGCTTCTGGGAAGAAAATATGGGAGCTCTGTGTGATGCCACTAACACACTAGAAGTCCTATGGGTGCTGCTGAGAAGAAAATATAGGAGCTCTGTGTGATGCCACTAACACACTAGAAGTCCTATGGTTTCTTCTGGGAAGAAAATATGGGAGCTCTGTGTGATGCCACTAACACACTAGAAGTCCTATGGGTTCTTCTGGGAAGAAAATATGGGAGCTCTGTGTGATGCCACTAACACACTAGAAGTCCTATGGGTGCTGCTGAGAAGAAAATATAAGAGCTCTGTGTAATGCCACTAACACACTAGAAGTCCTATGGGTGCTTCTGGGAAGAAAATATAGGAGCTCTGTGTGATGCCACTAACACACTAGAAGTCCTATGGGTGCTTCTGGGAAGAAAATATGGGAGCTCTGTGTGATGCCACTAACACACTAGAAGTCCTATGGGTGCTTCTGGGAAGAAAATATAGGAGCTCTGTGTGATGCCACTAACACACTAGAAGTCCTATGGGTGCTTCTGGGAAGAAAATATAGGAGCTCTGTTTGCTGCCACTAACACACTAGAAGTCCTATGGGTGCTTCTGGGAAGAAAATATAGGAGCTCTGTTTGCTGCCACTAACCCACTAGAAGTCCTATGGGTGCTGTTGGGGTGCAATGCTGTGCTAACAGCACTGCGGTTGGTACTACTGAAATACTGTACTAACAGTAAAACACACACAAGACTAATCCCCAGCAGCAGCTAATAACACACTAACTGTGCAATCAGCAGCAATGAACGATCAATGACTTAGGTAGCAATGGTTTAGCAAAGAAATAGCCAATGGTTTAGCAAAGAAGAGCAAATCTTTCTGTAGCAATGAATCAAGCTAAGACACAGAATCAGCAGACTGATCTCTCCTAAAGCCGGAACTCATGTGACCGGCGCCGACGGCGTGGCGGCCTTTTAAATGGTGGGGCGTGTACTAAAGCCCCTGACCTTCAATTGGCTACAGGCGTCCTGCCTGTAGCCAATTATTGCTCTCCGAGTTTCCGGCGCTGTGATTGGCCAAGCATGCGGGGTCACAGTGCATGCTTGGCCAATCATCAGCCAGCAATGCACTGCGCCGGCCGCGCCAGCCGCAATGCATTGCGGGTCCGCTCGCATCACACGAATGTGATGCGAACGGCCCAAATAGTTCTGGGCTCGCCGAGCGAGCGAACGTCCGGTGCTCGATGCGAACGTGGGTTCGCATCGAGCACCGGGCCCATCCCTACTCCCATTCAACTGCAAGTGTGGTTGGTTTCGAAATTCAGAGGGTCACTGCTGAGCCAATTGAATTTCGATCCATCTATGGCCAATTTAATATCCCAAAGGCCAGGGGCGTTGCTAGGTGGCAAAAAGACCAGGGGCACCCCGGTCCAGGGTGGTCGTGGCACGGGGTTACATACACTGACCTCACCTACATGACCTACATACACTGAGGTCACCTACATACACTGACCTACCTGACATGCATACACCTACCTAACATACTCCTACCTAACATACACTGACCTACCTGACATGCCTACACCTACCTAACATACTCCTACCTAACATACACTGACCTACCTGACATGCATACACCTACCTAACATACTCCTACCTAACATACACTGACCTACCTGACATGCATACACCTACCTAACATACTCCTACCTAACATGCATACACCTAACATACACTGACCTGCCTGACATGCATACACCTACCTAACATACACTGACCTGACATGCATACACCTACCTAACATACACTGACCTGACATGCATACACCTACCTGACATGCATACACCTACCTAACATACACTGACCTGCCTGACATGCATACACCTACCTAACATACACTGACATGCATACACCTACCT
Organism: Lithobates sylvaticus; assembly: GCA_028564925.1. Classification (NCBI taxonomy): domain Eukaryota; kingdom Metazoa; phylum Chordata; class Amphibia; order Anura; family Ranidae; genus Lithobates; species Lithobates sylvaticus. The sequence goes on from CM053038.1 coordinate 22,921,275, forward strand.
AACATACACTGACCTGACATGCATACACCTACCTAACATACTCCTACCTAACATACACTGACCTACCTGACATGCATACACCTACCTAACATACTCCTACCTTACATGCATACACCTAACATACACTGACCTGCCTGACATGCATACACCTACCTAACATACACTGACTTGACATGCATACACCTACCTAACATACACTGACCTGACATGCATACACCTACCTAACATACACTGACCTGACATGCATACACCTACCTAACATACACTGACCTACCTGACATGCATACACCTACCTAACATACAATGACCTACCTGAAATGCATACACCTACCTAACATACACTGACCTGACATGCATACACCTACCCAACATACTCTGACCTGACATGCATACACCTACCTAACATACACTGACCTACCTGACATGCATACACCTACCTAACATACACTGACCTACCTGACATGCATACACCTAACATACACTGACCTACCTGACATGCCTACACCTAACATGCATACACCTAACAGCACCTTCTGGAGCCTGCAGCACCTATGATGGATGTCACACGTCCCGCGGTCCCGCCATTGGACCAGTGGGACGTCCATCATAGCTCCAGAAGGCGGGACCTGCCTTGGCGGATCAGATCGGTCCCCACTCGGCAGCGGCCGGTGGTGCTCGGGGCTAACAATTGGATGGTGCCTTCCTGAGACTCGGTGCTTTTCAGGGACCCATTCGGGGCTCCAGCCCCCCCCCCCCCCTAGCCACCCCCTGCCGATGCCCCTGCCAAAGGCCTCTGGCAGGATCAACAGGGATTTTTCTGTACTTAACCACTTGACATCCGCGCTATGGCCGAATGACGGACACAGCGCGGATCTGAATTCCCAGAAGGCCTCATATGACGGCCTCCCCTGTGCACGCTCCCTGCGCGCACCCTACAGGGCGCGCGCAGAGCGCGCTGTGATCACTGAGTCACTGAGACTCGGGTGATCAGCGATCCGAGTAAGGGGCCGATACCGGCCCCTTACCATGTGATCAGCTGTCAGCCAATGACAGCTGATCACATGATCAAAACAAAAGCTCAGTGATCGTTTTTTTTTTTCTCCTCACGCTGACAGCGGAGGAGAAAAAAAAAGCCGTTCACCGGCTCATCTTAAAGGGACATTGGTCCCGAAAAGGAAGAGGCAATTATGCCTCATGTATGCCACCTATCAATGCCCACAAGTGCCACCTATCAATGCCTATAAGTGCCACCTATCAATGCCCACAAGTGCCACCTATCAATGCCCACAAGTGCCGCCAATCAGTGCCACCTAAAAGTGCTGCCTATCAGTGTAACCCATCAGTGCCCATCACTGCCACCCATCAGTGCCCATCACTGCCACCAATCGGTGCCCATCACTGCCGCCTCATCAGCGTACATCAATGACGGACAAAAATTACCCATTTAAAATTTTTATAACAAAATTCAAAAAATATATATATTTTTATTTTTAAATTCGGTCTTTTTACATTTTTTTAACAAAAAATACAAATCGCAGAGGTGATCAATACCACCAAAAGAAAGCTCTATTTGGGGGGAAAAAAAATATAAAAATGTAATTTGGGTACAGTGTTGTATGACCGCGCAATTATCATTCAAAGTGCGACAGCGCTGAAAGCTGAAAATTGGTCTGGATAGGAGGGGGTTTAAGTGCCCAGTAAGCAAGTGGTTAAACAAAATGTTCTTGGCCTAAAAAAGAAGACTAATGCAGCCATCACAACTAATGACCCACATTTCTACATTGACGTTTCTATAATTTTAAACATTGTATTTATAGTTTAAAAAAAACACATGCATGATCTATTCATCCTCAGGAATTGATATTTGGTCAATTTAGGTTTTTATTTTAATGAAGAACTCAACAAGCGGCTGAAGGTTACAGCTAATGGTGACCTCGTTATAACTAAACTGACCAGAGAGGACTCGGGATTGTATTCGTTCCGTTTTAGAAGATGGAGAAAAGAATGTTTGCAGGTGTATGAGGTCACAGTGAACAGTAAGTGAAAATAATGTTTCATCTTCTCATTTTCTCCAGATTTTTAAAATGTATCATTATAGGATTAATTTTTATTACAGGTATACAGTATATACAGTATCTTACAAAATTGAGTACACCTCTCACATTTTTGTAAATATTTTATTCTATCTTTTCATGTGACAACACTGAAGAAATTACACTTTGCTACAATGTAAAGTAGTGAGTGTACAGCTTGTATAACAGTGTAAATTTGCTGTCCCCTCAAAATAACTCAACACACAGCCATTAATGTCTAAACCGCTGGCAACAAAAGTGAGTACACCCCTAGGTGAAAATGTCCAAATTGGGCCCAAAGTGTCAATATTTTGTGTGGCCATCATTATTTTCCAGCACTGCCTTAACCCCCGGCTTCTTTAGCAAGGCAGTGGTCATCTTGGAAGTATTTGGGGTCGTTATCATGTTGGAATACTGCCCTGCGGCCCAGTCTCCAAAGGGAGGGGATCATTCTCTGCTTCAGTATGTCACAGTACATGTTGGCATTCATGGTTCCCTCAATGAACTGTAGCTCCTCAGTGTCGGCAGCACTCATGCAGCCCCAGACCATGACACTCCCACCACCATGCTTGACTGTAGACAAGACACACTTGTCTTTGTACTCCCCACCTGGTTGCTCATGGTTCTCATCAGACCACAGGACATGGTTCCAGTAATCCATGTACTTAATCTTCTTGTCTTCATCAAATTGTTTGCAGGCTTTCTTGTGTCTCATCTTTAGAAGCAGCTTCCTTCTGGGACGACAGCCATGCAGACCAATTTGATGCAGTGTGCGGCGTATGGTCTGAGCACTGACAGGATGACCCCCCACCCCTTCAACCTCTGCAGCAATGCTGGCAGCACTCATACGTCTATTTCCCAAAGACAACCTCTGAATATGACGCTGAGCACGTGCACTCAACTTCCTTGGTCGACCATGGCGAGGCCTGTTCTGAGTGGAACCTGTCCTGTTATACCGCTGTATGGTCTTGGCCACCGTGCTGCAGCTCAGTTTCAGGGTCTTGGCAATCTTCTTATAGCCTAGGCCATCTTTATGTAGAGCAACAATTCTTTTTTTCAGATCCTCAGAGAGTTTTTTGCCAAGAGGTGCCATATGGAACTTCCAGTGACCAATATGAGAGAGTGAGAGCGATAACACCAAATTTAACACACTCCTGAGACCTTGTAACACTAATGAGTCACATGACGCTAGGGCGGTAAAATGGCTAATTCGGCCCAAATTAAGACATTTTCACTTAGGGGTGTACTCTCTTTTGTTGCCAGTGGTTTAGACATTAATGGCTGTGTGTTAGACATGGGAGCCGTCAAAAAATTAGTTTCGTTTCGTCCCGTTTTATTTCGCATTCAAAAAAATTCGTAATTCGTATACGGAATTTAATTTGGATTCGTACGAAATACGAATTTCGTACGAATCGTTACAAATCGTTCGAATCGCTTTGAATCGCTTAAAAACATTTTGAATCGTTACGAATCGTTAGGAATATCGACACTCTACGAATAATAACAAATTATCTGAAAACTTATTAACGTTACAACTCTATAGTATGTCTGTGAAGCGGCGCATGTTTCCCGTGCTTAGAACTGTCCCTGTGCAAAGTGTCATTTTTACAGGAAAAAAAGCTATTTAAAATCACTTGCGGCTAATGAATTGTCGGCTCCCGTAACACAGAGAACAGTCAGTCATTGATAAAAAAAAAAAAAGCGTGAGGGTCCCCCCCAAATTCAATTACCAGGCCCTTCAGATCTGCTATAGATATTAAGGGGAACCCCCACTTCAAATTAAAAAAAAATGACGTGGGGTCCCCCCTAAATATCCATACCAGACTAGACATGTGCGATTCGTTTCGTACGAATTCGTACGAATTTTTCAAAATTCGTACGAATTTACGAATCTGTAGTACGAATTTTTTTTTTTTACGAATTCCATACGGAATGATTCGAATGAATTAGAATGGATTCGAATGGATTCTAATGAATTTGAATGACAAAGTGTCATTTTTGCAGGAAAAATTCCGTTTACGAATTTCAGCTCCAAATTATTCGAATCCAACTACCAATATCAAATTTCAACTAATTCAAACGAAATTATTATAGCAGATATAACGAATGAATTCGAATGCATTCAAATGAATTCGAATGCATTCGAATGAATTTGAATGCATTCGAATGAATTCGAATGATTCGAATGACAAAGTGTCATTTTTGCAGAAAAAAAAGCTATTTAAAAAACAGTCATTCATTGATATAGAAAAAAAAAAGCGTACCAGGCCACATGCCCTCAACATTGGGAGGGTGCTTTGGGGTCCCCCCCAAAGCACCTTGTCCCCATGTTGATGAGGACAAGGGCCTCATCCCCACAACCCTGGCCGGTGGTTGTGGGGGTCTGCGGGCGGGGGGCTTATCGGAATCTGGAAGCCCCCTTTAACAAGGGGACCCCCAGATCCCGCCCCCCCTGTGTGAAATGGTAAGGTGGTACTTTTGTACCCCTACCATTTCACCAAAAAAGGTGACAAAAATGGTAAAAATGACAGGAGACGGTCTTTGACAATTCCTTTATTAAAATCTTCTTTCTTCTGGTCTTCCTTTCTTCATCTTCTCCTTTCTTCATCTTCTCCTTCCGTTATCTTCTTCCATCTTCTTCCATCTTCTTCTTCCTTCGATTCGCTTCTTCTTCCTCCGGTCTTCTCGTCCTTCTCGTCCGGCGTCGTCCTTCTCGTCCGGCATCGTCGTCTCTTCTCGCAGGCCGCTCCTCGCAATGGGAGGCTCCCGCTCTGTGAGGCTTCGCTCCGCTGACAGGTCTTTTATAACGAAGGCACCTGGTGACCCCGCCCCCTCTGACGCACGGGACGTCATGTGGAATTCCCTATGGCTTTCCCCATGACGTCAGAGGGGGGGCGGGTCACCAGGTGCCTTCGTTATAAAAGACCTGTCACCCGGAGCGAAGCCTCACAGAGTGGGAGCCTCCCATTGCGAGGAGCGGCCTGCGAGAAGAGACGACGACGCCGGACGAGAAGGACGACGCCGGACGAGAAGGACGAGAAGACCGGAGGAAGAAGAAGCGAATCGAAGGAAGAAGAAGATGGAAGAAGATGACGGAAGGAGAAGATGAAGAAAGGAAGACCAGAAGAAAGAAGAAAGAAGATTTTAATAAAGGAATTGTCAAAGACCGTCTCCTGTCATTTTTACCATTTTTGCCACTTTTTTGGTGAAATGGTAGGGTACTTTTGTACCCCTTACCATTTTACACAGGGGGGGGTGGGATCTGGGGGTCCCCTTGTTAAAGGGGGCTTCCAGATTCCGATAAGCCCCCCGCCCGCAGACCCCCACAACCACCGGGCACGGTTGTGGGGACGAGGCCCTTGTCCTCATCAACATGGGGACAAGGTGCTTTAGGGGTCTCAGACCCCCAAAGCATCCTCCCAATGTTGAGGGCATGTGGCCTGGTACGGTTCAGGCGGGAGGGGGGCCGCTCTCGTCCCCCCCTCCTTTCCTGCGGCCTGCCAGGTTGCGTGCTCGGATAAGGGTCTGGTATGGATTTTATGGGGGACCCCACGCCATTTTTTTTGGCTGGGGTCCCCCTTAATATCCATCCCAGACCTGAAGGGCCTGGTTATTGAATTTGGGGGGACCCCTACGCATTTTTTTATCAATGACTTCAATGAATGACTGTTCTCTGTATTACGGATCCAACAATTCATTTGCCGGCAATAGCCGCGAGTGATTTTAAATAGTTTTTTTTTCCTGCAAAAATGACACTGTGCGGGAACATTTCTCTATATAAGATATACTGAATCTCGAAGCATTCGAAGCATTCGAAGCATTCGTTATATCCGCTATTATAATTTCTTTCATATTAGTTGAAATTAGATATTTGTTAGTTGTGGTATTTCGAATTGTTCTCTGTATTACGGGAATCGGCAATTAGTAGGCATACTATAGAGTATATAAGTATATAGAAGGGGGCATGTTTCCCGTGCTTAGAACTCTCTCTGTACAATGTGTCATTTTTGCAGGAAAAAAAGACATTTAAAATCACTCGCGGCTAATTGCCGATTCCCGTAATACAGAGAACAATTCGAAATACCACAACTAACAAATATCTAATTTCAACTAATATGAAAGAAATTATAATAGCGGATATAACGAATGCTTCGAATGATTCGAGATTCAGTATATCTAATATAGAGAACTGTTCCTGCAGTGTCATTTTGCAGGAAAAAAAAACTATTTAAAATCACGAGTCGCAGCTATTGCCGGCAAATGAATTGTTGGATCCGTAACACAGAGAACTGTCATTCATTGAAGTCATTGATAAAAAAATGCGTAGGGGTCCCCCCAAATTCAAAATCCAGGGCCTTCAGGTCTGGGATGGATATTAAGGGGACCCCAGCCAAAAAAAAAAAAAATGGCGTAGGGTCCCCCTCAAAATCCATCCCAGACCCTTGGTCTTTGACAATTCCTTTATTAAAATCTTCTTTCTTCTTGTCTTCCTTTCTTCATCTTCTCCTTCCGTCATCTTCTTCCATCTTCTTCTTCCATCGATTCGCTTCTTCTTCCTCCGGTCTTCTCGTCCTTCTCGTCCGGCGTCGTCCTTCTCGTCCGGCATCGTCGTCTCTTCTCGCAGGCCGCTCCGCGCAATGGGAGGCTCCCGCTCTGTGAGGCTTCACTCCGGGTGACAGGTCTTTTATAACGAAGGCACCTGGTGACCCCGCCCCCCCTCTGACGTCATAGGGAATTCCACATGACGTCCCCGTGCGTCAGAGGGGGGGGTCACCAGGTGCCTTCGTTATAAAAGACCTGTCAGCGGAGCGAAGCCTCACAGAGCGGGAGCCTCCCATTGCGAGGAGCGGCCTGCGAGAAGAGACGACGATGCCGGACGAGAAGGACGACGCCGGACGAGAAGGACGAGAAGACCGGAGGAAGAAGAAGCGAATCGAAGGAAGAAGAAGATGGAAGAAGATGACGGAAGGAGAAGATGAAGAAAGGAAGACCAGAAGAAAGAAGATTTTAATAAAGGAATTGTCAAAGACCGTCTCCTGTAATTTTTACAATTTTTGACACTTTTTTGGTGAAATGGTAGGGGTACTTTTGTACCCCCTTACCATTTCACACCGGGGGGGGGGGGATCTGGGGGTCCCCTTGTTAAAGGGGGCTTCCAGATTCCGATAAGCCCCCCGCCCGCAGACCCCCACAACCACCGGGCACGGTTGTGGGGACGAGGCCCTTGTCCTCATCAACATGGGGACAAGGTGCTTTAGGGGTCTCAGACCCCCAAAGCATCCTCCCAATGTTGAGGGCATGTGGCCTGGTACGGTTCAGGCGGGAGGGGGGCCGCTCTCGTCCCCCCCTCTTTTCCTGCGGCCTGCCAGGTTGCGTGCTCGGATAAGGCTCTGGTATGGATTTTGAGGGGACCCCACGCCATTTTTTATTTTATTTTTTGGCCGGGTTCCCCTTAAAATCCATCCCAGACCTGAAGGGTCTGGTATGGATATTTGGGGGGGGACCCCACGCCATTTTTTTTTTTTTTTTGGCTGGAGTCCCCCTTAATATCCATACCAGACCTGAAGGGCCTGGTTATTGAATTTGGGGGGACCCCTACGCTTTTTTTTTTTCTGCAAAAATGACACTTTGTCATTCGAATTCATTCGAATTCATTCGTTATATCTGCTATAATAATTTCGTTCAAATTAGTTGAAATTCGATATTGGTAGTTGGATTTACTAACGATTCGTAACTATTCATAACGATTCGTAACGATTCGTAACTTGAAATTGAAATTCGATATTTGTAGTTGGATTCGAATTGTTCTCTGTGTTATGAGAACCAACAATTCATTAGCCGCGTTAACGATTCGTAACGATTCGTAACTTTACTAACGATTCGTAAAAAAAAAATTACGATTCGTCCGAATTTCGTATTTCGTACGAATTCGAACGGAATTTCGTACACGAATTACGAATTACGAATTTTTTTATATACGAAACGGGATGAAACAAAACAAATTTTTTGACAGTTCCCATGTCTATACCAGACCCTTCAGGTCTGGGATGGATTTTAAGGGAAACCCCAGCCAAAAAAAAAAAATGGCGTGGGGTCCCCCTCAAAATCCATACCAGACCCTTTATCCGAGCACGCAACCTGGCAAGACGCAGGAAAAGAGGGGGGGACGAGAGCGCCCCCCCTCCCTCCTGAACCGTACCAGGCCACATGCCCTCAACATTGGGAGGGTGCTTTGAGGTCCCCCCAAAGCACCTTGTCCCCATGTTGATGAGGACAAGGGCCTCATCCCCACAACCCTGGCCATTGGTTGTGGGGGTCTGCGGGCGGGGGCCTTATCGGAATCTGGAAGCCCCCTTTAACAAGGGGACCCCTAGATCCCGCCCCCCCCCCCCCGTGTGAAATGGTAAGGGGCTACAAAAGTACCCCTACCAGTTTACCAAAAAAGTGACAAAAATTGTAAAAATGACAGGAGACGGTCTTTGACAATTCCTTTATTAAAATCTTCTTTCTTCTTCTTTCTTCTGGTCTTCTTCCTTCTTCCTTTCTTCATCCTTCGGTTTCTTCATCTTCTCCTTCCGGCATCTTCTTCCATCTTCTTCTTCCATCTTCTTCTTCCTCCGATCCGCTTCTTCTTGCTCTGGTCTTCTCGTCCGGCATCTTCTTCCATGGCGTCGGCGTCTCTTCTTGGGACGCTCCGCGCAATGGGAGGCTCCCGCTGTGTGAGGTTTCGCTGCGTCTGACAGCTCTTTTATAACGGAGGGCGGGGCCCCCGCCCCCCTCTGATGTCATGGGGAAAGCCATAGGGAAGTCCCCATGACGTCCCAGTGCGTCCGTTATAAAAGAGCTGTCAGACGCAGCAAAGCCTCACACAGTGGGAGCCTCCCATTGCGAGGAGCGGCCCAGAAGAGACACGACTCTGTGGAAGAAGATGCCGGACGAGAAGACCAGAGCAAGAAGAAGCGGATTGGAGGAAGAAGAAGATGGAAGAAGAAGATGGAAGAAGATGCCGGAAGGAGAAGATGAAGAAACCGAAGGATGAAGAAAGGAAGAAGGAAGAAGACCAGAAGAAAGAAGATTTTAATAAAGGAATTGTCAAAGACCATCTCCTGTCATTTTTACCATTTTTGTCACTTTTTTGGTGAAATGGTAGGCCCTTACCATTTCACACAGGGGGGGGGGGCCGGGATCTGGGGGTCTTCTAGATTCCGATAAGCCCCCCGCCCGCAGACCCCCACAACCAATGGCCAGGGTTGTGGGGACGAGGCCCTGGTCCTCATCAACATGGGGACAAGGTGCTTTGGGGGGACCCCAAAGCACCCTCCCAATGTTGAGGGCATGTGGCCTGGTACGGTTCAGGAGGGGGGGTGCTCTCGTCCCCCCCTCTATTCCCCCGGCCTGCCAGGTTGCGTGCTCGGATAAAGGGTCTGGTGTGGATATTTAGGGGGCGCCCCACGTCATTTTTTTTTTTAAATTGAAGCAGGGGTTCCCCTTAATATCCATAGCAGACATGAAGGGCCTGGTAATTGAATTTGGGGGGACCCCCACGCTTTTTTTTTTTTTATCAATGACTTTCAATGAATGACTGTTCTCTGTGTTACGGGAGCCGACAATTCATTAGCCGCGAGTGATTTTAAATGACACTTTGTGCAGGGACAGTTTCTCGATATTACATATACTGAATCTCGAATTCATTCGAATCATTCGTTATATCCGCTATAATAATTTCTTTAGTATTAGTTGAAATTCGATATTTGGTAGTTGGATTCGAATTGTTCTTTGTGTTACGGGAACCGGCAATTCATTAGCCGCGAGTGATTTTTAATAGCTTTTTTTCCTGTAAAAATGACACATTGTGCAGGGACAGTTCTAAGCACGGGAAACATGCGCCCCTTCACAGACATACTATAGAGTTGTAACATTAATACATTTTTGGATAATTTGTTATTATTCATAGAGTGTCGATATTCGATATACTGAATCTCGAATTCATTTGAATCATTCGTTATATCCGCTATAATAATTTCTTTCGTATTAGTTGAAATTCGATATTTGGTAGTTGGATTCGAATAATTTGGAGCCGAATTCGTATTCGAAAAAATTCGTACTTCGGATTCGTACGAATGTACGAATTTCGAAAAATTCGTACGAATTTCTGATTCGTACAAAACTAATCGCACATGTCTACTGTGTGTTGAGTTATTTTGAGGGGACAGCAAATTTACACTGTTATACAAGCTGTACACTCACTACTTTACATTATAGCAAAGTGTCATTTCTTCAGTTTTGTCACATGAAAAGATAAAATAAAATATTTACAAAAATGTGAGGGGTGTACTCACTTTTGTGAGATACTTTATATTGCCAACAACTTTTGCAGCACTTTACCTACTATTCAATTGACATCAGTCCCTAACCTTGAGACGCTTACAATCTAAGGTCCCTATCTCACATGTGTACCTTTTACACACACACACGATAGGGTCAATATATACAGCCAATTAACCTACCAGCACATCCTTAGAGTGTGGAAGGAAATGGGAGAACCCAGAGGAAATCCATACAAGCACAAGGGGAACATGCAAACTCCATGCAGACAATGCCTTGATTGGAAAATGCACCAAGAAATTCAGTACTGCAAGACAAAAGTACTAATCACTTAGCAACTAATTCTACACCTTCATTCCTCTCAGTGCAGGTCTCTGAGAGGACTGAAGTTATGGTGGAGTTGGAGATCCCAGCTGATGAGGAGCAAGGAGAGGTCTGCCTTGTTCTTTTGTGTGGGTCTTTTAAGTACTGTTGCCAACGGACTGCATGGGAGCTCGACATATGTCTGGTCAAGCATGTGGTGCCCAAGCGGCTGTTGTTTTGGCCACGCTTGATACGCTTCAGACATATGTTGCAAACAGCAACAGTGCAATCTGCTGCACACGTTTCAAAAAAGGCCCACACCAAAGAACCTTTGGAAAAACACGCTGAGTCAGCAGCGCCCTGAACATGCGGATCTCTGTGGTGTGATGCAGTCGGTTGCCATTAAGCTGGCTCCTGGAGGGCATCCTGCCTCGTTGGAGATGTGCATCCTCCTCCTCCTCTCTTCTATCTGGCACCCACGTAGAGTCAGTGACCTCATCATCCCCTGCCTCCTCGCCACTGGAGCAAACCTGGCAGTATGCTGCAACTGGGGGAACATGACTGCCAGTTTCTTGTCCTTCTTGGGCACCCCCTCTCTTTGGGCTCACGTTACTGCCTTCATCCACAACCTGGATACCATCAGCAGAGCCTTCAAAACGCTGCACATCCTATTGCAGCATGTGCCCGACACTGTGGTCGAACAATTATGGGGACTCCTCAGGGCATGATGGTGGGGCTAGGGAAGGAGTGACTGATGACATTTAGCCAATGGATGAGGCCGCTTTGGCAGCTGCATTGACAGACAAAGTACTCTGAGCCTGGGTGACAGAGAATAAGGAGGATGAGGATGGTTTGGTCATCCACTCTACCAACTCTTCTGCATGTTGTGCCTCAACATGGCCGGCTGACAAAAAAAAAGGACAAGGGTGCCCCACGGCCACATGCTGAGGATGGACCGGGTCCTTGATCAGCACTGTTGGCTGTAGACACAGAGCCTGCTTGCCCTCTTCTAGTGGCCTGTGAGCGTCTGCCTCTCCTTGGTGGCCTTCCAGACATACTGTACAATTAGATTAGCAAAACAACGCCTGAAGTTTACTAAAAACAGTACACCAGAAATGGCCTACAGTCAGGTATAGCCTTGGCTAGACTATATATATACACACAAGCCTGTGTGTGTGTGTGTGTGTGTGTATGTATATATATACACTACATGCGGCCGACGTGCAGGTGGCCTTATATAGTGTGGGGCGTGGACTTAACTCCCTGAGACATAATTGGCCAAAGGCACCCTGCCTTTGAGCCAATTATGGCTCTCTTCGCTGACAGCGCTGTGATTGGCCAAAGCATGCGGGTCATAGTGCATGCTTGGCCAATCATCAGCCAGCAATGCACTGCGATGACGCAGTGCATTATGGGTCGTGACACACCGCTCGAATTTGGCGCGAACACCATGTTCAAGTCAAACTCATATTTGACTCAAACTCGAAGCTCATCCCTACTGAACACCAATGTAAAGAGGCCCTTCACAACTGTGTTATTTTTTGCCATTTCTTTAAAGGTGTGATTTTAACTGCATTTTCTGTCTCCGCCGGGTTTATGGCAGGAGGGAGGGGCCTGACAGCTACTTGCTCTGGGGGCACTTGGCAGGAGGGAGGGGACCCGAAAAGAGGAGCATCAGGACTGCTCTGTGCAAAACCCCTGCACAGAGCAGGTAAGTATTTTTTTTAAATTTGACTTTAATAGCACTTTAAGTCAATGTTGTGATTTTTGAGGATGAATAACTTCACAGTACATGCAGCTACATAGGTCAGGAATGGCTAGAGCTAAATCTCTTTTATTGCTTGTTAACGTGGAACTTTACCCTGTTCCTTCCATTGCCATAATTTTCCTTCTCCCACCCACCCCCCTCCCCCCCATTACACAACTGGATATTACATTTTTATTCAGGGGTTAAAGTAGCTTTTCTGTGGGACCCATAATATCTCCCCAGGTGAGAATATTACACCCCTACTCCTCGTTGCCTGTAGACTCCTGGAATACTGTTGACATACAACCCAAGAGGGTTCAGGTCAATCCCCGCTGCATTCTCCAGGATAACCAAAATAGGAAGAGACATTCGGCCTCTGGATGACGCCAGATGAGAAGATTGCTGCACATAACAAGAAGCAGCAGGTTACACCAACGCTAGATTTGCAGCCCAGGTGAGTATGTTTGTAAGAGGGTAAAAAAAACTGTAGAAGGGGTGGGCGGGGGTGAAGTTCCTTTTTAAGGATTTGTGAAACTTTAATATTGAAAGTCTGGGCACAGGTGCACTTTAAAGAGGAAGTTAACCCATACAAAAAAATAAAAAATAAATAAACCCTGCAAGGCAAAGGCATAATGAGCTAGCATGCTATGCATACTAGCTCATTATGAATAACTTACCTGAGAACAAATCACCTGAAGTGGTCCTCCTTCTTCATCTCTGCCGCTGCCATGTTACCAGAGTGATACATGGCTCCAGCGCTGTGATTGGCCGGAACCACGATGACGTCACTCAGAAGGATATCGCTGCGTGCTCAGTGTGCAGTGTGCATGCGCCGTAGACAGCGGTGCCTGTATTTTTGCGAATATCTCCTAAACCGTGTAAGTTTAGGAGATATTTATTGGACATACAGGTAAGCCTTAATCTAGGCTTACCTGTTGGTCAAAGTGGTCTGTAAGGGTTTACAACCACTTTAAAGCTAAGTGTTATCCAACATTCATAGGTATGAGGAAACAGCAGTCAGTCTAGCATTATAATTTTTTTATTTGTTTTTTTATCATTTCTTTTTTAATAAATTTTTTTAATAATTGTACAATTTGTTTTACAGATTTTAGAACAATAAATATTATCCATCTGGTATTCTCCATCCTGCTTATATTCCTGATCTGTGGAATCGTCTTTGAATACATTAAGAATAACAAGACAATACCGAAATGAAGGCTGAAGACCTATCATTGCTGGGTTTTGATTACAAGCGATTCCTCACCCCCATGCTGCATTCTCTTCTATACAAATCCCAGATTTTACTTCCGCTAATTTAACATTCCTGCTTTCTTTGGCTTATCATAGATGTGCAAATTTTAGGGACGAATAGTCGCAGCTAAATATTCTTTATTGTAACAATAGAAAGTGAAGAAACAAAAAGGAACCTGAAGTTTACCTAAAACAAAAGCTTTTTTTAGATTTTTGCATCGAGTTTAGATAAATTTAAAGCTGAAGTTTAATCTGCTTCTATTTTTGCCTTCGCTAGTTCCCCCCTCTCCCTTCATCAACGTGCTAATGAAATTTTCAAATAAAACTTTTTTGCTTTCATTACTTATCTTTTAATGCCATCACTGGGTCTTTTTCCTTCTCTATGCAATGTAAGCAGATCATGGCTGGTGGGAGGGATTGGCGGGGTGCTGTACTTAGCTTCCTGAAAACATCACAACACCCTACCTGTACTCTTGTAGGGAAATGGTGGTTAAAAACAAAAATCTATCTATCTTTAGCAATGCCCAAAAATGTATGATCTGCTTATAGTGTGAGATGTCTCACCAAAGCAGTCATTTATAGATGAGAACCTTGGGAAGATGGAGATTATTGTCTAAGAATTCCAGAGAAAAAATATTGCCAAAATTATAATGTAACCTCATTGGGCAATTATGCTACTATATTCAGGTGACCTATAATTGTATTACCAAGTAGGAAGTTAGATTAATATGGTAGTAGCGAGATCTTTACGAAACGCGTCGATCCTAGATGCCACATACTAAACCACATACCATTAGTCATATATAGAAGTTACATTGTTTTTGTAAATTCCTTATTTAACCACTTGCCTACTGGGCACTTTCACCCCCTTCCTGATGTGTGCTGATGAGGCTGCACTGATGAGGCAGCACTGGAGGCACTAATGGGCACTCAAGAGGCAGCACTGAAGAGGTGGCACTGATGCGGCAGCACTAATAGGGCAATGTTTTGCATGTTCTCCCTGTGCCTGGGTGGGTTTCCTCCGGGTACTCCGGTTTCCTCACACAATCCAAAGACATGCAGGTAGGTTAATTGGCTTCTTTCCAAAAATTGGCCCTAGTATATGCATGGGGACCTTGGATTGTGGGCTCCTTGAGGGTAGGGACCAATGTGAGTGTGCAATGTACAGGGATAAGGAACAATTGTAGACACTCACTCAGGTTGAACTGGATGGACTGATGTCTTTATTCAACCTTACTAACTATGAAACTATGAATAGGTGGAACTGAAGAGGCCGTACTGGTGGGCACTGATGAGGAGGCACTGATGAAGCTGCACTCATAGGCAGCACTGATGGGTTGCACTGATGGGCACTGACAGGTGGTACTGATAGGTCGCACTTATAGGTGGTACTGATTGGCAGCACTGATGGGCATTGATGGGCAGCACTGGTGGGCACAGATTGGCTGCACTGGTGGGCATTGTTGGGACTGCACTGATAATCAGGACACTGGTAATTAGTGCCCTGATTATAAGTGTGCATGTGCTTTTTACAGAAGCGGATTATGGTCTCTCTTCTCCCTTCCTCATGCCGTCAGTGTAAGGTAAGGAAAGTCGGTAACCGGCTACTGTTTACATAGTGATCAGCTGTGATTGGTCACAGCTGATCACGTGGTAAAGAGCGGCCGATTGGCTCTTTACCTCAATTTGTGATCAGTACCTCTCAGAACTGGCCATCTGTGCTGTAGCTGTCATTTGGCTAAAGTGTAGTCGGCAAGTGGTTAAAGAGTTTTTCAGTACAATTCAGACTGACAAGAAAAAAATGGTGGTATACAAGCAAATAAACAAAAAGGGTACAGTCAACACGATACAACTTCAAGGCCAGGGATCATGGACAAGACCTCCTAAACTGAAGTGGCTTCACATATGGCAGAGAATGGATGAAATTCAAGTGGTAATCCCAGGTTTAGGCATGCGGCTTGATGGCAGAGCTCCTTACAGACCGGGAGTCTGGGGAGGTGCAGTATGAATGGTGGCATTACCATCACAGTCTATGACCTCAGCTTGTATGTAACCAGTGCCAGGACAAGGCCATCCAGCACCCAGGGCAAAGATGACAATCTGCGCCCTTCCCTTAAGGGTTAGGGTCAGGGTGCCCACATCCCTGCAATAAACCATTGCGCCCAGGGCAGCCTTGCCTCCTGCCCACCTTTTTTCCCAGCCCTGTATGTAAGATGTAGATCTCTGACTGCTACTAACAAAGGGAATAGAGAGTAAGTAGAGGCCCAACGGGTGAGTCAAAAGGCACCCAGAGGCAAGAGAAGAAAAGGAGCAGGGGTAGCAGAAATACCTCTGAGAGGGGACTTATGGAGAAAAAAAAATTAGGGGTGGGGCACCTGGACTAATGTCAAGTGGGGTATTGGGGAGCAATTGCTCACAAGGACTCCATCAGGGTTCTGTATTCCGAGGAAAAGGTGAAATCATGCCAGCGTAGCCAGGTCTTACGGTGTTGTTCCTCCCTAAGGTTTGCGGAGGCAACAATCTCTTTGGTAGTACTGATCTCACCGATTTTGGTAAGCCCTACTCTAATGGGAGGTGGGGTTGTCCGTTTCCATAAGAGAGGAAAACAGGATTTTGCCACGTTCAGCAGATGGATTAGAAAAGAGCATTTGTATCTCTTCGCAGAATGGGTGGCCAGGTGGAGGGGGAAGGCCACTGGGTCATCCCCCAGGGGGATGTCCGTCAACTTAAAACAGAAGTCCCGAGCCCGAGACCAAAAATTGAGTAGGCATGGCCAACCCCAGAATATGTGGAGTATGGTGCCTTCTCCCGCATGGGGGCAAGCACTGGGGCCAAATTTTTGTGCAGTAGTGAGGGAACCTTGTACCAGCGTGAAACAATTGTAATTGATGCCTTGGGGGTGAACGTGAGAATCCTTTCTTTTGCCCCATACACACGGTCGGAAAATCCGACCACAAAATCCATCGGATTTTGTCCGACGGATTTAGTCCGACACTGGTGTTGCATACACACGGTCGGACGAGTTGTCGGAAAATCCGATCATTCTGAACGTGGTGACGTTTGTTGTCTACGACGGGACTACATAGAGGCTAGTAGCCAATAGCTTTGGTCTTGTAATGTGATCTGAGCATGCGTGGCACTTTGTCCGTTGGAATTCGCTACACACGATCGGAATTGGTGTGATCGGACTTTGTTGTCGGAAAATTTTTAGAGCAGGAGATACAACTTTGTCCGTCGGACAATCCGATGGAAAATGTCCGATGGTGCCTACACACGGTCGGAATTTCCGACAACATTGTCCGATAGGACAGAATCCATCGGAAAATCCGACCATGTGTATGGGGCTTTACTGTACATCTGAAAAAGTGGTAACCAGGATCATTGTTTTTAACAAGTTCTTTGTCTTTTATGTCTGCTTTACTTTGCATCTTTTAACCATTTCCAGCTGCAAGGTCGTCATATGACGTCCTTAGGTTGAAGTGGTGATATCTGGATGATGGTTGCAGCTACAGGCATGATCCAGATATCTTTGTTTTCAGCTGGCGATTTCCTCTCTTGTAAAAGCCACCCTAGCAGCTGACTAGCTCCTGGATTACTTTTACAGGCAGCAGGCTCTTATCCAGGCTCTTCTGTGCAATCAGGGACCCGATCTGGCAGTGGCGCCAGATTACCATAGAGCTAACAGTGGACAGGATGGTCCCTGGCCATCTCTATGATCCTGGAAGCCATCATGACATCACTTCTGGCTCTGACAGATGTAAACACTGCCATTTTTTCCCCTGTACAGCAGAGATCAATGTTGTTTTTTTATCTCATGCTTTCCAGGGGGATATCTAGAGTCTTATTGACCCCAGATGTCTCCATAAAGAGGACCTGTCATGCCGTATTCCTATTACAAGGGATGTTTGCATATGTTTTAATAGCAATAAAAGTGATCAAAAGAAAAAAAAATGAAAGACACAGTTTAAAAATAAAAAATAATAAAATAATTAATAACAATTAAACAAAAATTTTTAAAAGCGCCCCCGTCCCCTCGTGCTCGCACACAGAGGCGCATGCATACATAGGTCGTGCCCGCATATGTAACCAACGTTCGCATTACTCATGTGTGGTATCATGTTATAGTGAGAGCAATAATTCTAGCACTAGACCTCCTCTGTAGCTCTAAATTGGTAACCTGTAAAAAAATTTAAAGCGTCGCCTGTGGAGATTTTTAAGTACCATATTTTTGTGCAATTCCACGAGTGTGCCCAATTATAAATCAGGACATGTTAGGTATCTAGTTACTCAGCGTAACATCATCTTTTATATGTTACCAAAAAGTGGGTTATATATTGTTTTTTTTTATTGCATAAAAATTCATAAAAAAAATTTTTTTCCAAATTTATTGCATTTGGAAAATTGCTGCGGAAATACCATGAGACATAAAAAATTGCAAGGACCGCCATTTGCAAAGGAGAATGGGCAAAAATGCCACCCTCTAAAGCCCCATACACATGGTCGGAAAATCCGACCACCAAATCCATCGGATTTTGGCCGACGGATTTAGTCCGACACTGGTGTTGCATACACACTGTCGGACAAAGTTGTCGGAAAATCCGATCATTCTGAACGTGGTGACGTTTGTTGCGTACGACGGGACTACGTAGAGGCTAGTAGCCAATAGCTTTGGTCTTGTAATGTGATCTGAGCATGCGTAGCACTTTGTCCGTAGGAATTCGATACACACGATCGGATTTGGTGTGATCGGACTTTGTTGTCGAAAAATCTATCCAGCAGGAGATAGGACTTTGTCCGTCGGACAATCCGATGGAAACTGTCCGATGGTGCCTACACACGGTCGGAATTTCCGACAACATTGTCCGATAGGACAGAATCCATCGGAAAATCCGACCGTGTGTATGGGGCTTAAATGTGCAAAGCTGGTAGAGACATCCAAAAAAAGACTTGCAGCTGTAATTGCAGAGAAAGGCGGTTCTACAAAGTATTGACTCCATACAAATGTACACCACAC
Organism: Lithobates sylvaticus; assembly: GCA_028564925.1. Lineage (NCBI taxonomy): Eukaryota > Metazoa > Chordata > Amphibia > Anura > Ranidae > Lithobates > Lithobates sylvaticus. The sequence continues at coordinate 22,939,987 of CM053038.1, forward strand.
TTTTCACATATTTATTTGTAAAAAAAATGTTGAAAACAATTTATAATTTTCCTTCCACTTCAAAATGATGTGCCACTTTGTGTTGGTCTATCACATAAAATCCCAATAAAATATATTTATGTTTTTGGTTGTAACATGACAAAATGTGGAAAATTTCAAGGGGTAGGAGAGAAATGCCAGAATTGGCCCGGATGGGAAATGGGTAAGGTTTTTGTGGTAAACCCAAGGAAGCAATAAAACCACTGTAGTGTATATTAAATTGCTTTACTAAACAAAACTGCTGTACTCACTTGTAAAACCTATGAAAAACAATTCACAGCATACAAAGCACCACAAAATATGCATACAATATACACAAGCTATCTATCTTTCCCCCTCCTCTGTGTCACCCCCTTCCCTGTGTCCGCCACCCCCTCCTCTGTGTCCCCCGCCCCCCCTCCTCTGTGTCCCACCCCCCCTCCTCTGTGTCACCCCCCCCCCCCCCCCTCTGTAACACCTCCTCCTCTGTGTCACCCCCTTCCTCTGTGTCACCCACCCCCTCCTCTGTGTCACCCTCCCCCTCCCCTGTGTCATCCCCCCTCCTCTGTGTCACCCACCTTTTATGTCACCCCCCCCCCTCCTCTGTTTCACCTCCTCCTCTGTGTCCCCCACCCCCCCCCCCCCCACCCTCCCCCCCTCCTCTGTAACACCTCCTCTGTGTCACCCCCTTCCCTGTGTCCCCCACCCCCTCCTCTGTGTCACCCCCCCTCCTCTGTGTCACCCTCCCCCTGTGTCACCCCCCTCCTCTGTGTCACCCACCTTCTGTCACCCCCCTCCTCTGTATCACCCCCCCCCTCCTCTGTGTCACCTCCCCCTCCGTGTCCCCCACCCCCCTCCTCTGTGTCCCCCCTCCTCTGTGTCACCCCCCCCCTCCTCTGTAACGCCTCCTCCTCTGTGTCACCCCACCTCATCTGTGTCGTCACCCCCGTCATCTGTGTCGTCACCCCCCCCTCCTCTGTGTCACCCCCCCCCTCCTCTGTAACGCCTCCTCCTCTGTGTCACCCCCCCCTCCTCTGTGTCGTCACCCCCCCCTCCTCTGTGTCCCCCACCACCCCCCGTGTCACCCCCCCCCCCTCCTCTGTGTCACCCCCCTCCTCTGTGTCATCCCCCCCCTCCTCTGTCAGCTTACCCCCCTCCTCTGTGTCACCCCCCCTCCTCTGTCAGCTTACCCCCCCTCCTCTGTCACCCCCCCCCCCCCCCCCCCTCCTGTGTCACCCCCCCCTCCTCTGTGTCACCCTTCTGTGTCATCCCCCTCCTCTGTCCCCCACCCCCTCCTCTGTGTCACCCCCCTCTCCTCTGTGTCACCCCCCCTCCTGTGTCACCCTCACCCTCCCCTGTGTCATCCTCCCCTGTGTGTCACCTCCCCCCTCCCGTGTCACCTCCCCGCTCCTCTGTGTCATCCCCCCTCCCCTGTGTCACCCCCCCCTCCTCTGTGTCACCCCCCCCCTCCTCTGTGTCACCTCCCCTCCTCTGTGTCATCCCCACCCCCCTCCCATGTTCCCCCCCTCCCCTGTGTCCCCCACCCCCCTCCTCTGTGTTACCCCCCCCCCCTCCTCTGTGTCACCCCCCTCCCCTGTGTCACCCCTCCTCCTCTGTCCCCCACCCCCCTCCGTGTCATCCCCACCCCCCTCCCCCCCCCCCCTCCCATGTTTCCCCCCTCCCCTGTGTCACCCCCCCTCCTCTGTGTCACCCCCCCCCCTCCCACTCTACCATCTCTCCATCCTCTTCTCTTGTCACCCTCCCCTCATCCCCTCTCCTCTGTGTCCCCCACCCCATCCCTCCTCTGTCACCCTCCCCCTCATGTCCTTTCCTCCCTCCTCAATCTCATCCCCCATCCTCTCTGTCACCCCTCTCTCTTCTCTCTCCCTTTCACCCCGCCCTCACTCTGTCTCACCCCCCTCTCGTGTCACCCCTTTACCCCCCCTATCCTCCTTTCTCCCCCTCCCCTGTGTCACCCCACCCCTCCTTCGTAACTGCCTCCTCCTCTGTGTCATCGCCACCCTCAATCCGTCACCACCCACCCCCTCCTCCTCTGTAACGCCTCCTCCCTGTGTCATCCAGAGTTCAAATCTTCAGGTCAACATCAGTCAAGTCCTTCAAAAATCCATCAGTCAAATCCCCTCCCCAATCCCAGTCATCCATTGGTCATCCATTGGTCATCAATCAATGTGTCATCCCTGTGTCACCCCCCCCTCCTCTGTCAGCTTACCCCCCTCCTCTGTCACCCCCCCTCCTCTGTGTCACCTCCCCCCTCCCCTGTGTCACCCCCCCTCCTCTGTGTCACCCTCACCCCCCCCCCGTGTCACCCCCTCCCCTGTGTCACCCCCCCTCCTCTGTCAGCTTACCCCCCCTCTGTCACCCCCCCCCCTCCCCTGTGTCACCCCCCCTCCTCTGTCCCCCACCCCCTCCGTGTCATCCC
>CM053038.1:22952444-23012444 GCA_028564925.1 Lithobates sylvaticus
CCCCCCCCCCCCCCCCCCCCCCCCCCCCCCCCCCCCCCCCCCCCCCCCCCCCCCCCCCCCCCCCCCCCCCCCCCCCCCCCCCCCCCCCCCCCCCCCCCCCCCCCCCCCCCCCCCCCCCCCCCCCCCCCCCCCCCCCCCCCCCCCCCCCCCCCCCCCCCCCCCCCCCCCCCCCCCCCCCCCCCCCCCCCCCCCCCCCCCCCCCCCCCCCCCCCCCCCCCCCCCCCCCCCCCCCCCCCCCCCCCCCCCCCCCCCCCCCCCCCCCCCCCCCCCCCCCCCCCCCCCCCCCCCCCCCCCCCCCCCCCCCCCCCCCCCCCCCCCCCCCCCCCCCCCCCCCCCCCCCCCCCCCCCCCCCCCCCCCCCCCCCCCCCCCCCCCCCCCCCCCCCCCCCCCCCCCCCCCCCCCCCCCCCCCCCCCCCCCCCCCCCCCCCCCCCCCCCCCCCCCCCCCCCCCCCCCCCCCCCCCCCCCCCCCCCCCCCCCCCCCCCCCCCCCCCCCCCCCCCCCCCCCCCCCCCCCCCCCCCCCCCCCCCCCCCCCCCCCCCCCCCCCCCCCCCCCCCCCCCCCCCCCCCCCCCCCCCCCCCCCCCCCCCCCCCCCCCCCCCCCCCCCCCCCCCCCCCCCCCCCCCCCCCCCCCCCCCCCCCCCCCCCCCCCCCCCCCCCCCCCCCCCCCCCCCCCCCCCCCCCCCCCCCCCCCCCCCCCCCCCCCCCCCCCCCCCCCCCCCCCCCCCCCCCCCCCCCCCCCCCCCCCCCCCCCCCCCCCCCCCCCCCCCCCCCCCCCCCCCCCCCCCCCCCCCCCCCCCCCCCCCCCCCCCCCCCCCCCCCCCCCCCCCCCCCCCCCCCCCCCCCCCCCCCCCCCCCCCCCCCCCCCCCCCCCCCCCCCCCCCCCCCCCCCCCCCCCCCCCCCCCCCCCCCCCCCCCCCCCCCCCCCCCCCCCCCCCCCCCCCCCCCCCCCCCCCCCCCCCCCCCCCCCCCCCCCCCCCCCCCCCCCCCCCCCCCCCCCCCCCCCCCCCCCCCCCCCCCCCCCCCCCCCCCCCCCCCCCCCCCCCCCCCCCCCCCCCCCCCCCCCCCCCCCCCCCCCCCCCCCCCCCCCCCCCCCCCCCCCCCCCCCCCCCCCCCCCCCCCCCCCCCCCCCCCCCCCCCCCCCCCCCCCCCCCCCCCCCCCCCCCCCCCCCCCCCCCCCCCCCCCCCCCCCCCCCCCCCCCCCCCCCCCCCCCCCCCCCCCCCCCCCCCCCCCCCCCCCCCCCCCCCCCCCCCCCCCCCCCCCCCCCCCCCCCCCCCCCCCCCCCCCCCCCCCCCCCCCCCCCCCCCCCCCCCCCCCCCCCCCCCCCCCCCCCCCCCCCCCCCCCCCCCCCCCCCCCCCCCCCCCCCCCCCCCCCCCCCCCCCCCCCCCCCCCCCCCCCCCCCCCCCCCCCCCCCCCCCCCCCCCCCCCCCCCCCCCCCCCCCCCCCCCCCCCCCCCCCCCCCCCCCCCCCCCCCCCCCCCCCCCCCCCCCCCCCCCCCCCCCCCCCCCCCCCCCCCCCCCCCCCCCCCCCCCCCCCCCCCCCCCCCCCCCCCCCCCCCCCCCCCCCCCCCCCCCCCCCCCCCCCCCCCCCCCCCCCCCCCCCCCCCCCCCCCCCCCCCCCCCCCCCCCCCCCCCCCCCCCCCCCCCCCCCCCCCCCCCCCCCCCCCCCCCCCCCCCCCCCCCCCCCCCCCCCCCCCCCCCCCCCCCCCCCCCCCCCCCCCCCCCCCCCCCCCCCCCCCCCCCCCCCCCCCCCCCCCCCCCCCCCCCCCCCCCCCCCCCCCCCCCCCCCCCCCCCCCCCCCCCCCCCCCCCCCCCCCCCCCCCCCCCCCCCCCCCCCCCCCCCCCCCCCCCCCCCCCCCCCCCCCCCCCCCCCCCCCCCCCCCCCCCCCCCCCCCCCCCCCCCCCCCCCCCCCCCCCCCCCCCCCCCCCCCCCCCCCCCCCCCCCCCCCCCCCCCCCCCCCCCCCCCCCCCCCCCCCCCCCCCCCCCCCCCCCCCCCCCCCCCCCCCCCCCCCCCCCCCCCCCCCCCCCCCCCCCCCCCCCCCCCCCCCCCCCCCCCCCCCCCCCCCCCCCCCCCCCCCCCCCCCCCCCCCCCCCCCCCCCCCCCCCCCCCCCCCCCCCCCCCCCCCCCCCCCCCCCCCCCCCCCCCCCCCCCCCCCCCCCCCCCCCCCCCCCCCCCCCCCCCCCCCCCCCCCCCCCCCCCCCCCCCCCCCCCCCCCCCCCCCCCCCCCCCCCCCCCCCCCCCCCCCCCCCCCCCCCCCCCCCCCCCCCCCCCCCCCCCCCCCCCCCCCCCCCCCCCCCCCCCCCCCCCCCCCCCCCCCCCCCCCCCCCCCCCCCCCCCCCCCCCCCCCCCCCCCCCCCCCCCCCCCCCCCCCCCCCCCCCCCCCCCCCCCCCCCCCCCCCCCCCCCCCCCCCCCCCCCCCCCCCCCCCCCCCCCCCCCCCCCCCCCCCCCCCCCCCCCCCCCCCCCCCCCCCCCCCCCCCCCCCCCCCCCCCCCCCCCCCCCCCCCCCCCCCCCCCCCCCCCCCCCCCCCCCCCCCCCCCCCCCCCCCCCCCCCCCCCCCCCCCCCCCCCCCCCCCCCCCCCCCCCCCCCCCCCCCCCCCCCCCCCCCCCCCCCCCCCCCCCCCCCCCCCCCCCCCCCCCCCCCCCCCCCCCCCCCCCCCCCCCCCCCCCCCCCCCCCCCCCCCCCCCCCCCCCCCCCCCCCCCCCCCCCCCCCCCCCCCCCCCCCCCCCCCCCCCCCCCCCCCCCCCCCCCCCCCCCCCCCCCCCCCCCCCCCCCCCCCCCCCCCCCCCCCCCCCCCCCCCCCCCCCCCCCCCCCCCCCCCCCCCCCCCCCCCCCCCCCCCCCCCCCCCCCCCCCCCCCCCCCCCCCCCCCCCCCCCCCCCCCCCCCCCCCCCCCCCCCCCCCCCCCCCCCCCCCCCCCCCCCCCCCCCCCCCCCCCCCCCCCCCCCCCCCCCCCCCCCCCCCCCCCCCCCCCCCCCCCCCCCCCCCCCCCCCCCCCCCCCCCCCCCCCCCCCCCCCCCCCCCCCCCCCCCCCCCCCCCCCCCCCCCCCCCCCCCCCCCCCCCCCCCCCCCCCCCCCCCCCCCCCCCCCCCCCCCCCCCCCCCCCCCCCCCCCCCCCCCCCCCCCCCCCCCCCCCCCCCCCCCCCCCCCCCCCCCCCCCCCCCCCCCCCCCCCCCCCCCCCCCCCCCCCCCCCCCCCCCCCCCCCCCCCCCCCCCCCCCCCCCCCCCCCCCCCCCCCCCCCCCCCCCCCCCCCCCCCCCCCCCCCCCCCCCCCCCCCCCCCCCCCCCCCCCCCCCCCCCCCCCCCCCCCCCCCCCCCCCCCCCCCCCCCCCCCCCCGACCCCCCCCCCCCCCCCCCCCCCCCCCCCCCCCCCCCCCCCCCCCCCCCCCCCCCCCCCCCCCCCCCCCCCCCCCCCCCCCCCCCCCCCCCCCCCCCCCCCCCCCCCCCCCCCCCCCCCCCCCCCCCCCCCCCCCCCCCCCCCCCCCCCCCCCCCCCCCCCCCCCCCCCCCCCCCCCCCCCCCCCCCCCCCCCCCCCCCCCCCCCCCCCCCCCCCCCCCCCCCCCCCCCCCCCCCCCCCCCCCCCCCCCCCCCCCCCCCCCCCCCCCCCCCCCCCCCCCCCCCCCCCCCCCCCCCCCCCCCCCCCCCCCCCCCCCCCCCCCCCCCCCCCCCCCCCCCCCCCCCCCCCCCCCCCCCCCCCCCCCCCCCCCCCCCCCCCCCCCCCCCCCCCCCCCCCCCCCCCCCCCCCCCCCCCCCCCCCCCCCCCCCCCCCCCCCCCCCCCCCCCCCCCCCCCCCCCCCCCCCCCCCCCCCCCCCCCCCCCCCCCCCCCCCCCCCCCCCCCCCCCCCCCCCCCCCCCCCCCCCCCCCCCCCCCCCCCCCCCCCCCCCCCCCCCCCCCCCCCCCCCCCCCCCCCCCCCCCCCCCCCCCCCCCCCCCCCCCCCCCCCCCCCCCCCCCCCCCCCCCCCCCCCCCCCCCCCCCCCCCCCCCCCCCCCCCCCCCCCCCCCCCCCCCCCCCCCCCCCCCCCCCCCCCCCCCCCCCCCCCCCCCCCCCCCCCCCCCCCCCCCCCCCCCCCCCCCCCCCCCCCCCCCCCCCCCCCCCCCCCCCCCCCCCCCCCCCCCCCCCCCCCCCCCCCCCCCCCCCCCCCCCCCCCCCCCCCCCCCCCCCCCCCCCCCCCCCCCCCCCCCCCCCCCCCCCCCCCCCCCCCCCCCCCCCCCCCCCCCCCCCCCCCCCCCCCCCCCCCCCCCCCCCCCCCCCCCCCCCCCCCCCCCCCCCCCCCCCCCCCCCCCCCCCCCCCCCCCCCCCCCCCCCCCCCCCCCCCCCCCCCCCCCCCCCCCCCCCCCCCCCCCCCCCCCCCCCCCCCCCCCCCCCCCCCCCCCCCCCCCCCCCCCCCCCCCCCCCCCCCCCCCCCCCCCCCCCCCCCCCCCCCCCCCCCCCCCCCCCCCCCCCCCCCCCCCCCCCCCCCCCCCCCCCCCCCCCCCCCCCCCCCCCCCCCCCCCCCCCCCCCCCCCCCCCCCCCCCCCCCCCCCCCCCCCCCCCCCCCCCCCCCCCCCCCCCCCCCCCCCCCCCCCCCCCCCCCCCCCCCCCCCCCCCCCCCCCCCCCCCCCCCCCCCCCCCCCCCCCCCCCCCCCCCCCCCCCCCCCCCCCCCCCCCCCCCCCCCCCCCCCCCCCCCCCCCCCCCCCCCCCCCCCCCCCCCCCCCCCCCCCCCCCCCCCCCCCCCCCCCCCCCCCCCCCCCCCCCCCCCCCCCCCCCCCCCCCCCCCCCCCCCCCCCCCCCCCCCCCCCCCCCCCCCCCCCCCCCCCCCCCCCCCCCCCCCCCCCCCCCCCCCCCCCCCCCCCCCCCCCCCCCCCCCCCCCCCCCCCCCCCCCCCCACCCCCCTCCTCTGTGTCATCCCCCCTGTGTCACCTCCTCCTCTGTGTCACCCCCTCCTCTGTGTCCCCCACCCCCCTCCACTGTGTCACCCCCTTCCCTGTGTCCCCCACCCCTCTCCTCTGTGTCACCCCCCCTCCTCTGTGTCACCCACCCCCCTCCTCCTCTGTGTTCCCCACCTCTGTGTCAACCCCCCCCCCACCTCTGTGCCCCCCTCCTCTGTGTAACTTTCTCTTAGCCTTTCGCACCCACCACTCTTTCTCTAATCCCCCCTCTCTCATCCCCACCCCTCACCCCCTCTCTCTCCTGTCTCCTCCCCCCTCTCACCTTCCCCTTTCTCCCCTCACTCCACCTTTTTCCCTCCCCAGGGGATGGGAGCCCCATGAGGATGGCTGTATGGGGTCCCAATAATGGCTAACAGCAGCCCTGTGAGTGAGTGCACCAGTTCGGATGTGTCCTGAATCCTGTGTCTTGCCGACACACTTCTCCCCAAGGCTCCCACACAATGGAAGGCAGGAAAACAGTACTACAGTAGAGGAGCTCCACCCCCAAACCCCCGGCTCCCACACTTCCTGGCTCCAATCGGCTCTCGGTAAGGCAGTCTAATGGGGTCTTGCAGGGAAGGGGACACTGATGGGTGGGTTCCCTGATCTAATCGAAGGGGGACTGATATAAGGGAAGAGGAGTCTGTGGGGAGGGCAGTGGGCGGTGACAGTAGGGCAGTGGGCGGTGTCAGTAGGGCAGAGGACGGTGTCAGTAGGGCAGTGGGCGGTGTCAGTAGGGCAGTGGGCGGTGTCAGTAGGGCAGTGGGCGGTGTCAGTAGGGCAGTGGACGGTGTCAGTAGGGCAGTGGGCGGTGTCAGTAGGGCAGTGGGCGGTGTCAGTAGTTACCATCCACGAAAGCGTGACGCATTATTGCTCTCCTCCAGGTCTTTAAAATCCTATAGTGTATACCACAAAAAAAATGTACCATGCGCCGATAAAGTGTTCGGGTTTGGCTTGAGGAAAAGGTGGCAACCCTAATACCACCTCATCAGTGAAGCATGGTGGTGATAGTGTCATGGCTTGGCATGTATGGCTGCCAATGGAACTGGTTCTCTTGTATTTATTGATGATGTAACTGCTGACAAAAGCAGCAGGATGAATTCTGAAGTGTTTCGGCAATATTATCTGCTCATATTCAGCAAAATGCTTCAGAAATCATGGGACGGGGCTTCACAGTGCAGATGGACAATGACCCGAAGCAACTGCAAAAGCAACCAAAGAGTTTTTTAACCACTTTCAGACCGGACCAATTGGCAGCCAAAAGGACCAGACCCCTTTTTGCGATTCGGCACTGTGTCGCTTTAACTGACAATTTGCACGGTCGTGCGACGTGGCTCCCCAACAAAATTGATGTCCTTTTTTTCCCCACAAATACAGCTTTTCTTTGGTGGTATTTGATCGCCCTGAGGTTTTTATTTTTTGCGCTATAAACAAAAAAAGAGCGACAATTTTGAAAAAAAAGCATTCTTTTTTACTTTTTGCTATAATAATAAATATCCCCCAAAAATATATAAAAATAATTTTTTTTTCCTCAGTTTAGGCCGATACATATTCCTCTACATGTAGTAAAGTGGTAGTGCTGCGCTGTGTAGTAAACTACAGAGACTAGGTTGAAGTAATATATAGATAGATATTGCACAAAGGTGGATTAACCGCTTCCCGACCGGCCACTGCATATTTACGTCAGCAGAATGGCACGGGCAGGCAGAATCACGTACCTGTACGTGATCGTGCATGTGCCTGCCTGTGGGTCGCGCGCGTGCCGCTAGCGGCGCGCTCGCGACCCGGTCGGGAGCTCCGTGACCCCGGCCGCGGGACCAGCGGACCCGATCGCCGCTGGTATCCCGCGATCGGTTACGGAGCTGAAGAACGGGGAGAGGTATGTGTAAACAAACCTCTCCCCGCGCTTCCTACACTGACTGTCAGTGATCGGCGGTTCCCTGTCATCGGGAACGCCGATCAATGACATCAGACGTACAGCCACGCCCCCCTACTGTAAAAAAAAAAAACACAACACGTCACACTGACTCCTCCCCGCCCCTAGTGGTTAACCCCCTAACTACAACTGTCATTTACATAGGAATCAGTGCTATTTAAATAGCAGTGATTGCTGTATAAATGACAAATGTCCCAAAAATGTGTCAAAAATGTCCGATGTGTCCGCCAAAGTGTCGCAGTCACAATAAAAATCGCTGATCGCCGCCCATTACTAATAAAAAAAAAAAATAGATAATAAAAATGCTATAAAACTATCCCTATTTTGTAAACGCTATAACTTTTGCGCAAACTAATCAATAATCGCTAATTGCGATTTTTTTTACAAAAATATGTAGAAGAATACGTATCGGCCAAAACTGAGGAAAAAAATGTTTTTTATATATTTTTTTGGAGATATTTATTATAGCAAAAAGTTAAAAATATTGCATTTTTTTCAAAAATTGTCGCTCTATTTTTGTTTATAGCGCAAAAAAAAAAAAACGCAGGGGCGATCAAATACCACAAAAGAAAGCTCTATTTGTGGGAAAAAAAGGACGCCAATTTTGTTTTGGAGCCACGTCGCATGACTGCGCAATTGTTAGTTAAAGCGACGCAGTGCCGAATTGCAAAAAGTGGCCTGGTCCTTTGGCTGCCAATTGGTCCGGGGCTGAAGTGGTTAATGATGATCCCAAAAAGAAAGTGCTAGTTTGTGCATAAATATATGAAGATAGTATAGATTTCGTGTACAAATTTTCATAAGAAATCGCATAAGCTTGAAATATCTTAAAAATGCATAGAAATCGCATAAAATGCATAACGAATCAATAAAGGGAGTCGCCCGCCAGAGGATACGGAGGCCCCCCTGAGATCCAACATATATGTACACACGCTGTTACCTTACAGCAGTAAGGTAAGGGGACACCCATATCATATGTCACGGAGGATTGGAAATCACCCGCAGCTATTGGCTATAATATCCACCAGCACCAATATCGTTATACCCTAACCTGGATTCACCTTCATTGTCATAGAAAATTGCACTTCGCCCTAATAGAAGAAGGGCTCACCCCCACGGACTTTCCATGCACCTTATTGTTTATTACCCATTTCACAATATTTTGTCACTTAGACACTGAAATATAATGAAGAACTCCTTGCGGCTTTATATGTGAATCCCCACACTTACATTCACTGAATTAATTTGCCTGTGCTATTTCATTTGACAATTTTTTATGCGTTTTTAATTTAGATAATTTTTATGCGTCTTATTTGAATAACTTTATTTAGAATACAGCACTCTTTTGCACGTTTACCACCTGTTCACGAACCCACTGAATTTTATTGTGATTCTTTCTGCAATTTTATGCGACTTTTATGCATTTTAAGATATTTCTTTCTTATGCGCTTTTATGCGATTCCATTTATCACCTGTTCACGTACCCACTGAATTTTAACCACTTTAAGACCAGCCTCGTTTTGGATTTTAGGTGTTTACATGTTTAAAACAGTTTTTTTTGCTAGAAAAAAAACTTAGAACCCCCAAACATTATATATTGTTTTTTTTTCAAACACCCTAGAGAATAAAATGGCGGTCGTTGCAATACTTTTTTTCACACCGTATTTGCGCAGCGGTCTTGCAAGCGCACTTTTTTTGGAAAAAATTCACTTTTTTGAATAAAAAAATAAGACAACAGTAAAGTTAGTCCAATTTTTTTATATATTGTGAAAGATAATGTTACGCCGAGTAAATTGATACCCTAACATGTCACGCTTCAAATTGCGCCCGCTCGTGGAATGGCATTAAACTTTTACCCTCAAAAATCTCCATAGGCGACGTTTAAAAAATTTCTACAGGTTGCATATTTTGCGTTACAGAGGAGGTCTACGGCTATAATTATTGCTCTCGCTCTACTGATCGCGGCGATACCTCACATGTGTGGTTTGACCACCGTTTTCATATGCGGGCGCTACTCACGTATGCGTTCGCTTCTGCGCACAAGCTCGTCGGGACGGGGCGCTTTAAAAAAAAAATTTTTTGTTTTTCTTATTTATTTTTCTTGATTTTATTTATTTTTACACTGTTTTTTAAAAAAATAATTAATTGGCTCACTTTTATTCCTATTACAAGGAATGTAAAACATTCCTTGTAATAGAAAAAAGCATGACAGGTCCTCTTAAATATGAGATCTGGGGTCAAAAAGTCCTCAGATCTCATATTTGGACTTCAATGAAAAAAAAATAAAATAATGCCATTTAAAAAAAAAAGACATTTGAAAATTCCTCTTTAAGAGGTATGGGCGGAAGTGACGTTTTTTGACGTCGCTTCCGCCCTCCTATGGTATAGAGATGAGTGACGGCCATCTTAGCGTCACTCATCTCTAGACACATCAGGGGAACGGACCCGATCGCCTCCGCCGCTGCCAACGGTTCCGGTAAGCGGCGGAAGGCACGGGAGAGCGGTGGGGGGGGAGGGGGGGGGCACCTCTCCCGCCGCCGATAACGGTGATCTCGCGGCGAATCCGCCGCGATGACCACCATTATCGGACAGCCGACCAGCGCCTGAGGAGATGGATACCTCGGTTGTGGCAGCAGCTGCTGCCGTTACCGAGATATCCCTCTTCAAAAAAATGGACGTACATCGTCGTGCGCCGGTCGGAAAGTGGTTAATGTGATTCGTTTTGCATTTTATGCGATTTCTATGCATTTTTAAGATATTTCAAGCTTATGCGATTTCTTATGAAACTTTGTACACGAAATCTATACTATCTTCCTATATTTATGCACAAACTAGCACTTTCTTATTGGGATCATCATTAATCCACCTTTGTGCAATATCTATCTATATATTACTTCAACCTAGTCTCTGTAGTTTACTATACAGCGCAGCACTACCACTTTACTACATTTACCTTTGGGACCAGATATTTCCTATCAGTGTTTGCCGCAGTATTACACTAGCCCTTTCTACTCACTAGGCAAGCGCAGAGATATAAACCTTACCATATTCCTCTACATATTTTTGGTAAAAAAAAAAAAACGCAATAAGCGACTATTGATTGGTTTGCGCAGAAGTTATAGCGTTTACAAATAGGGGATAGTTTTATAGCATTTTTATTAATAATTATTTTTTTACTAGTAATGGCGGCGATCAGCGATTTTTATTGTGACTGCGACATTATGGCGGACACATCGGACATTTTTTACACATTTTTGCGACCATTGTCATTTATACAGCAATCAATGCTATTTAAATGCATTGATTCCTGTGTAAAAGACACTGGCAGTGAAGGGGTTAACCACTAGGTGGCAGTGTAGGGGTTACATGTTCCTAGAGGCGTGTTTCTAACTGTGGGGGGGGGTGGCTGTCAGCTAGTGAATGCTGATCTCTGCTCCAATCACAGGGAGCAGAGATCGGCGTCACTAGTTGCTAGGCAGAACGGGGAGATGCTGTTTATTTCCACATCTCCCCGTTCAGCCTTCCCGTGAGACGATCACAGGTATCCCCGCGGCGATCGAGTCCGCGGGACCCATGACCGGCCTCACGGGGGTCCCGACCGGCGCAATCGCGCAGCGGCGCCCGATGGCATGGGGGCATCTTAAAGGGGACGTACCTGTATGCCCTTATGCCTGTCCGTGCCATTCTGTCGACGTACATCGTCGTGCGCCAGTCGGCAAGCGGTTAAGGGAAAGTAGTGGAATGTTATGCAATGGCCAAGTCAATCGCCTGACCTGAATCTGATTGAGCATTTCACTTGCTGAAGACAAACCTGAAGGGAAAATGCCCCAAGAACAAGCAGGAACTGAAGACAGTTGCAGTAAAGGCCTGGCAGAGCATCACCAGGGATGAAACCCAGCGTCTGGTGATGTCTATGTGTTCCAGACTTCAGGCTGTAATTGACTGCAAAGGATTTCCAAGCAAGTATTAAAAAGTGAAAGTTTGATGGATGATTGTTAATCTGTCCCATTACTTTTGGTCCCTTAAAAAGTGGGAGGCAGATATACAAACTGTTGTAATTCTTACACCGTTCACCTGATTTGGATGTAAATACCCTCAAATTAAAGCTGAAAGTCTGCAGATAAAGCACATCTTGTTCATTTCAAATCCATTGTGGTGGTGTATAGAGCCAAAAAGATTAGAATTGTGTAGATGTCCCAATATTTATGGACCTGACTGTATAGTAATTGTTTTCTGCAAAAGTTATAGCGTCTACAAACTATGAATAATATATATATATATGTAAAGGCTGACCGCAGGTCAGCCTGTTTTTGTAGGAGGAGTCAGGCTGCATAAAGCCTGCCCTCCTTTGCCTCCTCCTCTCGTGGTGGAGGCTCTCGTGTCGGCGTCATTGCGGGGCGACGCTGACGTCACTTCCGGGTCTCGGATCATGCGAGGAGGACGCTCGGCGGCTTCGCTTTCCCGGTCATGGCAGCATTTCTCCGCGAGGCCGCCCGCTCCTCCCGGTGACTGAGCCGCTTCTCCTGCCCGCCCTCTTCTCCCTGGGACCCGCCGGAGGAGGGGGGGGTCGCGGCCGCCTGAAGCTGCTTGGGCCCCACGAGGTCTCCCAGTGTTCCGCCGGGGGAGAGGGGGGGTTGCGGCCGCCTGTCGGCCCCTCTGTCCCCTTTACTCTACCGCCTCCGTATTTGCGGTAGAGACGCTTCTCCCTCCCGCCCGCTTCTCCTGGGTTCAGGGGCGGGGGGGGAGCATGGCCGCCTGTCAGCTCCGCTGTCTCCACATGGGAGACGCTTCCTCCTCCCGCCCGCTTCTCCCTGGGTTCCCGGGAGAGGGGGGGGGGGGGTTGGGGGAGCTTGGCCGCCTGACAGCTCCGCGGTCTCTACGTGGGAGACGCTTCTCCCGCCCGCTTCTCCCTGGGTGCGGGGGGGGGTGCATGGCCGCCTAGCGGCTCCTCCATCTCCACGTGGGAGACGCTTCTCCCTGGGTTCCGGGAGGAGGGGGAGCATGGCCGCCAGCGGCGCTGTCTCAAATTGGGAGCCGCCCCTCCCTCCCGCGCCGGTGTCCCCCTGGGAGATGGGGGGGGGGGGGGGTGAGTCGGCCTGACAGGTCTTCTGTTTGAGGGGGCCGCCGGCATTCCTGCGGGGGGATTCGGCCACCCGATGGCTTCTCTAGCCATACAGTTGGTCTCCAGGGGGGGGGGGCAACCGTCTGCCCCTCCCGGTGTTGCGTGCAGGGGGGGATTCAGTCGCCCGCCAGCTCCTCCCCGGTCACAGGTCTGGGCACCCGGTTCTCCTGCCCTGTCACCACATGTCGCCTATCATCTCAGTTTGGGGGGGGTTCTTAGGGGGCTGCAGGGTTGTAGTTCACTTCTCAGGTAAGTTTGGGCATTTACGTTTCTCAGGCGTGTTACGTTTCTCCCACAATTTTATGTTTTTCATGCGATCCATGCGTTGTGTTTCCCGTGCAATTTGGGCATGCGCTTGGGTCCTTACGATTTACGTTCTCTTGCGATTTACATTTCTCAGGTAAGTTTTGGGTCATTTATGGTTCTCATGCGATTTACGTTTCTCATGCCTTTTCACGTTTCTCATGCGATTTAACGTTTCTCAGGTAAGCTTTGGGTCATTTATGTTTCTCAGGCGGTTTTTTTACATTTCTCAGGTGAATTTTGGGTCATTTATGTTTCTCATGCGATTTTAAATTTCTCATGCGATTTTACATTTCTCAAGTAAGCTTTGGGTCATTTATGTTTCTCATGCGATTTTACATTTCTCATGCGGTTTCACGTTTCTCATGCGTTTTTACGTTTCTCAGGTTAGTGGGTCATGCACCTTTGTTCTTGCGATTTACGTTTCTCCTGCGATTTACATTTCTCAGGTAAGTTTTGGGTCATTTAGGTTCTCATGCGATTTTACGTTTCTCATGCCTTTTTCACGTTTCTCATGCGATTTAATATTTCTCAGGTAAGCTTTGGGTCATTTATGTTTCTCAGGCGATTTTACATTTCGCATGCGATTTTACATTTCTCAGGTAGTTTTGGGTCATTTATGTTTCTCATGCGATTTTTCGTTTCTCATGCGGTTTTTTCGTTTCTAATGCGATTTTTCGTTTCTCATGCGATTTTACATTTCTCAAGTAAGCTTTGGGTCATTTATGTTTCTCATGCGATTTTACATTTCTCATGCGGTTTTACGTTTCTCATGCGTTTTACGTTTCTCAGGTAAGTTGGTCATGCACCTATGCTCTTGCGATTTACGTTTCTCCGGCGATTTAAATTTCTCAGGTAAGTTTTGGGTCATTTAGTTTCTCATGCGATTTTACGTTTCTCATTTGAATTGCTGGGTGCTAGACCATGGGAAGAGCTGAAGTAGACCTATCATGAAGGATGCATCTTGTCGGGGACTGATCGCAGAGGTAGGGTCATGTCAAACTTTGGGTGTTTGAGCTGAACTCGGTCACATGCTGGGGTTTTTCATGCATTTTCTGGTTCTCATGCAATTTTCTGGTTCTCATGCGGTTTCACGGTTTCTCAGGCATAGTTACGGTTCTCATGTTTCCGACGTTTCATGTTTCTTGCGTTTCCAAGGTTTTCTTACATTTCTCATGTTTTCCATGGTTGTTATGTTTCGCATGTTTCCGTGTTTTCTTACGTTTCTCGTGTTTTCTTACGTTTCTCGTGTTTTCTTACGTTTCTCGTGTTTTCTTACGTTCCTTACGGTTCTCTTGGTTTCTTGCGTGTCTCATGTTGTGTTCTCGTGCATGTCATATGCCTTTTCATGTCATTGCCTTTCGTTTGCGGCATTTCCGTTAGCTAGTGCTTACATCCAGGATCTGTCACGTCTACAGATCCATACGGGCTGAGGTTTTCGTTTTTAATTGATTGTCGTCCCACAATCTTCTCGCCTGTAGTCCATACGTCATACATGCACGTTCACCATTACACCTTTACTACTACCCACCACGTTCTGTGGGTACCTTAGCCCTGAGTGTTCGTTTTTAATTGCCTGTCTTAGCGCGGCAGGTTGCTCGGGCTCGCTTACTGCATACGGTAGGGGGGGTGGTCATTAGGTTCACATTCCGGCGCTGATTGGTCTTGTCATTTCTGCACCCACATCCTTACACTTGTTAGGTACCAGGGGTATTGTTATGTTCTCTGGTAATTTTACAGCTGGGTTGTCCATGTGCTTCCACTGCGGGTTTCCCATCACGTCTATGGGTTAAACAGATTGAGATGATCGTTTTTAATTGGCTTGTTCAGTGGCAAGTCTCCTCATCTGTTTTCTTGCACTGCTCACTTATTTCGTACAAAACTCTTGTTTCTCGTGCAACTTACGTTTCTCGTGCAACTTACGTTTCTCATGCAACTTACGTTTCTCATGCAACTGTTTGTTTCTATGCCAACTCACGTTTCATGTTCTCTCGTTTCCCAGGTTCTCTCGTTGTTCATCGGTTTACGTTCTCGTGCGACCGGCTTTTCTTATGCAGGTTGCGTTTTCGTGCAGCCTCGGTCCGTGTGCTACTCACGTCTTAGTCTGATCACGCTACTCATGTTCTTGTCCAGTCACGTTCTTTCACGCAGTTACTTTCCGGTCGCAGGTTCTCAGTCTTCTCAAGTTTCTCTCGCAATTCATGTTCCTGTCCCAGTTCTGTGTCATTTTCACGTTACCTTCCATGTCCTAGCTCTGTCCGGCCAGGAGTTGCGCAATAGTATGGAACTATTGGTAAGTCAGCCATTGCAGCTCCAGCAGCTTCTGCTGGCTCTGGGGCTTAGGGGATTCCGGATCCCTCTCTGTGCCTGGGCCGGTATCGTTAGGCCCAGGTCTTGGACACAGGTGCTGGCGGCACGCCTTCTCTTCAGGTTTCCAGCATTGGTGTTGGATCAGGTTTTCCTTGGAGCGACGCAACAGCCTTGATCGACAGATCTTTGTTTGGTATACCAGGTAGGCTCGTGACATGGCTTAGGATGTTTTCAGGCTTTCCGGTCTAGGTTGCTTAGTCCTGATGGTCGACAGCCAGTTGCTATTTTGCTTTTCTGTTTTTTGTTTTTTTTGGCCCCTTCCAACTCGTATCGGCCTACAGCACTATTGGCGCGCATCTGGAGGAGACTCAGCATTTCATGTTGTCGGCATTCCCCGACAGGCTTTTCTTCGTTGTCTGCGCACTATAGTCAAGCCATCCTCAGGGATCCAGAAGAGTTCCTCCGGCTGTACTCGGCAGTCTTCCCATCGTTGTTAAATTCTTCATGACGTATCCGACAGGGTCTCCTTTTTGTTGTGAACCAGCTTGATGCTTAAGACAGCGCTGTATCTGACCTTTATGGTTCCTAAGGCCAGGGGAGTTGCACTTCTGGCCCAGGGTCTCGCATACTTTTGGTCAATCAACTGGTTGGCACCCCGGTCTTGTCCGTCACATCTGCATGCTCGCAAGACGCAGCATTCGGGAGGCGGCACGTCATCAGGATTCCTGGAGCCTGGCAAGGCGTGGGCTCGGTGTTGGTTTTAAACCAGCCCGTCAGTGCCACTTCTGATATACCCAGGGGGGTCCCCGGTTGCCTCTTCCTAGTGCTCCCCTCTCTGCAGCTCTATGCATGCTTCATTACCGTCCCCTTTTTGGGCAAATCAGGTTCTGGACCTTCAAGCATACTTTGGCTATTCATTTAGGGTGTGACTTTGCGCCAGGCAGTCCCGACCATTAGCATGTGGTTAGGTGGAGGTTGTCTTGTTTTCTCTGGGTACGTCCTCGAGCCACTTTGGAGGTGTCATAAGCGTTGGTCAATTTCAGCAGATTGAACGGCAATTCTGTTGGTAAGCTTTCATCCTACTATGGTCATTTTTGGCCCCTTTTAGGCATACTGACCACGTGACCCCTGGCACACCACAGGTCAATGTTCTCATTTGCTCTTGGTACCTTTCCATACCATCCGTCAGATTGACTCAGAGTACAAATGTAAAGGCTGACCGCAGGTCAGCCTGTTTTTGTAGGAGGAGTCAGGCTGCATAAAGCCTGCCCTCCTTTGCCTCCTCCTCTCGTGGTGGAGGCTCTCGTGTCCCACCCACCCATTCCCTTTTTCTTTCATTCCATTCCATTTCATTTCATACTTGGGTATGCCCCCTTTTAGGCATACTGACCACGTGACCCCTGGCACACCACAGGTCAATGTTCTCATTTGCTCTTGGTACCTTTCCATACCATCCGTCAGATTGACTCAGAGTACAAATATATATATATACACATACACACATAAGACTATCTACTGTATGTGTGTTTATATGTGTGTGCATGCATGTGTGTGTGTGTGGGGGGGGTGTGCATGTGTGTGGGGGTGTGTATGCATGCATGTGTGTGTGTGTGTGTGGGGGGGTGCATGCATGTGTGTGTGTGCATGCATGTGTGTGTGTGGGGGGGTGCATGCATGTGTGTGTGGGGGGGTGCATGCATGTGTGTGTGTGTGTGTGTGTGGGGGGGTGCATGCATGTGTGTGGGTGCATGCATGTGTGTGTGTGGGGGGGTGCATGCATGTGTGTGTGCATGCGTGTGTGTGTGTGGGGGGGGTGCATGCGTGTGTGTGGGGGGGGTGCATGCATGTGTGTGGGGGGGTGCATGTGTGTGGGGGGGGTTGCATGCATGTGTGTGTGTGGGGGGGGTGCATGCATGTGTGTGGGGGGTGCATGCATGTGTGTGGGTGCATGCATGTGGGGGGGGGGGGTGCATGCATGTGTGTGTGTGTGGGGGGGTGCATACATGTGTGTGTGTGGGGGGGGGTGCATGTGTGTGTGTGGGGGGGTGCATGCATGTGTGTGGGGGGGGGTGCATGTGTGTGGGGGGGGGTGCATGCATGTGTGTGTGGGTGCATGCATGCGTGTGTGTGGGGGGGTGCATGCATGTGTGTGGGGGGTGCATGCATGCGTGTGTGGGGGGGGTGCATGCATGCGTGTGTGGGGGGTGCATGCATGCGTGTGTGGGGGGGGTGAATGCGTGTGTGTGGGGGGGTGCATGCGTGTGTGGGGGGGTGCATGCGTGTGTGTGGGGGGGTGCATGCATGTGGGGGGTGTGCATGCATGTGTGTGTGGGTATGCGAGCGGGCGGTGGGGATTCACAGTGGCAGCATTTAATGGGCACACCGGCAGCATTTGATGGGCACAGTGGCGGCATTTGATGGAATATTTCTGAATTTTTCAGTTTTCTTGCACCCCCCTAAAAATTTTGAGCACCAGCTGTCGCTGGTTTATATATGCATTTATGTGTGTGTGTTTTTTATATAAAAATGACAAAAAAAAAAAAAAATCAGTTCCTTTATATGCAGCCACCCACTTGTGACTGGGCCCTGGTGTTCCAACATCGGGCTCGGAGTAAAGAGCTTTGTCTGGAGGTCGGGGGGGCACTCCTTGGTTTCTTGCATCGGGGCCTGAGGGTTCTAGTTACGCCACTGACAAGACTCTTGACTCACAACCTGCCTCAGTAGACCTCGATCATCTCTACATCTGAAGGATCTTTTGCCATATGTATTGTTTTTTTTTGTACCTTCCAATTGGTGAATGATTAGTAATGTCTTCCTAGGATCATTCTAATTACATCATTTAATGATGTTCTCAAGGCAGAGTAGAATTTCTTTTATAGAGAGTGTAAGAATGAGCAAAGCTTTTTAAGATCTTAAGGAGACCTTAAAATGATAAAAGCCCCACTGGAATACCTTCACCAGCTTCTTTCTTATGTAGCGCCCACCACCTTTAGGTGGGTGCTAATTGGTAAAATTGCCAGTGCCTTACTCTTTTTTTTTTTTGTTTAGGCCTGGTTGTTAACCACTTGCCGCCCGCCATATAGCAGAATGACGGCGGAAAAGTGGATTCAATATCCTGAATGGGCCGTCCTCAGGATATTAAGCCGCTGCGCGCCCCCGGGGGTGTGCATCCGGTGATCGTTGTTGCGGGGTGTCCAATCACGGCGCGAGTATAGGAGTAATATCTCCTGAAAGGGGGGGTTCTGCGCTGATTGTTTATCAGCGCAGCCCCCCCTTGGATCCCGTCAAGGACCACCATAATGCTGCCCAGGACCACCACACTGGACCACCAGGTATGACCCCCCCCCCTAGACCCCCAGGGAAATGCTCATCTGTGCCAAGGCAGCTGCCAATCAATGCCCAGGCAGCTGCCAATCAGTGCCCACTGACAATGCCTACCACTGCCACCAGGGATGCCCATCAGTGCCTCATATCAGTGCCGTGTATCAGTACCCATCAGTGCCGCCTATCAGTGCCCAGCAGTGCCGCCTATCAGTGCCACCCATAAGTACCCATCTTTTCATCCTTTCAGTGCCCATCAGTGTTGCCTATCAGTGCCCATAAATGCCCACCGTGCCACCCATGAGTGCCCAGCATTGCCGCCTGTCAATGCCCATCAGTGCTGCATATCAGTGCTGCCTACCAGTGCCGCCTACCAGTGCCCATCAGTGCCGCATATTAGTGCCCATCGTTGGTGCCCGTCGGAGGGGGACACAGAGGAAGAACGGAGGCGGACAGCAGCAGAACAAGGAGGAAGAACAGAGGGGGACAGCAGCAGAACGTAGGACACAGAGGAAAAATGGAGGGGGACAGCAGAAGAACGGAGGGGGACACGGGGAAATAACGGAGGGGGACAGCAGCAGAACGTAGGACACAGAGGAAAAATGGAGGGGGACAGCAGAAGAACGGAGGGGGACACGGGGAAATAACGGAGGGGGACAGCAGCAGAACAGAGGGGGACACGGGGAAAGAACGGAGGGGGACAGCAGCAGAACGGAGGGGGACACGGGGAAAGAACGGAGGGGGACAGCAGCAGAACGGAGGGGGACACGGGGAAAGAACGGAGGGGGACAGCAGCAGAACGGAGGGGGACACGGAGAAAGAACAGAGGGGGACAGCAGCAGAACGGAGGGGGACACGGAGAAAGAACAGAGGGGGACAGCAGCAGAACGGAGGGGGGACACGGAGAAAGAACAGAGGGGGACAGCAGCAGAACGGAGGGGGACACGGAGAAAGAATAGAGGGGGACACAGGGGAAGAGCGGAGGGGGACAGCAGAACAGAGGGGGACCCATGTGTCTGTCAGCCCGCCCCTCAGGCCTCAGCTGACGTCGCTGGTTGCTAGACGCGGGGCGGCCCCTAGCCTAGCAACCAGCCTGGCAGCCAGCCTATGATGTGTTAAACTTTATAAGGGTGACGGGCAAAGCGAGTCGCCGGAGCGGACTGGTCTGGTCAGTGGTCACTGTGGTTTTTCTTTTTTCCCGGGACACTGTATTCTATTACTAGTTCATTAAAAAATAATAATTTTAATATGATATGTGGAATACATCTATAGAGCACATCAGAAGTCCCATTATTTCCTATCTTATTCAAGAACGTTACTTTCTCTTTCAGTAAAGCTTTGCCTGAAAAGTTCAGGGCAGGTTGGCAGCTCTATATTGTATGGTGTGTAGATTGTAGAAGGCAGAGAAGGTCAGTACTCACAGGTGAAGGCAGCCATCTGTCCTCTGAGGTCTTCATTCTGCCTGAGGAGAGCTGTGCTTAGGGTTGCCACCTTTTCCTCAAGCCAAACCCGAACACTTTATCGGCGCATGGTACATTTTTTTGTGGTATACACTATAGGATTTTAACCACCTGAGACCCAGGCCAATTCTGACATTTTTCTCCTACATGTAAAATTCCAAATTTTTTTGCTAGAAAATTACATAGAACCCCCAAACATTATATATGTTTTTTTTAGAAAAGACCCTAAAGAATACAATGGCGGTCGTTGCAACTTTTTATCTCGCACGGTATTTGCGCAGCAATTTTTCGAACGCGTTTTTTTTCAGAAAAAAACATTTTCCTGCTTTAAAAAAAAAACAAAACAGTAAAGTTAGCCCAATTTTTTTGCATAATGTGAAAGATGAAGATACGGCGAGTAAATAGATACCCAACATGTCACGCTTCAAAATTGCATGCGCTTGTGGAATGGCGCCAAACTTTGGTATTTAAAAATATTAGTCGACGCTTTAACATTTTTTACTGGTTACATATTTTGAGTTACAGAGGAGTTCTAGGGCTAGAATTATTGCTCTCGCTCTAACGTTCGCGGCGATACCTCACATGTGTGGTTTGAACACCGTTTTCATATGTGGGCGGGACTTGCGTATGCGTTTGCTTCTGCGTACGAGCTCACGGGGACAGGGCGCTTTAAAAAAAAATTTTTTTCTTTTATTGTTCATTTTACTTTATTTTTTTAGTTCAGCAACTTTAAAAAAAAAAAAAAAAAAAAATATTTGATTACTTTTATTCCTATTACAAGGAATGTAAACATCCCTTCTAATAGGAATATTACATGATCGGACCTATTTACAGTGAGATATGGGGTCAATACGACCCCACATCTCACCTCTAGGCTGGGAAGCCTAAAATCAAAAAAAAAAAAAAAAAAAAAACAATCACCGCTTCCCAGCCGCGGTGCCGCCGTTTTTTGAATGCAGAGGCCGGGCGTGACGTCATAACATCGCGCCCGGCCTCCGAACGATCATAGACACTCCGGCGACCATCTGGTCCGCCGGAAATCTCTATGATCGTCATCCGGGGGCCGGCGGATCCTGAGTCCGACTCACCGATGGAAGCGGTGAGTCGGTAGAAGCACCGGAGGGCGGCGGGAGGGGGGGGGGCGTCCCCACCCCCCGCCCGTAAGAACGATCAAGCGGCGGAACAGCCGCTATGATCGTTCTTATGGTGCAGGGAATCGCCGGCTGAAACCGGCAATATCTGAATGATGTCTGTAGCTACACCCATCATTCGGATATACCCCTGAGACCAAAAAGACGTCATATGACGTACACTGGGTCTCAGGTGGTTAAAGACCTGGAGGAGAGCAATAATGCGTCACGCTTTCGTGGATGGTAACTACTGACACCGTCCACTGCCCTCCCCACAGACTCCTCTTCCCTTATATCGGTCCCCCCTCGATTAGATCAGGGAACCCACCCATCAGTGTCTCCTTCCCTGCAAGACCCCATTAGACTGCCTTACCGAGAGCCGATTGGAGTAGTGATGTCCAGTTCATGAACGAATCGTTCTTTTGAATCGATTCTTTTCAGTGAACTGGGTGAGTCGATTCATCTGAGTGAACTGATCCGTTTGAAACAGTTCACTATGCACTCAATACATAGCATAGCATAGCAGGCCTGCTAAATGGTAATATGATCCTAGAGTGAGAGAGCTCGGCCCCTCCCTGCAACCAATCAGCGACAAGAGTCAGGAGTACACACTGAACCGAGTTAAAGAATCACATGAGTTACCGAGTTAAAGAATCATATGAGTTATTAGAACTCAGTACACTGAAAGAACCGAGTCCCCACCAGTGATCAGGGAGCAGTATACACTACAGACTGCTTTCAAGACAGAGAAGACAGAGTCATGATAAGAAGATATCCTCATTCAGATTAATTATTTAACCCTTTAGTATTTAGTTGGTTTATCCTAAAGGAAATATGCATTTTAAAAGGGAAAAATATCCCTTCTGGGACATGTGTCTAATTTAGTAGCTATATAACTGAATGAGAGAGCTGTCTCATTTTTATAACACAAAAATAAATTTTATCCTGCTTTATAGTATATTTTTCTGCCGTCTGCGTAATATTGTTCTGCGTTCTGGTCCTGAGATTTCCATGCCCCTAGGATTTTTTTTTTTTTTTGGTGTGGTGATAGCTAACGTGTGAATAAATCATTGTTTATGTGCATGCCCTACGCACATTTATTCACATGCAGATATCAGGGTCAGTGGGGATGGTTTTAGTTTTTATTTTTTCACTTAACAATCCCCTATGTGATAGTTTGTTGAAGTGACAGGTTCTCTTTATTGCATCTGGGGTGTGTTATATGATCATATGGAGTATAGGATTGTGCTCAGTAACCTGGGTAGCAGGTGTTCTGTCAGATAAAGCAATCTATAGGAGCAGCCAATATTGTCACTTATGGTGACGCACAAACAGTTGTGTAAACGCTAAGCCTGTTTTTGTGCGTGTGAATTGCATTCTGATGGGCCAACTTCACAGTTAAGCTTGATAGCCATCAGATTTGTCTGTAGTCTTTACAGTGCATAATGAGGCCCCTTTTACACTTGTGCGACTTGTCCTGCGACTTGGGACTACAAAGTCGCATGACAAGTGGTACCCCACGATTTCCAATGAGTACCATTCATATCTGTGCGTCTTCCAGTCACTGCCAGACTGCAAAGTAGTCACTGCACTACTTTGGTCTGATTTTGATGCGACTTGAGGCAGAGACATCAAGATTACATAAGTATTTCTTCAAGTCGCATCAAAATCTCATCAAAGTCACAGTAAAAATTGTGGCAAAATTGCATGACTTTCAAGTTGCTTTAGTGTGAAAGGAGCCTAAGGCCTGGTACACACTGCTGCGGTGCGGGTGACCGGATATGATTCGCACCGCACTGCAGTTCAAATCATATGCGATCTCTGTGCGATGCAAATTCAGTCATACAGATAGTATGGCTGAATTCACATCGCATTCAGCCCAAAATCGAAGAGGACCCTTTTTTCGGTCCGCAGCAGAATCGGATCGCATGGTGTTCTCACCATGCGATCCGATTCCTGTCCGAGTTTGCAGATCGCACTGCGATATGTGAGCTGATATGGGGGTGTCATTAAAATTTCACTGACACTCCCAGCAGCTCGCATAGGGCAGTGTGAACTGCCGGCGGGAGACATGCGGTGCGGGAACCCGCAGTAGATTCGCAGCGTTCCCGCAACGCAGCAGTGTGAACCGGGCCTAACGATTGGATTTTACTATCGTGGGTACTTCGCCCGCGGTAGTAAAATCCAAATTTTTCCTGTGCATGCGCTGTAAAGACAACGGAAAAAATGTGATGGCTAGCAATGTTAACTGTGAAGTTGCCCCATCAGAATGAGGTTCACATGCACAAAAATCCGCTTTTCATTTACACAGCTTTTTGTGGGTCAGTCTGACACAACAACAATAGGATTGTGCTCTGAGAAAGGAAAATACAAGAAAAAACCTCCCCAGGACCTGCCAACCTTCTGTGAAGAATCATTCTTTTGATTCTAATCATTTAAGAAGGTTGAGTCAGAGCTGTGGTTCACTTGCTTGTCAGTAGACTCAGCAAGTGAACCGAAGAATCGATTCATTGAATCGGTTCATTTCAGTGAGTAGTTCGAAATGAACCGATTCAGTTAAAAGATCCGGACTTCCCATCACTAGATTGGAGCCAGGAAGTGTGGGAGCCGGGGGTTTGGGGGTGGAGCTCCTCTACTGTAGTACTGTTTTCCTTCCTTCCATTGTGTGGGAGCCTTGGGGAGAAGTGTGTCGGCAAGACACAGGATTCAGGACACATCCGAACTGGTGCACTCACTCATAGGGCTGCTGTTAGTAATTATTGGGACCCCATACAGCTATACTCATGGGGCTCCCATCCCCTGAGGAGGGAAAGTGGTGGAGGGAGGTGAGAAAGGGGAAGGTGAGAGGGGGGAGAGTAAGGGGGGGGGAGGAGACAGGAGAGAGAGGAGGGGAGAGTAGGGGTTAAAGAGGGGTAGGGATGAGAGAGAGAGGGGGGGATTAGAGAAAGAGTGGTGGGTGCGAGAGGCTAAGGCCCCTTTCACACCGTTTTTCATGCGGCACAGCGCTAAAAATAGCGCCTGTTCACCGCCTGAAAAAATCCGGCCCTTTAACTCCAGTGTGAAAGCCGGCGGGCTTTCACACTGGAGCGGTGCGCTAGCAGGACGGCAAAAAAAGTCCTGCTAGCAGCATCTTTGGAGCGGTATAGGAGCGGTGTATTCACCGCTCCTATACCGCTCCTTCCCATTGATTTTAATGGGAAACCGCGGTAATACCGCCGCAAAGCGCCGCTACGGCGGTGCTCTGCGGGGGTGTTTAACCCTTTTTCGGCCGCTCGTGGGGGGTAAAACCGCACTGCGAGCGGCCGAATACCGCGGTAAAGCGACGGTAAAGCAGTGCTAAATATAGCGCTGCTTTACCGTCACCGCGGCTCCCCGCCCAGTGTGAAAGGGGCCTAAGAGAAAGTGAGAGAGAGAGAGGGGGGCTGACACAGGGAAGGGGGGAGACACAGGAGGGGGGTGGGTGACACAGAGGAACAGAGGGGGGGTGACACAGAGGAGGGAGGGGGTGACAGAGGTGACACAGGGGAGGGGGGGTTACAGGGGGGGTGGGTGACACAGAGGAGGAGGGTGTTACAGAGGAGGTGTTACAGAGGAGGGGGGGTGACACAGAGGGGGGTGACAGGGGAGGGGAGGAGGGGGGGGGGGTGACGACACAGAGGGGGGGGGTGACGACACAGAGGAGGGGGGGGTGACGACACAGAGGAGGGGGGGGGGTGACGACACAGAGGAGGGGGGGGGGGGGGGTGACGACACAGAGGAGGGGGGGGGGTGACGACACAGAGGAGGGGGGGGGGTGACGACACAGAGGAGGGGGGGGGTGACGACACAGAGGAGGGGGGGGGTGACGACACAGAGGAGGGGGGGGGGTGACGACACAGAGGAGGGGGGGGGGTGACGACACAGAGGAGGGGGGGGGTGACGACACAGAGGAGGGGGGGAGGACACAGAGGAGGGGGGGGAGGACACAGAGGAGGGGGGGGAGGAGGACACAGAGGAGGGGGTGTGGGGGAGGACACAGAGGAGGGGGTGGGAGGTCACAGAGGAGGGGGGGGAGGACACAGAGGAGGGGGTGGGGGGGGAGGAGGGGGGGACACAGAGGAGGGGGTGGGGGGACACAGAGGAGGGGGTGGGAGGTCACAGAGGAGGGGGTGGGAGGTCACAGAGGAGGGGGTGGGAGGACACAGGAGGGGGTGTTACAGGAGGTGGGGGGGTGACACCGAGGAACAGAGGGGGGGTGACACAGGGGAGGTGGGTGACACAGAGGAGGGGGTGACAGAGGTGACACAGGGGAGGGGGGTGGGTGACACAGAGGGGGTGTTACAGGGGGGGTGGGTGACACAGAGGAGGAGGTGTTACAGAGGAGGGGGGGTGACACAGAGGGGGGGACACAGAAGGGGGTGGGGGGGACACAGGGGGAGGGGGGGTGACACAGAGGAGGGGGGGTGACACAGGGGAGGGGAGGACGACAGGGGAGGGAGGGGGTGGGACACAGAGGAGGGGGGGGAGGACACAGAGGAGGGGGGGGGAGGAGGACACAGAGGAGGGGGGGAGGACACAGAGGAGGGGGTGGGGGGGAGGACACAGAGGAGGGGGTGGGGGGACACAGAGGAGGGGGTGGGAGGTCACAGAGGAGGGGGGGGGAGGACACAGAGGAGGGAGTGGGGGGATACAGAGGAGGGGGTGGGGGGACACAGAGGAGGGGGTGGGGGGGGGGACACAGAGGAGGGGGTGGGAGGACACAGAGGAGGGGGTGGGAGGACACAGGAGGGGGTGTTACAGGAGGTGGGGGGGTGACACCGAGGAACAGAGGGGGGGGTGACACAGGGGAGGGAGGGGGTGACAGAGGTGACACAGGGGAGGGGGGTGGGTGACACAGAGGGGGTGTTACAGGGGGGGTGGGTGACACAGAGGAGGAGGTGTTACAGAGGCGGGGGGGTGACACAGAGGGGGGGACACAGAAGGGGGTGGGGGGGGACACAGGGGGAGGGGGGGTGACACAGGGGGAGGGGCGGGTGACACAGAGGAGGGGGGTGACACAGAGGGGGGGGGGGTGACACAGAGGAGGGGGGGTGACACAGGGGAGGGGAGGACGACAGGGGAGGGAGGGGGGACGACAGGGGAGGGAGGGGGTGGGACACAGAGGAGGGGGGGTGACACAGAGGAGGGGGGGGGTGACACAGAGGAGGGGGGGTGGGGGACACAGGGGAGGGGGGTGACACAGAGGAGGGGGGGTGACACACGGGAGGGGAGGACGACAGGGGAGGGAGGGGGGATGACAGGGGAGGGAGGGGGTGGGACACAGAGGAGGGGGGGTGACACAGAGGAGGGGGGGTGACACAGAGGAGGGGGGGTGGGGGACACAGGGGAGGGGGGTGACACAGAGGAGGGGGTAAGCTGACAGAGCAGATAAGACCTCAGGAGACACACATCGTGAGGCAGGACTCCGGGAGCAAGCAGGCGCGATTATCGAATCCACAGTCCAGCCCCGCCCCCGCCTCCATGAGTGACCATCACCAGCTCCGCAGGGCCATTCAGACCCCCATGTCTGCCGCCCCGCACATGGCCCGTTCGGCCAATCACAGGGCACCCGCTGGATCAGAGCCTACCGCTGTGTAACAGTGATAGCGGCGGGCACGGGATCATGAGTGCAGCGTAGCCCCTCTAGATAGTGCGGCCGGGGACAGAGATTTGGCTGCCACTGGCCATAGGACGGTGGAATGTGTGCCCGGGTTTCCAGTGGGTGGAAACCCGGGCACATGTGTCAAAACCCGAACTGTCCGGGTCAAAACCGGACAGGTGGCAACCCTAGCTGTGCTGTGTGCTGCATAGGAGGAAAGAGATGGAGGGTGCACCGTGTTCTCTTCCTGCTCCGCCCACCTGTACTGGAGCTGTGAAAGCTCCGACTCAGACAGCCAGACAGGAACACAAGAGAGAGAGAGAGTCCCCCCCCCCCCACTGCTGCCTCAGAGAGGAGCTCTGCAATGAATAAGGGCACAGCCAAAGCTCTCATCGTGGCAACAGGGGGCACAGGATTGCTGGTAACTAACTTGTGAGCACTGTAGCCACAGCTGTGGTGTAAGCAGTCAGGAGTTTTCCCCATGCTGACTCTGTAGTTCATGTGGAGCAACATCCCCGACAGCTGGCGGCGGAGTGATATTCAGTTAGCCGGAACTACAGAGTCAGTATCGGAAAATGCGGCAGACTGCCTGCTTACTCCGCAGCTGGTGACTGCAGTTCTCATAGAAGTTACACAGATCCAAATGATAAATAGTCCCACCTTCAGCTACCAGTGAAAAAGAGTTTGAACACATTCTGACAGTAAAAAAGTCCTGAGGTGTCTTGGGTGTGCCTGGGCATTAGGGTGTGCACAGGCACACCCTGCACATAATGTGTGCACCTTGTGGTGTGGAAGAACAGAGGTATGTTAGCAGTACTGTATGAACTAACCAGCAGCTCCCAAGGGAGTAGTGCGCTACACTTATCATTAGGGGTGCAACGTCACCGATCCGTGATCCGAACGGGTCACCCTGTTCGGATTGGCACACCCCGCGCTTTGCGGCCTCGGCCTTAGCTCCAGAGTGGCGGCCATCTTGGTACACCCGGCGGCCGTTTACAATGTGATCGCTCCGTCAAATGACAGAGCGATCACTTGTAAACAAACTCTGCATTACCCTGCCAATACTCTACATTACCCTGCCAATACTCTGCCAATACTCTGCATTACCCTGCCAATACTCTACATTACCCTGCCAATACTCTGCCAATACTCTGCATTACCCTGCCAATACTCTGCCAATACTCTGCATTACCCTGCCAATACTCTACATTACCCTGCATATACTCTGCCAATACTCTGCATTTCCCTGCCAATACTCTGCATTACCCTGCCAATACTCTGCATTACTCTGCCAATACTCTGCATTACTCTGCCAATACTCTGCATTACTCTGCCAATACTCTGCATTACCCTGCCAATACTCTGCATTTCCCTGCCAATACTCTGCATTACTCTGCCAATACTCTGCATTACCCTGCCAATACTCTGCATTACTCTGCCAATACTCTGCATTACTCTGCCAATACTCTGCATTACTCTGCCAATACTCTGAATTACTCTGCCAATACTCTGCATTACCCTGCCAATACTCTGCATTTCCCTGCCAATACTCTGCATTACTCTGCCAATACTCTGCATTACCCTGCCAATACTCTGCATTACTCTGCCAATACTCTGCATTACTCTGCCAATACTCTGCATTACTCTGCCAATACTCTGCATTACTCTGCCAATACTCTGCATTACCCTGCCAATACTCTGCATTACTCTGCCAATACTCTGCATTACTCTGCCAATACTCTGCATTACCCTGCCAATACTCTGCATTACTCTGCCAATACTCTGCATTACTCTGCCAATACTCTGCATTACCCTGCCAATACTCTGCATTTCCCTGCCAATACTCTGCATTACTCTGCCAATACTCTGCATTACTCTGCCAATACTCTGCATTACCCTGCCAATACTCTGCCAATACTCTGCCAATACTCTGCATTTCCCTGCCAATACTCTGCATTTCCCTGCCAATACGCTGCCTTACCCTGCTAATACTCTGCCTTACCCAGCCAATACTCTGCATTACCCTGCTAATACTCTGCCAATACTCTGCATTACTCTGCCAATACCCTGCATTTCCCTGCAATACCCTGCCTTACCCTGCATTACCCTGCCATACTCGGCAATACCGAGCCAATACTCTGCGATA
The DNA here is from genome assembly GCA_028564925.1 of Lithobates sylvaticus. Lineage (NCBI taxonomy): Eukaryota > Metazoa > Chordata > Amphibia > Anura > Ranidae > Lithobates > Lithobates sylvaticus. The sequence continues at coordinate 22,980,697 of CM053038.1, forward strand.
CCCAGACAATATTACAGTGGGGGAGATGACGTGGATATTACAGTGGGGGAGATGACGTGGATATTACAGTGGGGACTATATGGTGGTGGAATTTTCACAGGTTTTTTCAAATTCAATTATTATTTGCTGATCCGAAAAAATGATCCGATCCGTGACTCTGATCCGAGGATCGATCCGATCCGTGAGTTTTTTGATCCGTTGCACCCTTACTTATCATCCTCTGTTTGCACCCATGGTATGGGTTGTGATCTTAGTGCAGGAATGATTGGCTGTTTGGTTAGAGACAACCAATCAGTAGCTCTGCCTGAACACCTATCCCACTGCAGAAACCAGAGGGAACCTGGAAGGCCCCTGGGGCTTGGGAAAGGAGGGTATTCCAGTTAAATTTTTAGTGAAGAAGCGGGTGGAGTATAGGTGAACGTTTTTGTCCTCTAACCGCTTCCAGACCTCCTCACGCCGATATACGTCGGCAGAAGGGCACGTACAGGCAGAATCACATACCTGTACATTGCCCTTTAAGAGGCTCCGCCCATGGAAAGCTCCGTGGGTCACACTGCGGGTCCCGCGGACTCAATCGCCGCTGGGATACCCGCGATCGCCTCACGGAGAGGAAGAACGGGGGAGATGCTTGTAAACAAGCATCTCCCCGTTCTGCCTAGCAACAAGTGACACTGATCTCTGCTCCCTGTGATTGGAGCAGAGATCTGTGTTGTGCACAACACAGCCACGCCCCCCCACAGTTAGCAACACACCCCTAGGACACACTTAACCCCTACACTGCCACCTCCTGGTTAACCCCTTCACTGCCAGTGTCATTTACACAGGAATTTGAATTTGTATAGCACTGATTGCTGTATAAATGACAATTAGACATGTGCAATTCGTTTCGTTTTTTTTTTTCGTTATATTCGTTCATTCGTTATCGTACGAATGAACGAACGATTCGCAAAAAATTTTAACGAATCGTTCGAATTGAACGAATCCGAAAAACAACGAAAATCCGAAAAAAACTACAGGGGGTCCCCGAGTTACGAACTCGTTAGGGACTGGCCCCGTGTACGGAAGTCGGAAATGTTCGTAAGTCGGCGCGCATGCGCAGACCGACAAATACGGAGATTTCCGGACATTTCCGATGTTCTGTCTGTTGCCGTTCTGCGCATGCGCGGCAAATTACAGACATTTCCGGCATTTTCCGGCGCTCCGTATGGCCGCGCATGCGCAGAACGGCCGAAAGACGGCGAAAACCACAGAAAAATGGCGGAGGGTCCCCGCAGCACCCCGTTCGTAAGTAGGGGTTGTTCGTAGGTCGGGGACCCCCTGTAATTGGAAACAACGAATCTACGAAAGAAGAAAATCCGAAAAACTAAAACAGGGACAACGAAAATCAAAATGAACGAAAAAATTGGTACATTCGTAAAAAAAAATTTTGTTGAATTGGTAATTTTCCGTGTCTCTTACAATGGCGCTGCTTAACGTGCTTCGAATGGATTGAACGAAAAAATTAGTACATTCGTAACTTTTTTTTTCGATTCGTAATTTTCCGTGTCTCTTAAAATGTAATAATAGCATACATATTACATAACATTATGAATTATGCTCCGATTACGAATCTACGAATGTTACAAAAGTACGAATAAATACGAATGCGTCCGAATTTCGAATAAACGAAAATTAAACTAACGGAAAAACGAATCAACGAAAAAATAACTCTAACGAAAATACGAATCGTTATGAATACGAACACGACGACTTACGAATTTACGAATCGTTACGAATCAACGGAAACGAAAAAACTAAACCAAAATAAACAAATTTTTCTGTTGTGCACATGTCTAATGACAATGGTCACAAAAATTTGTCAAAAATGTCCGATGTGTCCGCCATAATGTCGCAGTCACGATAAAAATCGCTGATCGCCGCCATTACTAGTGAAAAAAAAAAATTAATAAAAATGCCATAAAACTATCCCCTATTTTGTAAACGCTATAACTTTTGCGCAAACCAATCAATAATCGCTTATTGCGATTTTTTTTTTACCAAAAATATGGAGAAAAATGCGTATCGGCCTAAACTGAGGAAAAAAAAAAAATCGTTTTTTTTTATATATTTTTGGGGGATATTTATTATAGCAAAAAGTAAAAAATAATGCGTTTTTTTTTTCAAAATTTACGCTCTTTTTTTGTTTATAGCGCAAAAAAAAAAAAAAGCAGAGGCGATCAAATACCACCAAAAGAAAGCTCTATTTGTAGAAAAAAAAGGACGTCAATTTTGTTTGGGAGCCACGTCGCACGACCGCGCAATTGTCAGTTAAAGCGACGCAGTGCCCGAATCACAAAAAGTGCTCTGGTCAGGAAGGGGGTAAATTCTTCCGGGGGGTGAAGGAGTTAATCTGTAAAAAATTATCAACAATTGGTGTGCCAAATGCACTTTTCTTTAAAGTGGTGTTGCCACCAAAAAAAAAAAATGTGGCTTAAAAATCATAAAAAAAAAATAATTGGAAAAAAATATTTTTTTTACTCACCTCTAAATGCCTGTTGCTAGGGGGTTCCTCGTAGTCTGCCACCTTCATTGCCCGGGCTAAACGTCACTTCCCCTAGGCGCCGCCCTTGGGGCCTGAAAGTTATTTTGATTATTTAAATTAACATACTGGAAAAGAGTACATTTGGGTATATTTGCAGTAGTATAAAGGATACAACAAAATGAAGAAAAGACAGAAAAGAGACAATTCTTACGTTGGGCGCCGTAGAGTTTCTCTTGTCCCAGATCTCCAATTGCAAAGTCTTGTGAAGATCGACTTCAGCTCGTACAGTGAGTAAAGCTTTAAAGCATTTGCAGGACTTTCAATGAGCTTCAAGACGTTTTCATGAAGCCTATAGAAGATATTTTCACATAGACACTATATTACCAAAAGTATTGGGACGCCTGCCTTTAGGCCCCTTTCACACTGGGGCGGTTTGCAGGCGCTATGCTATGCTAAAATAGCGCCTGCAAACCGACCTGAAACAGCTGTTGCTGTGTCTTCAGTGTGAAAGCCCCGAGGGCTTCCACACTGGAGCGGTGCGCTTGCAGGACGCTGAAAAATGTCCTGCAAGCCGCATCTTTGGTGCGCTGTATTTACCGCTCCTAAAGCGCCCCCTCCCATTGAAAACAATGGGGCAGCGCTCTGAACCCGCCCGCAAAGCTCCGCTGGAGCGGCTCTTTGTGGGCGGCATTAACCCTTTTTTGGCCGCTCGCGGGGGTAAAACCGCCCCGCTAGCGGCCGAAATGCGCCGCTAAAACGTCAGTAAAGCGGCGCTAAATATAGCGCCGCTTTACCGCCAGCGCACCCAGCGCGCCAGTGTGAAACTAACCTTAAGGCCCGTACACACAATCGGACTTTTTGACAACCAACATGCAAATTAGCTGGTTTGGACCAACATCCGACCGTGTGTACGCTCCATCGGACCAACTTTTTCCAGGCTTCATCGGACTTTTGTTGGCTGTGTGAACGGACCAAGTTTCTGCCAACAAATTCCGATGGACCAAAGTCCGACCGTGTGTACAGAAAACCATCGGACTTTTGTCCACAGTACAAACATGCATGCTCAGAACCAATGCAAAAGATCAGACAACAATATAGAAGTTGACCAAAGGTGGCGCTGGAGTATTCGAACGTCCTCTTTTGAAGTGTCGTCAGTACGTTGAAACGTCACTAAGTCCGTGTTGGTTGACTCAAAAGTCTGATCGTGTGTATGCAATACCAACTTGGGGCCAACGCCCTTTGGACAAAAATCCACGGGAAAGTTGGTCCACGGTCCGATCGTGTGTATGAGGCTTTACACACACATGAACTTTAATGGCATCCCAGTTTTAATCGTGAATATTCAATATTGAGTTGGCCCACCCATTGCAGCTATAACAGCTTCAACTCTTCTGGGAAGGCCGTCCACAAGGTTTAGGAGTGTCTATGGGAAGGTTTGACCATTCTTCCAGAAGCGCATTTGTGAGGTCAGGCACTGATGTGGACAAGAAAGTCTGGCTCACCGTCTAATGCATCCCAAAAGTATTCTATCGGGTTGAGGTCAGGACTCTGTGCAGGCCAGTCAAATTTCTCCACTCCAAACTCGTTCATCCATGTCTTTATGGATGAACGAGTTAAACAAAATTGACGTCCTTTTTTTCCCACAAATAGAGCTTTCTTTTGGTGGTATTTGATCCCCTCTGCAGTTTTTATTTTTTTGCGCTATAAACAAAAATCCGATCGTTCATACAGAATTCCGATTGGACAAAGTGCCACGCATGCTCAGATCAAATTACGAGACCAAAGCTATTGGCTGAACGTAGTCCCGTCGTAATGAACAAACGTCACCACGTTCCGAACGATCGGATTTTCCGACAACTTTGTCCGACCGTGTGTGTGCAACACCAGTTTCGGACAAAATTAGTCGGAAAAAATCCGACAGATTTTGTGGTCGGCTTATAGTTAGTGACCAGGTTTGCACACATCACAGGAGTAAGGATGAGCCGAACACCCCCAAATCTGAGCACCAGCCGCCACTGGTCACCTGTAGGTGAAAGTGAAATTGCGGCAGAGAAAGAACATAACCCCTACCCTACCAGACAGGGCTGCGCTGTGTGGCAGAGCTGTGTAAATCACAGGACAGGATGGAAGTGAAAGTGAAACTGCAAGGTAGAAAGATTAATTCCCTTCCCTTGCCAGACAGGGCTGTGTGGCAGAGCTGTTCAAATCTCAGGACAGGATGGACAAAAACGCAATTCCTTCGGCAGGTAAAACAGCTCCTATATACGCCTTTTCAGGGCTATCAGCCCTCCCGATGTGATCACAATCATTTTGTAATTTAATGGTCTTTATTCGTTTTGTTTTTTACAAAAATTAAATACAAAAGTATAGGACAACAACATCAATATCTGTTATACGTATGTCAAATATGTCACAATCATTTTGTAAAGTGCTGTGCAAACTGTTGGCGCTATATAAATCCTGTATAATAATAATAATATATGTAAGAGTTTGCCTTTATTTTGTACAATCTAAAATTTGTGTGTCTTCTTTTTATTTGCCAGTAGAGGGCAGCATGTCCAAACTGATATAGTTTAGTTATATTAGCAGTGAATGCCATCTGTACACTATGCTGTATAGACAGGATCTTCTATCCAATCAGGGGCTGAATCTCACATGTATCACCTTAATTTTTTTAAATCACAGTCCGTTATAAAACGGCACACTTTTTATAATATTTTGAAAAACAATTCATAGAAACATGGTCAATGGTTCATTTTTATCATCGCGTTTTTATGTTTGTTTTTAGCCCTAATGAAGAAGTTTTGTTACAGATGTATCATACTTCACCAAAGTATTATATTATATTATATTATAACTGTCAGTAATTTCCCCAAAGCGTTTCACTAATCCAGGAAGATTCATCAGTATTAAAAAGTTGGACTACTTCATAACATAAATTAGGAAAATTATACATAATACTTTAAATATATTATTATATATATAATATAATATAATATATAATATATATATATTATAATATTAAATAAAAAAAATATTTAAATTAATTAAATAAATGATTAACTGAATCAATAATATTTTATTAATATACTATATTATAATAGCTCATGACTGCTGTGAAACGATCAGTGTGTATATTATAATCTTGTCCAAGGTGCTTTTAATTGTTCATAATTTGATCACATGAAAAAAAAAAAAAAACTCCAACGCATTTCGGCAGTAACAAAACTTCTTCATTAGGGATAAAAACAAACATAAAAAACGCGATGATAAAAATGAACCATTGACCATGTTTCTATGAATTGTTTTTCAAAATATTATAAAAAGTGTGCCATTTTATAACTGACTGTGATTTAAAAAAAATTTAATATAAAACAAGGTGATAGAAAAGGAAGTTAATATGTATAATAGAATAAATGAACAAATATATAAATACATAAATAATAAATAAATAAATACATAAAAAATAAATACATAAGACATAAATATTACATACATAATAAATAAATAAATAAATAAATACATAAATAATAAATAAATAAATATATAAGACATAAATATTACATACATAATAAATAAATAAATACATAAATAATAAATAAATAAATATATAAGACATAAATATTGCATACATAATAAATAAATAACTAAATCAATTGCAACAAAAATGCAAGGACTTGAATTAAAAGGAACTTAATACTGCTAATATTTTATTAGTATAATTAATATATTACAATAGCTCATGAAGGCTGTGAAGTGAACAGTGTGTATATTATAATCCTGTAAAAAAATACATGGGAGATAAAAATTTATAAAAAAAATATATATAAAACCAAACGTATAATAGATCACGAAAAAGATGGGGATCCTGGCTGATGCCCGAACAAAGGTGGTGCCGTTCTTCTGGAGAGAAAAGCAGATGAAGACATTGTCAAGGGGAATAGGGAGGGGCGAACGGTTCGGGCTGAGCATAAGTTCGCTGAACACCCAAATTTTCTGTGCCCTCTGCGGGATGTTCACCCGCCGAGCTCACGGTCAATAGGTGGTTAAGGAGCGGGCCGGGAAGCCACCCGCCACGCCCTTAACAACAAATAAGTCATCAGCTGTCAGAGGGCTTCTCTGCTGACAGCTGAATGTAAAAAAAAAAATTGCCGGCACAAAAAAAAAAAACAGCATGGCCCCCCCTAAATCTATACCAGGCCCTTTTGTTCTGGTATGGATTTTCAGAGAAACCCCACACCAAAAAAATAAATAAAAATAAATGGCGTGCCCCCCCCCCCCCCCAAGATCAATGCCAGACCCTTATCCGGCATGCAGACTGGCAGGCCAGGAAAGGGGGGGGAGCGAGCCCTTAACCCCCCCTCCTGTACCATACCAGGCCACATGCCCTCAACATGGGGGATGCCCGCCATCTCAAAGCACCTTGTCCCCATGTTGATGGGGACAAGGGCCTCTTCCCCACAACCCACCCTATTTGAATGAGTATGGGTACATTTTACCTCCACTCATTCACCAAAAATGTGTCAAAAATAAATAAAGACATGAGTTTTTGACAAAAAAATAAATCTGCGAGGAAGGCTGACCACCGAATGCCTGCTCCTCCAACTGACAGTTCTTAAATCGGTAAGGGGTGAGGCCACCTGGTCAAGCCACTCCTTGTGACTTCACCGACTGGTGCATGCTGGGTTGGTGACGTCACCTGGTGGCCCACCCCTTACCTATTTAGAAACTGTCACCTGGCGGAGCAGTCATTCGACAGTCAGCCTTTCTCGCGAGCGGATAAAGGTCTGGTATGGATTTTGGGGGGACCCTACGCCATTTTTTTTTCATTTTTTTTACAATTTTTTTTTTTCATTTTTGACACTATCAATGCAAAACGTTTTTTTTTTTTAATATACCCTTTTTAAAGGAACACTGATTTTAATACTGCTTAAATTGAAACAATAAAAATGAAAAATTCCTTTAAATATAGTGCCTGGGGGGTCCCCTTAGTCTGCCTGTAAAGTGGCACATCTGTACCATGTATAGAACCTGCTGCAGCTAAACTGACATTTCTAAAAAAAAAAAAAATTACATTTAAGTTGGTTTTCCCAGCTGCAAGCAATTGCCAGCAATCTAGGTCTGGTATGGATTTTAAGGGGAACCTCACGCCAATTGAAAATAAAAAAAACGGCATGGGGTCCCCCAAAAGTCCATACCAGATCAAAATTCCAGTGCCCCCCCCTCCTGAACCATACCAGGCGACAAGCCCTCAACATGGGGGGAATGCATTGGGGCGGAGGGCTCCGCCAACTCACTCCAAAGCACCTTGTCACTATGTTGATAGGGGACAAGGGCCTCTTCCCGACAACCCTGGGCGGTGGTTGTGAAGGTCTGTGGGCAGGGGGCTTATTGGAATCTGGGGGGCCCCCAAATCCCGCCCCCATGTGTTTGAGTATGGGGTACATTGCACCCCTACTCATTCACCCCAAAAAAAGTGTAAAAAAAAAAAAGACATAGGCCAGTTTTTAATTCCTTAATAAAAAAAAGTCCCTGATGTAGATCCATCGTCAATCATGATGACCGCCGCACCGCCAGACCCCCAGAAAAAGAAAAGACTGCTCCCCCGCGAGGAAGGCTGACTGTCTAATGCCTGCTCTGCCGCCGGGTACCAGTTCTTAAATAGGTAAGGGGTGGGGCCATCTGATGACATCACCTGGTGATGTCACCAGGTGATGTCATCAGATGTCACCTGGCCCCGCCCCTTACCTATTTAAGAACGGTCAGACAGGGAGGAGCAGGCATTCAGCGTTTTTTTTTTTTCTACATCAGGTAACATTGTTTTTTATTTTTTTAGGGGGGTGCTCGCTCTACCCCCCCCCCCCTTTCCTGGCCTGTGTGCTCAGATAAGGGTCTGGTATGGATTTTAGGGGGGGGGTACATGGTTGTTTTTGTTTGTTTTTTACCTTTTTAGGCTGTTTTTTTTTTTTTTTTTTTTACTTACTTCTTTTTTTTTTATTGCAACCGCAAGTCAATTTAAATGTGCAATTTTGTTTTCTTTACAAATGTCAGTTTTGCTGCAGCAGGTTCTATACACAGTACAGATGTAAGACTAAGGGGACCCCTCCAGGCACGATTTTTAAAGGAATGTTTAATTTTTATTGTTTCCCTTTAAGCATCATTAAAATCACTGCTGTAAAAATGATCTTTTTTTGCATCGATACATGTCCCTCAGGGCAGTACCCGGGCAACCACAAGTCAATTTAAATGTAATTTTGTTTTCTTTACAAATGTCAGTTTTGCTGCAGCAGGTTCTATACACAGTACAGATGTAAGACTAAGGGGACCCCTCCTGGCACGATTTTTAAAGGAATGTTTAATTTTTATTGTTTCGCTTTAAGCATCATTAAAATCACTGCTGTAAAAATGATATTTTTTTGCATCGATACATGTCCCTCAGGGCAGTACCCGGGCAACCACAAGTCAATTTAAATGTAATTTTGTTTTCTTTACAAATGTCAGTTTTGCTGCAGCAGGTTCTATACACAGTACAGATGTAAGACTAAAGGGACCCCCCTCCAGGCACGATATTTAAAGGAATTAAACATTTTTATTGTTTCACTTTAAGCATCATTAAAATCACTGCTGTAAAAACGTAATTTTTTTTTTGCATCGATACATATCCCTCAGGGCAGGACTCCCCTTTCCCCTTTTATGGCCAATAACTTGCATATAAGCCTTCAAAAAGGGTTCTTTTGATTTTTCACGTTCGGGTCCCATAGACTTTAATAGAGTTCAGGGCCAAACTTTTTCCCTGTTTGGGAGTTCTGGTGTGAACCGAACCCGGGGGGGGGGGGGGGTTGGGGCTGTGTGATCTATAGAAACCTGCAAATGTTACACTTACACATTCCTTATATAAAAAATAAATCTGATGAGAGGTTCACATTAATTCCTTGGTATCTTATTCATGATCCCCGTAGAGAAGCCGCTGTTTCCTCCACTTTAAATCCGGATTGCACAGCTGCTGCCTGAGTGGCCGGCTTGATTGAAAGCGCGCTCTTTAATCCCTATCAGGTCCAGTGGCGGTGGGGAATTTTATTCACGACGCTCCGTTTTCACACACTCAGCAGAAATTTCCGAGCCGAGCTGCAGCCAAACCATAAGTCATTTGTTTCAATTACCGCTGGAAAACACGGAAAAAGTGCGTTCATCGAGGAGGGCCGTGCGGTTTATCTGCTTCTAGGTGATGTATAACAGCGCGGACATCTGAAATGGAAACATACAGAGTCACGTCTTTTTTTTTTTTTCTGTATATTCAATCGCAGTTGTATTTAATTCCCTTGCTTGGTTTTTAATTTGCCTGCTGGACTCACTGGATTTTTTTTTTTACATTTTACTGGCTGTGTAACTCAAGCCATAGAAACAGGAGTGTCAAGGAATGTTAAATAATAAATAATAAAAAAAAATCAGATGAAAAGGGATGAAAGAGACCAAAATTATTTTAATTGATAAACCGCAATTTAATTAAATTATATTGATTTAATTAATAAATATAAAAAAAATCCAATGAATTTTGGGGCCAAAGTACACCCCCTCCAAAAGGGATGAAAGAGACGAAAATAATTTTAATTGATAAATTGCTATTTAATTAAATTGAATTAATTTAAATTAATTAATAAACAAAAAAAAATACAAGGTGTTTTGGGGCCAAACCACTCCACCTCAAAAGGGATGAAAGAGACCAAAATTATTTTAATTGATACATTACTATTAAATTAAATTAAATTTCATTTCTTTAACAAACAAAAAAAAAATACAACATGTTTTGAGGCCAAAACACTCCTCCTTCAAAATAGATGAAAGAGACCAAAATAATTGTAACTGATCAATTGCTATTTAATTAAATTTAATTAATTTAATTTTATGAATAAACTAAAAAAATTCCAATGGGTTTTGAGGCGAAACCCCTCCTTCAAAATGGATGAAAGAGACCAAAATTATTTTAATTGATAAATTGCTAGTTTATTAAATGAATTGAATTTATTTAATTTAAAAAAAAAAAATCCAACGTGGCCAAAGTACACGCCCTCAAAAGGGATGAAAGAGAACAAAATTATTTTAATTGATAAATTGCTATTTAATTACATTAAATTAATTTAATTTAATTAATAAACGAAAAAAAATTACAACATGTTTTGAGGCCAAAACACCCCCCCTCAAAAGGATGAAAGAGACCAATATAATTATAATTGATAAATTGCTATTTAATTAAAATAATCCAGAAGGAGGCCAAAACACTCCTCCTTCAAAACGGAAGAGACCAAATACTTTTTATTGATAAATCACGATTAAATTAAATTAAATGAATTGAATTAATAAACAAAAAAAAAAAATCCAACGTGTTTTGGGGCCAAACCACTCCACCTCAAAAGGGATGAAAGAGACCAAAATTATTTTAATTGATACATTACTATTAAATTTAATTAATTTAATTTCTTTAACAAACAAAAAAAATCCAACATGATTTGAGGCCAAAACACTCCTCCTTCAAAATAGATGAAAGAGACCAAAATAATTGTAATTGATCAATTGCTATTTAATTAAATTGAATTAATTTAATTTAATGAATAAACTAAAAAAAATCCAATGTGTTTTGAGACGAAAACCCTCCTTCAAAATGGATGAAAAAAAACTAAAATAATTTGAATTGATAGATTCTTATTTAATTAATTAATTGACGTAGTGCATTGGGGGCCATTCAAATGCATGTGACGTAAAAATGGGTCCTCAATAGAAAAAAAAATAAAATAAAATATAAAATGTAACCTATAAAAAAAAACGATTTTCTTAAAAAAAAATCACATCTTTTAAAAAGTAAAAACAGAAATTGCATCCTTCAAAAAAAAAAAAAAAAAAAAAAAATCACACCATACAAAAATAATTATATCCTGTAAAAAAAAAAAATTGCACCCTTTAATAAAGAAAACACACACCCTCCTAAAAAAAAAAAAAAATTTAAATAAAAAGTCACACCCTTTAATTAATAAACACGCAAATTGCACACCCTCGAGAAACAAATCACTTGCAAAAAAATAAAATAAAATAAAATAGATAATTCATTTTTTTTTTATAGCAAATTTCAGGCAGCTAAAAATCTTGAAATGAGATTTCTTTGTCACAGGAGTCCCTCTGCTCACCCCTATTGCTCAGTAGTCCTTCTCGTTGTCCCCGCAGTGGTCACTTCAGTGGCTGAACCCCAGTTGGGTTTTACTGATCTCTGTGTCCCCACTGGGGAGAATCGCCTCCACTTCCTGCCGTTAGAATGTCACCAAAATCCAACCATCAGTGACATCGACCGTAATAAACTCTTTATTTTTTATATATATATAAATATATACACCTTATTTATCTGTTTTATTAGATGACTTTGTTGCTTTCGACAAAATTCCATGAATTCTCGCGCATCCCCCAAAAACTGGAATATCCATTGTGAATGGGCAGACCCTCTAACCATTTCTTGACTAGCAGTCCCTGGTGTGTGCACAAGGGGGCAGCAAAAAACCTTTTCTGAACTGGCAAGCCCAGATGTGTGTCGAGGCAATTGACCCTTTCCTGACCAGTGGACCCTGATATTTGGGGGAGCATTAACCCCTTTCTGACCATTGCCCCCTGAAAGCGGGGGGGGGGGGGTTGGGGCATTAACCCTTTCCTAACCAAAGGCTCCTGATAAGCGAGGGAAGAATTAACCCTTTCTTGACGGATAGCCCCAGTTGTGTTTGCCTGTGTGTAGAGGGCAAGTGACCCTTTCCTGACCAGTGGCCCCTGATAAGTGAGGGGGGGCATTAGCACTTTCTTGATGGTTAGCCCCAGTTGTGTTGTGTATGTGTGTTTAGGGGGCAATTGAACATTTCTTATGGCCCCTAATAAGTGAGGTGGAATTAACCCTTTTCTGACCAGGGGCCCCTGATAAGTGAGGGGCCATTAACCCTTTCCTGACTGGTGGCCCCTAACAAGTGAGGGGGGCATTAACCCTTTCCTGACATGGGGCCCCTGATAAGTGTCCGTGGGGGGGGGCATTAACCCTTTTCTGACCAATGGCCCCTGATAAGTGAGGAGGCATTAACCCTTTCTTTGATTGTCAGCCCCAGTTGAGTGTAGGGTGTGTAGGGACAATTAAACCATTCCTGGCCAGTGGCCTCTGATATGTGTGGTGGCATTACCCCTTTGCTGACCGGTGACCCTCTGATCAGTGAGAGGGCGAAAGGGGGGGGGGGGGGGGGGTATTGACCCTTTCTTGATTGTCACCCCCAGTTATGTTTATGAGTGTGTGTGTGTGTGTATATGGTGAGATTGACCCTTTCTTGACCACTGGACCCTGATAAGTGGGAGGGGGGGCATTAGCTCTTTCTTGCCTTTCTTGATCTGTGGCCCTGTTAAGTGAGGGAGCATTAACCCTTTCCTGACCGGTGGGCCCTGATAAGTAGGGGGGGCAGTAACCCTTTCTTGACCAGTGGGCCCTGATAAGTGGGGGGGCATTAACCCTTTCCTGACTCTTGCCCCCTGATAAGTGATGGGACATTAACCCTTACCAGACCAGTGGGCCCTGATAAGTGGGGGGGGGGCAATAACCCTTTCCTGAGCAGTGGTCCCTGATAAGTGGGGGAGGTATTAACCATTTATTGCCTTTCTTGATCTGTGGCCCCTGATAAGTGGGGGGGCATTAACCCTTTCCTAACTGGTGGCCCTGATAAGTGAGGGTGAATTAACTCTTTCCGGACCGGTGGCCCCTGATAAGTGTGGGGGGGCATTAACCCTTTCTGACTGGTAGGCCCTGATGCGTGACGGAGTCATTAACCCTTTCCTGACCAGTGGTCCCTGATAAGGGGGGGAAGGATTTACCCTTTCTTGACCAGTGGCCCCTAATAAGTGAGGGGGGCATTATCCTTTCCTGACCAGTGGGTCCTATTAATTGGGGGGGGGGGCAATAACCCTTTCCTGAGCAGTGGTCCCTGATAAGTGGGGGAGGTATTAACCCTTTATTGCCTTTCTTGATCTGTGGCCCCTGATAAGTGGGGGGCATTAACCCTTTCCTAACTGGTGGCCCTGATAAGTGAGGGTGAATTAACTCTTTCCGGACCGGTGGCCCCTGATAAGTGTGGGGGGGCATTAACCCTTTCTGACTGGTAGGCCCTGATGCGTGACGGAGTCATTAACCCTTTCCTGACCAGTGGTCCCTGATAAGGGGGGGAAGGATTTACCCTTTCTTGACCAGTGGCCCCTAATAAGTGAGGGGGGCATTATCCTTTCCTGACCAGTGGGTCCTATTAATTGGGGGGGGGGCAATAACCCTTTCCTGAGCAGTGGTCCCTGATAAGTGGGGGAGGTATTAACCCTTTATTGCCTTTCTTGATCTGTGGCCCCTGATAAGTGGGGGGCATTAACCCTTTCCTAACTGGTGGCCCTGATAAGTGGGGGTGCATTAACTCTTTCCTGACCGGTGGCCCCTGATAAGTGTGGGGGGGGGGGGGCATTAACCCTTTCTGACTGGTAGGCCCTGATGCGTGATGGGGGCATTAACCCTTTCCTGACCAGTGGTCCCTGATAAGGGGGGAAGGATTTACCCTTTCTTGACCAGTGGCCCCTAATAGGTGAGGGGGCATTATCCTTTCCTGACCAGTGGGTCCTGTTAAGTGGGGGGGGGGGGCAATAACCCTTTCCTGAGCAGTGGTCCCTGATAAGTGGGGGGGGCATTAACCCTTTCCTGACCAGTGGCCCCTGATAAGTGGGGGAAGTATTAACCCTTTCCTGACCAGTGGACCCTGATAAGCGAGAAGGTGGCATTTAACCCTTCCCTAACTGGTGTCCCCTGATAAGTGAGGGGGGCATTAACCCTTTCCTGACCAGTGGCCCCTAATAAGTGAGGGGGCATTAAACTTTCCCTGACCAGTGGGCCCTGTTAAGTGGGGAGGGGGCAATAACCCTTTCCTGAGCAGTGGTCCCTGATAAGTGGGGGATGTATTAACCCTTTCCTGAGCAGTGGACCCTGATAAGTGGGGGGGCATTAAACCCTTCCCTAACTGGTGGGCCCCTTTCCTGAACTTTAGCCCCTGATAAGGGGCATTAAACTTTTGCTGACTAGTGGCCCATAATAATTTAGGTGGGCATTAGCCCTTTTCCGAACATGTGGGTCCTGATAAGTGAGGGGGGCATTAACCCTTTCCAGGCTGGTGGGCCCCTCATAAGTGAAGGGTCATTAACCCTTTCCAGGCCGGTGGATCCCTGATAAATGAGGGGGGGGCATTAACCCTATCCCGAGAGACGGCCCCTGGTTTGTGAAAGGGGGAATTATCCCTTTCTGGGCATTATAGTGAATAAAAAAATCACCAGCCATTGTTCTGTTAATAAGCTACAGTCAACATTAAAAATTTTTATGTGTCCGGGGTCCTCCTTTAAGAAAACAGGAGGCGGCATAAAGCTCTAGGCCCGGAGGCCCGGAGGCCCCGAGGCCGGAGATGAGAGGCAAACGGCTTCACCCCCGGAGAGCAAACACTTCCCTGCAGCTGACCTCCTCCTGACAGCTCCAACTAAGCAGATCCCGATGTGACTAACGCTAAGCCCAGCATCATCCAGAGATGAAATGTCACCATGAATCGGGGAGGCCGCGGGGAGGCCGCGGGGAGGCCAGGCCCTATCACTCATTCCCCCTCACATATTTTTTGAATAAAGTGTCCCCTCCACCTCCCATCTAACGATGACATTTCCACTTTTTCCTTCGTATCGTTTTTTTTTTTTTTTTTGAATAATACAAAACTGTTTTGTTTTTAAAAAAGAGGTCAACCGTTGGCCAAGAGATGGATTCCAGGCCAGGCCGGAATGACCGAATCCCGTTGATAATTGCTTCAAAACCTCCCCGCTTTTCATTACGAAGAGAGCCGAGCCATGGCCTTGAGGCCCTTTTGACCTTGCTTAGCCATAAAGGGAGGGAGGAGGAGGAGGAGGAGGAGGAAGGCCAACAGAAAGGCCGGTCACCTTGGCTTTGAAGTGCAACTAGGCCAAAGTTCAGGTTTACGAGCTGGAAGTCTGTGACCAAGGGGAGGGGGTGGAAGTGATTGATATCACTTTACGATGCAGAGTGCCACCGTGGAAAAAGGAAAACAATGCAAACCAGGGGGCCATAGCAAAAAAAAAAAAAAAAATGGAGGCCTCCCTGCCTCAATTGAGGGGCCTGCACATAAATCTGGCCTGTTTAAGGAACGTTTTTTTTTCTTTGACCCGGGAGGGGGTTGAGGGTGGAGGTCATAGCCGCTGTTCACCTAGCCAACCCAAGAGGCTTCAATGAAAAGGAAAAGTTCATTACCTTCAACAGCACCATAAATCACAAGAGTGCGTCGTGGTGGGATTAGGCCAGGGTGAGCGCAACATGGATGCCATCTGCGAAGTGCGAAGACCTTGTGGGGGCCAAGGGGGTTTTAGCGTTGTGAAGAGCACAAAGCAGACATCTATGGGTGGACGTAATGAGGGTTCAGTAGCAAGCTGAGATACCAAAGATATTGGCATTCCTTTCGAGGAGAACTCGAGAACATAGGTTGGACTTGATGGACTTGTGTCTTTTTTCGACCTCACCTACTATGTAATTATGTAACTCCATCCCAATTTAAGAAAGAACTCAAAAAGTTGTCCAAAATTTGAACGTCCAACTTAGCTACCTGAGAACTTCCCCCACAAGAGGGATTTCATTTCTGGTGGGATACTAGATACCTAAAGTGATCTAAACTTAACTACAAAAATTCACACTCACCGACCACTTTATTAAGTACACCCGTTCCATTGCTTGGTAACACAAATTGCTAATCAGCCAATCGCATGACAGCAACTCAATCCATGAAGGCATCCAGACGTGGTGAAGACGACATTGCTGAAGTTCAAACTGAGCTTTAGAATGGGGAAGAAAGGGGATTTAACCACTTCAGCCCGGACCAATTTGCAGCCAAAGGACCAGGCCCCTTTTTTTGCGATTCGGCACTGCGTCGCTTTAACTGACAATTGCGCGGTCGTGCGACGTGGCTCCCAAACAAAATTGACGTCCTTTTTTTCCCACAAATAGAGATTTCTTTTGGTGGTATTTGATCGCCTCTGCGGTTCTTATTTTTTGCGCTATAAACAAAAATATCCCCAAAAAATATATAAAAAAAAGTTTAGGCCGATATGTATTCTTCTACATATTTTTGGTAAAAAAACGCAATTAGCGATTAATGATTGGTTCGCACAAAAGTTCTAGCATCTACAAAATAGGGGATAGTTTTATAGCATTTTTATTAATATTTTTTTTTTTTTACTAGTAATGGCGGCGACACTAGTTATTGTGACTGCGACATTATGGCGGACACATCGGACATTTTTGACACATTTTTGGGACCATTGTCATTTATACAGCAATCAGTGGTATTTAAATGCACTGATTCCTGTGTAAATGACACTGGCAGTGAAGGGGTTAACCATGAGGGGGCGGGGAGGGGTTAAGTGTGACCTATGTGGGGTTTTTTTTAACTGTAGGGGGGCGTGGCTTGGCGTGTGACATCACTGATCGTCTTTCCCTATGACAGGGAACAGATGATTGGTGACAGCCTCACTAGGTAGCACGGGGAGAGGTTTATTTAAACTTACCTCTCCCCGTTCTTCATCTCTGTCACCCGATCGTGGAACACTAGCAGCGAGCGGGTCTGCGGGTCCCGCAGCCACGGTCACGGAGCTCAGGACCGGGTCGCGAGCGCGCCGCCGCACGCACAACCCACGTCTGGGCTCTTAAAGAGCAACGTACCTGTACATTGATGTGCCCAGCCGTGCCATTCTGGCGACGTATATGTGCAGGAGGCGGTCCTTAAGAGGTTAAGGGACTTTGAACGTGGCATGGTTGTTGCTGCCAGATGGGCTGGTCTGAGTATTTCAAAAACTGCTGATCTACTGGGATTTTCACACACAACCATCTCTCGGGTTTACAGAGAACGGTCCGAAAAAGAGAAAATATCCAGTGAGAGGCAGTTGTGTGGAGGAAAATGACTTGTTGATGTCAGAGGAAAATGGGCAGACTGGTTGGAGATGATAGAAAGGCAACAGTAACTCAAAGATAGAAGATTGGAAAAAACGTTGGATGGTCTGATGAGTCTCTATTTCAGCTGCAATATTCAGATGGTAGAGTCAGAATTTGTCATAAACAACATGAAAGCATGGATCCATCCTGCCTTGTATCATCAATTAAGGCTGGTGGTGGTGGGGGTGTAATGGTGTGGGAGATATTTTCTTGGCACACTTCGGACCCCTTAGTACCAACTGAGCATCATTTAAACTCCACGGCCTACCTGAGTATTGTTGCTGACCATGTCCATCACTTTATGACTACAGTGTCCCCATCTTCTGATGGCTCCTTCCAGCAGGATAATGCACCATGTCACAAAGCTCCAATCATCTCACCACTGGAAAATGAGGTCACTGTACTCCAATGGCCTCCACACTCACCAGATCTCATCCAATGGTCTCCACACTCACCAGATATAATCCAATGGCCTCCACACTCACCAGATCTCATCCAATGGACTCCACACTCACCAGATCTCATCCATTGGTCTCCACACTCACCAGATCTCATCCAATGGTCTCCACAC
The DNA here is from genome assembly GCA_028564925.1 of Lithobates sylvaticus. Taxonomy (NCBI): domain Eukaryota; kingdom Metazoa; phylum Chordata; class Amphibia; order Anura; family Ranidae; genus Lithobates; species Lithobates sylvaticus. Next base: position 22,998,856 of record CM053038.1, read on the forward strand.
TCACCAGATCTCATCCAATGGACTCCACACTCACCAGATCTCATCCAATAGAGCACCTTTGGGATGTGGTGGAGAGATTCCCATCATGGATGTGCAGCCAACAAATCTGCAACAACTGCGTGATGCTATCATGTCACTATGGACCAAAATCTCTGAGAAATGTTTCCCACACCTAGTTGAATCTATGACACAAAGAATGAAGGCAGTTCTAAAGGCAAAAGGGGGTCCAACCCGGTACTAGCAAGGTGTACCTAATAAAGTGTCCGGTGAGTGTATATTACAAGTCCGTAGATGTGGTGGTTGCATTCTGTACCAGGATGGGTTTGTCCAGCGCCCATGGCGTGGGTGCAGGACTCCGCTCCTGTCTCTGCTGCTAAAGTAGGATGTTGAATAGTCCTGTGTCGGTTTTCTGGCCTCCTGGTTCCAGCTTCCAGTGTGCACTGCGCATGCATGGCCATTCACTTGCTTTCTTACAGCTGGGAGGTGTTTGCGCATGAGTGGCATGCTTTTCATGTCGGTTGCAGGTGGCTGAAGTGGAGCATGCTGTTGAAGCAGTAGCCGTAGCTGTCAGAGCAAACGTGAAGATCTGGAGCGTGCTTGCAGTGAGGGATGTGAGGCTCACCATGTGTTCCCCATGTGACAATGCTGCGCCCAGGGCAATTTCCCCTCCTGCCCCCCGTCCCCTCCCCCGCCGTATCTTTTGTGGTCTTTATTAATTTTATCCTGGTGATCCTGCCAGTAACACACCTTGTGTCTTAGGACGACAATGCTGCTGCTCTATAAACACTGTACAGTGAGTGACACTGTACAGTATTTATGGAGCAGCAGCAGCATTGTTATCCTAGGACAGGACTACAATAACATCCCCCTCTCTCATTCTCCATAACATAGGGGGGAGGTGCTCTGTAATCCACCAATTACATAACACAGCGCAGAGAACAGTGCTGTGCACAGCACCAGGAGAGAGCACAGGGGGTTCACTGGATTTTTGGTAGTATCAATAAGATGTTTTTTGCAAGAGATGGTCAGAGACTGCAGACATACTACAGGTGATGGTCAGAGACTGCAGACATACTACAGGTGACGGTCAGAGACTGCAGACATACTACAGGAGACGGTCAGAGACTGCAGACATACTACAGGAGATGGTCAGAGACTGCAGACATACTACAGGAGACGGTCAGAGACTGCAGACATACTACAGGAGATGGTCAGAGACTGCAGACATACTACAGGAGACGGTCAGAGACTGCAGACATAATACAGGAGATGGTCAGAGACTGCAGACATACTACAAGAGATGGTCAGAGACTGCAGACATAATACAGGAGATGGTCAGAGACTGCAGACATACTACATGAGGTGGTCAGAGACTGCAGACATACTACAAGAGATGGTCAGAGACTGCAGACATACTACAGGAGATGGTCAGAGACTGCAGACATACTACAGTAGATGGTCAGAGACTGCAGACATAGTACAGGAGATGGTCAGAGACTAATATTACAAATCAGTGCCACTCGTGGCTAAATGCTGTGGCCAAAAGTTACCACATGTACAAAATAGCTGCAGAGGCTATACTGTTGGGCAGAAAAGATGGTCAGAGACTGCAGACATACTACAGTACAGGACATGATGGTCAGAGACTGCAGACATACTACAGGAGATGGACAGCAGACATACTACAGGAGATGGTCAGAGACTGCAGACATAGTACAGGAGATGGTCAGAGACTGCAGACATAGTACAGGAGATAGTCAGAGAGAGACATACTACAGGAGATGGTCAGAGACTGCAGATATACTACAGAAGATGGTCAGAGACTGCAGACATACTACAGGAGATGGTCAGAGAATGCAGACATAGTACAGGAGATGGTCAGAGACTGCAGACATACTACATGAGATGGTCAGAGACTGCAGACATACTACAGAGATGGTCAGAGACTGCAGACATACTACATGAGATGGTCAGAGACTGCAGACATAGTACAGGAGATGGTCAGAGACTGCAGACATAGTACAGGAGATGGTCAGAGACTAATATAAAAAATCAGTGCACTCGTGGCTAAATGCTGTGGCCAAAAGTTACCACACGTACAAAATAGCTGCATGAGGCTCTCGGGCAGCATGTTGGGCATTAGAGGCCTAAAGGGATTATTATACAGAGTGAAGGGAGAGGTGTGACTGGCAAGAGGCTGTAGTCCTGACCAATGGCCACCTGAAAGCAATGCTTCATTGTCAGTGATAAAGCCGTATATAAGATTGGAGTGAATGTGAGCTCAGTGAACTCTCTTGGCGGTGTATTCTGGCTGGCTGTAAGCGTGCCCCTTCCTGTAATGTGTAAATATCAATCCATCTGCCTCTCCAATCTCCTCTCCTCGGCTGTTATTTCCACTCGAACAATGCCCCTGCTTTTATAATGACTTCCTGGGCCTTGATTATGGTCCTGGCTTGCCCCGGTCATGGTGTCCCTGAGAGGGCACACTGGCACGTAGAGCCGCCTGGCTCCAGCATGACCTCTTATTTTGGGAATTGAAATCAGCTTTTCGGTCCCCGTGCCTGTACTCCTGACCCGAACAAGTGCCGTGCCCGAGTTCAGGACCTTTCAAAGAAGGAAGGTTCCCTCTCTCCATACCAAGAGATAAGGACCGACTTTTGTCTGCGAACCCAGCCTGACCTTATTGTGACTCATAAAGAAAACATGGAGCTTTCGGCACCAACATAATGCCTTCTGTGTAATCTTCAGGTCCTGTCATGTCCTACAAGGTCACAACATTATTTAAAGGGGACTTTCCAGTAAGGTCACAAGTCTGCATAAATACCGTATTTATCGGCGTATAACACGCACCGGCGTATAACACGCACCCCAAGTTTAGGAGGGCATTTTAAGGAAAAAAAGTTTTAGGAGGGAAGTTAAGGGAAAAAAAGCACATTTAAGCGTCATTTGCAGCTTTGCCAAGTGTGATTTGCAGCTTGCCCAGCGTCATTTGCAGCTTTGCCAAGTGTGATTTGCAGCTTGCCCAGCGTCATTTGCAGCTTTGCCCAGCGTGATTTGCAGCCTTGCCAGCGTCATTTGCAGCTAGCCCAGCGTCATTTGCAGCTTTGCCAAGTGAGATTTGCAGCTTGCCCAGTGTGATTTTCAGCTTTGCCCAGTGTGATTTTCAGCTTGCCCAGTGTGATTTGCAGTTTGTCAGCGTCATTTGCAGCTTGCCCACATTTAAATTTGCCGCCTAGAAAGACCGCGCCGCCGGAAAAGACCGAGCGCCGTCGGAAAAGCCTGAGCCGTCTGTTCAGCTCCGCTCGCAGTCCCGCCTCCCTGCTGTTTCGGAAGAGAGCGCAGGGAGGCGGGACTGCGAGCGGAGCCGAACAGACAGATCGGTCTTTTTTGGCGGCGCTCGTTTTTTTTCGGCGGCGCTCGTTTTTTATTGACGGCGGTCGCTGTTTTTCGGCGCCGTTTGATTTTTTTGGCACTTTTTTTTTGATGGATCGACGTATAACACGCACCCACGACTTTCCCCTGATCCCCAAGCTCCAGTCCAGTGACTTTGCCTAGGCTGAGATGATGTCATCAATCTCCTTTCCCAAGCGATCAGACTGCAATATCATAACAAGTCACAAGATGCCCATAATAAAGCAGCACAGATCTACGAGGTGCCACCCCAGCCAGGAAGTAGATGGTGACCTTGAATGGTGTCTGAATGAATATGGTGCCATCCTTCTGGAGAGGAAAGCAGATGATGGCATTGTCATAGGGAGTACTGTAAAAAACCCTTATCCAAGAGTCTTTGGCAATAAGAGTCTAATGCCGCGTACACGCGATCGGACTTTCCGGCGGACCAGAGTCCTTTGGACAATTCGATCGTGTGTGGGCTCCAGCGGACTCTTTCTTCCCAAAAGTCCGGTGGACCTAGAAATAAGATTGGCTTCAAAATTGTCCGCCGGACTCGAGTCCGGTTGAAAAGTCCGGTCGTCTGTGTGCTAGTCTGACGGACTAAAACCGACGCTAGGGCAGCTATTGGCTATGAACTTCCTTATTCTACGTCATCACGTTCGAATCCGGCGGACTTTTGGAGTGATCGCGTGTGGCCAAGTCCATTCACTTGAAAGTCCGGCGGACCTTAGCTGCAAAGTCCGTCGGATTGTCCGCTGGACTAAGTCCGCCGGAAAGTCCGATCGTGTGTACGCGGCATTATAGAAAGCCTGTTCAGTTCTCTACCAATCCCTGAAGGATTGTTGGCCCCCAAAACATGTTGGATACCTTTTACCTTTCTGTGGTCTGAGGTTTATCAGCAATTAACATTTAAAACTCTTAAAGCCCAACGCCGGGCAAAAAAAAAAGTTTCCCCATGCATTGGGGCTGTGCCCACCTTGTTTTTTGTCTAGGAGATTGGATAACATAGCTATAATAATCCTCCGATCCTCCCCATACAAGACCAGTCCCTGTGGCTTCTGCCCCCTCGCGGATTAGCAGTCTTGTGCAATGGATTGTTCCTGATGTCATCACGCCCATAAACCTGGACATGAGGACATCGGGAACAGTCCACCGCTGGATGGTTGGGGAGTGCCATTTGCTGGTGGAGTGAGGGATCAGGTGAGTATATTGCTTTCTCCTCTCCCCTGGAGCAGTTGACCTTTGCAGTGCAGGCACAGCTCCAGTTGGGCTTTAAGATGACCAATTGGCGTTTTTTTGGGCAATTCATTTGGATTTGTTAGTGATTGTCTTTGCCCCTTTGGGGGGGACCTGGCTTTTGGTAAAGCTGCCGAGGTTTAGTCATCAAGTCCAAACAAAGATCTTGAATCTTAGTCTACTTGTTTTTGAAGAAGAATTCAAGGTATGGATTCTTTCTAGATCGTTACATTGGCCCAGCTTGGACCAATGTAACTATATATATATATATATATATATATATATATATATATATATATATATATATATATACCACACTTGTGGGATGCCCTTAGAAGCTGGAGATCGCTGTAGAAGGCACCGCTATTCCAATGATCTCCACTATCTTCTTGGACCCGTGCCGAGCGAAGAACGAAAAATGTTGGCCGCTCAGCATGGGTGCCATTCAGAGATTGCTTTCCATTCTCTCAATGGATGCAAAGCGTTCTCTGATTGAATGAGATCGAGAGGTGGGGTGGTGATGTCATGTTGTCCACCTCATCCAATCAGAAAATGCTTTGCATTCATTGAAACATCACAATGCATTTACTGAATGTAGCCTAGTGTACCCAGTGGCCAACCTTCTATGTTCACAATGCAGCAGAACATCCATTTGGCACAAGAGCAAGAAGCAAGTGGAGATCATTGGAGTAGCGGTGTAGTAATGGTGCCTACTACAGTGAGCCAGCTTCTAGAGCAGGGGTGTCCTAACTTTTCTAAACAAAGCGCCAGTTTACTGTCCTTCGGGCTTTAGGGGGGGGCCAGCGGGAGTAGAAAATGCCTGGACAGTGCACCATCATTGGTTTTTATGGGTCGAAATACATAGTCAATCAATAAGAAGAATGGTGCCCCATTGATGGTGTCAGTAGGGGGAAAGGTGCTCCATCATTGGTGTCAGTTGAATGAATGAATGATTGACTTATAGTAAAGCGCTACCTATGCAAACTAAATCGCCTCAGGGCGCCTTTTGCCACCGGTGTCCATCTGTGGTATAGCGTGGTCCTTTACCCCATAGGGTCCCGACGCGCTTACAAACACATACACATACTCGGGCCAATTTTTTAGACAGGATCTAATAAACCTACCAGCATGTCTTTGGACAGTTGGTGGAATAACGCCCCAAGGGCCAGAAAAAGGCACGCAAAGGGCCACATCTGGCCCCTGGGCCACAGTTTGGAGATCACTGTTCTAGAAGGAGCCCACAGGTATGGTGTATATATAGTTTCATTGGCACATCTTGGACCTAATAAACTGTAAAACTATCCATACCTGGAAAATTAATACAGGCATCCCTATGACACTTTTTAGTGGGTTGTGGACCTTGCTGCACCCCAGTTAAAAATAAGCATTGTCTGCGTATAACTTAATATTGCATAAGTTTGTATTACTCTGAATTAAGCTTTCCTTTCCTTATGTTCCGAGCTGGCCGACTTGTCTTTCCAAAAGCGGTGAATTCATTCTCAGCGAGAGCCAAAAGCTCGCTCGCTCGCTCGCTCGCTCTCCAGCTGAACCAACCTTCGCTGCTCCTTTGACTCAGACATTCCAGCACCATGACGCCCAACCAAAAAAAGGTGTGGAGCTATTGTGTTAGGAGGGGACCCGCCTGTAGAATAAAACAAAAGTCACAGCTTGAGAAGTCAATTCGCCCAATTGGCCAAGTAAAATATCAGCGCTATGACATCACCGGCCTTAGCAACAGAGCCAAACAGCTGCGAGGTGGAGAATCTCCAAGAGATTCGGTGCCGCACGGAAGGAACGGATGATAGGATCAGATTAAAGAACAGAAAAGAGAGATGAATATTTCCTGAAAGAAGCAAGGAAGAGGCCAATGTGGACTTCCAGTGGCCTGGCTGTTATGTTCTTGTGTTGACTTCAAAGCTTCAAATCAATGACCCACAACAAGTATGCAGATAAAGACTTCTTCATTTTCTCAGATTTTTCTTGTATACTCATTCCAGATCAGTAACTCAAAAAGTATTGAATCCTTCGTAGAGGTTTAGGGATCTTGGAGACATACAACAAAAACCTGGCAGAGAAATAAACACCATCCAGGGCTCTCCCGGATAGAGTCTATCTATCTATATAGAGCACCCCCTAGTGTAGAGTGGACTGATAGGCAAATTTAGTTTGTAATCAGAGGAGCAGGGAGTTGATTACCTGTGGCTGCTCAGTGTACGCAGCGCACTCCTGAATCCTGCACTCTGTATGTAGCGCACTCCTGAATCCTGCACTCTGTGTATAGCGTAATCCTGAACACTGCACTCTCTATGTAGATCACTCCTGAACTCTGCACTCTGTACATAGCATAATCGTGAACCCTGCACTCTGTACATAGCGTAAACCTGAACCCTGCACTCTGTACATAACGCACTCCTGAACTCTGCATTCTGTACGTAGCGTAATCCTGAACGCTGCATTCTGTACATAGCAAAATCCTCAACTCTGAACTCTGTATGTAGCGCACTTCTGAACTCTGCACTCTGTATGTAGCATAATCCTGAACTCTGCACTCTGTATGTAGCATAATCCTGAACTCTGCACTCTTTATGTAGTGTAATCCTGTACTCTGCACTCTGTACTCTGTACATAGTGCACTCCTGAACTCTGCACTCTGTAGGTAACATAAACCTGAACCCTGCACTCTGTACGTAACACACTCCTAAACTCTGCACTCAGTACATAGTACTGTAATCCTGAACTCTGTACGTAGCGCACTCTTGAATCCTGCAGAGTTCAGGATTACACTATGTACTGAGTGCAGAGTTTAGGAGTGTGTTACTTACAGAGTGCAGGGTTCAGGTTTATGTTACCTACAGAGTGCAGGGTTCAGGGGTGCAGAGTTCAATACTATGCAATGTACAGAGTGCAGAGTTCAGGGGTTTGCGACATATAGAGTGCAGTGTTTAGGGGTGCACTATGTACACTATAGAAGATTTCTGTGTTTACAACAGTGACAGCGGGGAGTGGAGGGTGAGAGCCGGAGGTGGCCACGTTCTGGCTGTAAAACTGGGTGGGAGGGCCACATGTCCCTTGTCCTTGTGTTTGACAAATGTGCTCTAATGTGTGGGGGTTTTCAGTAATCTTCAGGCCTAAAATGGGTAGCTCTGGCAACGAAAGTGGTTATGATAGCCGTGCACTTGTTAGGGTTTCATTCCCACATGGTATACACTTTTTTTTATAATTTAAATCTTTATTCAACTTTTTACACTTTACAATTATAACACGTTTAATTACAGAAGCATACAATAAAACATTATCTTAGGAGCCGTTAGGCCCGGGCTCTTGCTACGGGTGACTTTTGTACTTTATGTATCGTGGTTTTCCCTTACCCCCCTCACATGGTATACACTTTAACCGCTTCCCGACCGCCTCGCGCAGATATACTGCGGCAGAATGGCACGGCCGGGGTCACGGAGCTCCCGACCAGGTCGCGAGCGCGACCCACGAGCGGCGCACGCGCGACCCACGGGCAGGCAATTAAAGGGCCACATACAGGTACGTGATTTTGCCTGCCCGTGGGTCGTGCGCGCGCCGCTCGTGGGTCGCGCTCGCGACCTGGTCGGGAGCTCCGTGACCCCGGCCGCGGGACCAGCGGACACGATCACCGCTGGTGTCCCGCGATCGGGTCACAGAGCTGAAGAACGGGGAGAGGTCTGTGTAAACAAACCTCTCCCTGCACTTCCTACTCTGCCTGTCATTGATCGGCTGTTCCGGTCATCGGGAAAGCCGATCAATGACGTCAGACGTCAGCCCCGCCCCTAATGTAAAAAAACACACACACGTCACAGCCCATAACCCCTCCCCTCCCCCTAGTGGTTAACTCTTTCACTACAACTGCCATTTATACAGGAATCAATGCATTTAAATAGCATTGATTGCTGTATAAATGACAATGGTCCCAAAAAGTGTCAAAAATGTCCGATGTGTCCGCCATAATGTCGCAGTAACAATAAAAATCGCTGATCGCCGCCATTACTAGTAAAAAAAAAAATATTAATAAAAATGCTATAAAAACTATCCCCTATTTTGTAAACGCTATAACTTTTGCGTATACATATATGTATCGGTCTAAACTGAGAAAAAAATGTTTTTTTTATATATTGTTTGGGGATATTTATTATAGCAAAAAGCAAAAAATATTGCTTTGTTTTCAAAATTGTCGCTTTATTTTTGTTTATAGCGCAAAAAATAAAAACCGCAGGGGCGATCAAATACCACCAAAAGAAAGCTCTATTTGTGGGAAAAAAAGGACGCCGGTTTTGTTTTGGAGCCACGTCGCACGACCGCGCAATTGTCAGTTAAAGCGACGCAGTGCCGAATCGCAAAAAAGGGGCCTGGTCCTTTGGCTGCCAATTGGTCCGCTGCTGAAGTGGTTAAAAATGCTAACAATAGTTAGCTAGTCCAAAAACATTAACAAGAAACCCACTGTACAAGTGGAGTGTACATCCTATAGCAAAAACATTTTTTTTTATAAATGTATATGTTATACTTGCTGCACGCATGGCCTACTTTACCAGTACATAGTAAATTCAATGAGCGTATGATTTTCTTGTTTTTACATGGCCAATGCAGCAGCCTACAAGCATCCCTTAGTACATTATTATTATTCTTATTATACAGGATTTATATAGCGCCAACAGTTTACGTAGCGCTTTACAACTTGAGGGTAGACAGTACAAATACAATACACTTTAATACAGTAGGAATCAGAGGGCCCTGCTCCTTAGAGCTTACAATCTAAAGCCCCATACACACGGTCGGATTTTCCGATGGATTCTGTCCTATCAGACAATGTTGTCGGAAATTCCGACCGTGTGTAGGCACCATCGGACAGTTTCCATCGGATTGTCCGACGGACAAAGTCCTATCTCCTGCTGGATAGATTTTTTGACAACAAAGTCCGATCACACCAAATCCGATCGTGTGTAGCGAATTCCGACGGACAAAGTGCCACTCATGCTCAGATCACATTACAAGACCAAAGCTATTGGCTACTAGCCTCTACGTAGTCCCGTCGTAGGCAACAAACGTCACCGCGTTCAGAATGATCGGATTTTCCGACAACTTTGTCCGACCGTGTGTACGCAAAACCAACATCGGACAAAGTACGATGGACCTGGTCCTCGGATAATCCGACCGTGTGTATGGGGCTTTAGAGGGAAGGTCAAGAGATACAAGAGGTAATAACTGTGGGCGACATTAGGCCCATTTGACAACTTTTGGACTGATAATCAACAGTTGCTTATTATTTTGGAGGCTCTTTATCATATTACCCAGAGCCCCTTGCAGCTCCCAGGCTATGTGGCGGTATCGGCCAGAGAGCAGAAACAAACAAACTCAAACACTCCCAGAGTTATAATAGTCTAATTAGGACATGGTAACCCAGTAGCCCCCTTGGGGTAGGACTGTGTAGACTTTATTTTTAGACTTCTGCCTAATAGTCTATCGAGTGTCAGCCACTAGAGGATAGCTGACACCTCGCCTCCCATGATCCTCAAAGAAGGTCTGAAGAATACAAATAATACATTGACAGTAATAGGAACAAAGCTTTGGTGGAGGCTACTGAAAACAGAATTGGCCTTTTTTCATCAAAGTGTCTTCAATAATTGACTTAGTTGACCCTGGAAACCCATTTAGATTTCAACTCCATTGTTTCCATTGGATGTCTGATAGTAAAATGAAGGGGCTGCTTTGGTGCTATTATGCGGTTCTTACAGCTGGGTTAATAAATTACTTGGATTTCTAGCTAAATATATAAATAAGCTGGTTCTTAATACATTATATGGTCAAAAGCTTGTTAACATTTGACCGTCAAACCTGCTATGTGTCCAAAAATGTGTGAGTACCTGATCATCACACCTACTATATAGTGACGTATATGTGGCTAACTGGCTATGCCTTCTGATAATTGAGTTCAGATGTTTCCCGTGAAGGGTACTGTTAATACTACACATCATACAAAGACATTTGGATGGAATTATTTTCAACCAGATTAAGTATGTAACACTTTAGACAATTGTGCACTTTCAACCTTGTGGTCCTTTTTTTGTGAAGGCCCTTTTTTTGATCCTGCATGATTGTGCCCCTATGTACAAAGTCATGTTGTCACAACAAGTACTTACCGAGGCCGAGATGCCGAGATCGGTTAACCCTTGCGACTACGCGCACCCGTCCGCCGGAGGTGGTACGGGGAGCGGGTGGCATGCAGAAACACTGGCCACCAGCAGGTGTAAGTTCCTGAAGAGAGTTGAGGAGCTGAGCAGAGGTTCAACTGAAGTTCAGGAGCTGACTGAGGGTCCCGTGCAGAGTTAGCAGACAATCCGGAAGGTAGCAAGGGATCAGGCACAAGATAAGTAGCAAGTCCGTGAAGCAGGCCAGGGGTCAAATCCGTGTAAGCAGGCAAGGAAGTCCGTTAGGCAGGCCGAGGGTCAAACACATAAAGGCAGATCAGGAGAAGTCCGTTTAAGCAAGCCAAGGGTCGGATCAAGGAGAAGAGCAATGTAGTCAGGGACAGTCCGGGTCAAAACAGGCAATCGGGTATAGAAGCAGGAAACAGGCACAAACGGGAAGCTGACAACAAACCAGCAACCCGTTTGGACGCCAGGGCTGTTTGAAATAACCTTGCCATAGCGCGCGCTACGGCGCACCTCCGTGCGCCATTGCGAGAGCTCATGCGCAATTGCACATACCCGTGCGCTGTCGCGCACACTCGCGGGCCACTGCACGCACACGCGCGCCGTTGTGCACACGCGCGCACCGCACCATCGGGCCACACACATGCGTGCGTTGGATAGCTAAACCATCGCGCATGCGTGCAGGGACATGGCGAGTGTGGGTGGCAAGAGGCCTTCTCTGACACATGTCTAGTTCACATCTGAGCTTTTTGAACTGCGTTTCCCAAAGCGTCTCAATGTTCAACAGCAAGATTCCCTTTCTAATTAATGGAGCCTGTTCACCCCTGAGCAGCATATCACTTGATTTTTGTTGCTCGTAGTGAAAAAAAGAGCTTCTTTGGGTTAAAGTCTCATGGACTTCATGCCTGAAAAAATCTAATTTTTCACGTGTGTTTTTGCCTCTCATTCTCCTAGTAACTAGCTTTCAACTGGCTTGGCTAAAACAAAAAAGATTAAGGGCCAAAAATTCCTGAAAACACTTGAAAAACGCATGTACAAATATGCATCAAAATATGCTCCAAAAAACACTTGAAGAAGCGTGAACCTAGGCTAAAGACTTGGTTTGATGAGTTTGGTGTGGAGGAACTTGAGTGCCCTACACACAGCCCTGACCTCAACTATACTGAACACGTTTGGGATGAATTGGAATGAACATTAGGAGCCAGGTTTTCTCATCAAATGGTGGCCAGCTCCAAATAGACATGGTTGGACCAGTTTTGTGTGCAGGAACTTGAGTGGCCTTTACAGAACCCTGACCTCCACCCTACAGAACAACTATGGATTGAGTTGGAATACCATGTCTTCTCCTCCAACATCGGTTCCTGACTTCACAAATGGTGGCCAACCCCATAGAGACATGGTTTGACCTATTTGGTGTGTAAGAACTTGAGTGGCCTACACAGAGCCCTGACCCTAACTCTGCTAAACACCTTTAGGATGAGTTGGAACACCAATTGTGAGCCATATCTCCTCCTCCAACATCGGTTCCTGACTTCACAAATGGTGGTCAACTCCATAGAGGTATGGTTTGACCTATTTGGTGTGTAAGAACTTGAGTGGCCTACACAGAGCCCTAACCCTACTAAACGCCTTTGGGATGAGTTGGAAAACCAATTGTGAGCCATATCTTCTCCTCCAACATCGGTTCCTGACTTCACAAATGGTGGCCAACTCCATAGAGACATGTTTTGACCTATTACACAGAGCCCACCTTTACCCTACTAAATTTCTTTGGGATGAATTGGAATGCCAGTTGTGAGATCAGGTCTTCTCATTCATCATCAGTATCCGACCTCACAATGGCTTTTTTTGTCTGAAGGGTACACATTCTTATAGACACACTCAGGGCCGTCTTTAATATTGATTGGACCCTGGGCAAACGTTTTCTTGCCCCCCCCCCCCCCCCCCCCCCATACAATTTCACTCTCCGCCTGCTCTGAGACATACAATAAATAGCAGCTAGACTTAAAATCAGTTTACTTTATCAGATCAGGCAGCGATTGCGATTGGTTGCCAGAGGTTACAGTGTATCATTACCGCTCACTGACTGGTTGCTAGAGGTTACACCACACATTACAGCTCACTGATTAGTTGCTAGATGTTACAGCACATTATTTCTAGTTGTTGATTGGTTGCTAGAGATTACTGTACAGTAATACTGCTCACTGATTGGTTGCTAGAGGTTACAGCCCATCATCTCCTCACTGCAGGGGGCATGATATACATATGAATGCCGCCTTTATTTACATATCTATGCTGCCGGATGCAGCTATTTACATATGAATGCTGCCTCTATTTACATATCAATGCTGGTTATTTACATGTAAACACAGGGTCCGCAGGTGAGTTATCTGTACACAACAATAGGGCAGAGCTGGGCAGCATTAGTACCAACACTTCATACTGAGATATCAGGACACAGCACGGGACTAAAACTTCAAGGGACAAGGGAATTTTAACTGGGATAGTTGGCAAGTATGAGCCAGCTGCTTTGGGCCCCACAACAATGACAGTGCCCGGGGCAGCTGCCCCTTTTGCCCTGCCTTAAAGACGGCCCTGGACACACTCTGAAATCTTGTGTAAAGTTTTCCCAGAAGAGCAGAGGGTGTTATAGACATAAATGGGGGGCAACTTCACATTTATGACCTTGGTTTTAGAATAGGATGGCCAACAAGCTCATGGTGGTGTGATGGTTATATGTCCACAAACTTTTGGCCTTTAACCACTATAGACCCGCGCTATAGCCAA
>CM053038.1:23017444-23177444 GCA_028564925.1 Lithobates sylvaticus
GTACCCAATAAAGTGGCCTGTGAGTGTAGTTAGATGTAGATAGATAGATAGATAGATAGATAGATAGATAGATAGATAGATAGATAGATAGATAGATAGATAGATCGATACTGTAGATAGATAGATAGATAGATAGATAGATAGATAGATAGATAGATAGATAGATAGATAGATAGATAGATAGATAGATAGATAGATAGATAGATAGATAGATACTGTAGATAGATAGATAGATAGATAGATAGATAGATAGATAGATAGATAGATAGATAGATAGATAGATACAGGGCCGATCCTAGGCAGGGTGCGCGGGGTGCTCCGCACCCAGGCGCCACAGAGGTGGGGGCGCCGAAGCTCCAGAGTGCTGCTCCCCTCCCTCCTTGTTTGTGTCCAGAGGCAGAGGTGGAGCGCATGTAGCGGGTGCTGCGGTTCCCCATCCCGCTGGCAACTGACAAGAGCGCATACCGCTCCCACTGTCCCCAGAATCCGTGCTGTCTGAGTACTGCTGTGGAGCCTAGTACCGGAACACCTTTGGGTACTAAACTCCACTAATCTAATCTCTTTTACTATGTCTGCAGTCTCTGACCATTTCTTGTAGTATGTCTGCAGTCTCTGACCATCTCTTGTAGTATGTCTGCAGTCTCTGACCATCTCTTGTAGTATGTCTGCAGTCTCTGACCATCTCCTGTACTATGTCTGCAGTCTCTGACCATTTATTGTAGTATGTCTGCAGTCTCTGACCATCTCTTGTAGTATGTCTGCAGTCTCTGACCGTCTCCTGTACTATGTCTGCAGTCTCTGACCATCTCTTGTAGTATGTCTGCAGTCTCTGACCATCTCCTGTACTATGTCTGCAGTCTCTGACCATCTCCTGTATTATGTCTGCAGTCTCTGACCATTTATTGTAGTATGTCTGCAGTCTCTGACCATCTCTTGTAGTATGTCTGCAGTCTCTGACCATCTCCTGTATTATGTCTGCAGTCTCTGACCATCTATTGTAGTATGTCTGCAGTCTCTGACCATCTCCTGTAGTATGTCTGCAGTCTCTGACCATCTCTTGTACTATGTCTGCAGTCTCTGACCATCTCTTGTAGTATGTCTGCAGTCTCTGACCATTTCTTGTAGTATGTCTGCAGTCTCTGACTATCTCTTGTAGTATGTCTGCAGTCTCTGACCATCTCTTGTATCATGTCTGCAGTATGTCTGGGGGCTCTTTCTAACAGACTCTCTAACAGAAGCCCTCTCTGTGTGCATTACAGAGACCCCCGTCCAGGTCCCATTAGTGTACTCATTTTCTTTATTGTTAAAAGATTATGGGAGGATCCTAGGGTAATGAAGACTTCTTAGGGGAGCATCTCTGTGTTTGAGTCGTAGCCATAGAAACATTTGTAAAGGGGAGGAGTTGGTAAGATGACCACGCCCACGTGGGGGCGCCAGAAATATTTCTGCACCCAGGCGTCTGTGACCCTAGGATCGGCCCTGGATAGATAGATAGAGAGTAGACATGTGCAATTAGTTTAGTTTTTTTTTGTTTTTCGTTTCTTTTCGTTATTTTCGTTCATTCGTTATCGTACGAATGAATGAATGATTCGCTAAAAAATTTTAACGAATAACGAATCATTCGAATCTAACGAATCCGAAAAACAACGAAAATCCGAAAAAAACTAATTAGAAACAACGAATCTACGAAAGACGAAAAAAAAAATTCGTACATTCGTAACTTTTTTTTTCGATTCGTAATTTTCCGTGTCTCTTACAATGGCGCTGCTTAACGTGCTTCGAATGGATTGAACGAAAAAATTCATACATTCGTAACTTTTTTTTTTTTTGTTGAATTGGTAATTTTCCGTGTCCCTTACAATGGCGCTGCTTAACGTGCTTCGATTGGATTGAACGAAAAAACTCGTACATTCGTAACTTTTTTTTTTTCGGTTCGTAATTTTCCGTGTCTCTTAAAATGTAATAATAGCATACACATTCCATAACATTATGAATTATGCTCCGATTACGAATCTACGAATGTTACAAATGTACGAATAAATACGAATGCGTCCGAATTTCGAATAAACGAAAATTAAACTAACGGAAAAACTAATCAACGAAAAAATAACTCTTACGAAAATACGAATCGTTACGAATACGAACACCGACGACGTACGAATTTTACCTATCGTTACGAATCAACGGAAACGAAAAAAACAAAACGAAAATAAACTAATTTTTTTGTTGTGCACATGTCTAATAGATAGATAGATAGATCGATAGATAGATAGATAGATAGATAGATAGATAGATAGATAGATAGATAGATAGATAGATAGATAGATAGATAGATAGATAGATAGATCGATACTGTAGATAGATAGATTTAACCATTCCCTAAAAATTTTGGTTTTAGATTTAGTTTGATATTGGAAACTAAACAAGTTGTTTAAAATCTGTAAAACTGGCTTATCCTCCCATCTTCAGACATTAAAGCTGTTCTGCACACATTTCATTTAGTAAATCTCTTTGCCTTCCAAATCAGGCAAAGAGTACTAAATGAAATGTGTTTTTTTTTTTTTTTTTTTTCACTTACCTTGTAATCGATGACTTCCTGTCTTCTGTCTCTTCGGGGGTGGGCGGGGTCTGTGCGGGGATCCTCGTCACGCCGCACTGTCTCCTGGGATCTGGTGTCATTGATCCCAGGAGTCAGTGCGGCCATCTTCCGAAATCTCGCGAGATTTCGGCCACATCTTCCGAAATCTCGCGAGATTTCGGCCACATCTTCCGAAATCTCGTGAGATGTCGGCAGATGTGCCGTTACTGCGCACGCGCGAGTAACGGCGGTGCATGCTGGGCCATCTAAAGTGCCTGTGGGGTTTCACATGCCCACAGGCAAGATGGCCCCCAGCACAAAAAGAAGAAGATGAAGAATTTTATCGGAGGAAAACCGGCTGCGATCGAGATGGAAGATGGAACAGGTAAGTCCCCCAATTTAGCTAGATGGCCTTGGCATATCCCCCCCCCCCCAAAAAAAAAAAAAAAAAAAAAGCAGTGCAGAACCGCTTTAACAGAAAGAGAACAACTTCCACCCAGATGTGTCTGGACGTCACCCACTGTCCACATCCCAGGAAACAACGAAGAGCATCGATTTACATGACTCCACGACTACGTAACTGAAAAAAGAGGTGGAATCTGGGGGAATCTGTTCCTTTTCGGCAGCTGGCGGTCTTCCAGGCCGAGTTTCGTTGGGATTAATCAGAACACGACAGTAAAAGACAAAATAAAAGATATACATATACTGTAACTGCACATGACGCCATTACTGGCTCGTAACACGGAATCGCCTGAAGATACGGTTTCGCTGGGAGGAACGTAGCAGTCAGCTAAGTAAGAGAAGATGTGGAAAATATGTTCTAGAATCTAATGCCTCTTTGGTAGCTAGAGGAATTGTGGGGGGGCGGGGGATGGAAGGCTTGGATGATTGAAAACCAGAAAAGTTATTGAGCTTTGCACGGGGAATATCAAGGACGAAACTATTTGGCCAAATGTTTGTGGACACCTGATCATCACAGCCATATTAGCTTGTTGGACATTCCCAAGCCATGGGCGTTTTTTCACCCACAGCAACCTCTGCTCTTCTAGGAAGGTTTTCCACACGATTTTGGAGGGTGTCTGGGGGAATTTCAGTGGAAAGAACATTTGTGAGGTCAGGTAATGATGTTGGATGAGAAGAGCTGGCTCACAATCAGGATTCTAACTCATCCCAAGGTTGTTCGGAAGGGTTGATTGTGGTAACAGTTTGGTGAAGGCTTTTTTCTGTTCCAGGATGACTGTGCCTAGAGGAACGCAAGTGGCCTGTACATACACGCTGGAACAAAAGGGTGTTCCCCAAACTGTTACCACAAGGTTGGAAGAGCGAAGTTGTCTAAAATGTCTTTATATCAGTGTTTCTCAACTCCAGTCCTCAAGGCGCCCCGACAGGTCATGTTTTCAGGATTTCCCTCAGAAGAAACGGCTGTGGTAATTACTAAGGCAGTGAAACTGATCAAATCACCTGTGCAAAATAATGGAGAGCCTGAAAACATGACCTGTTGGGGTGCCTTGAGGACTGGAGTTGAGGAACACTGCTTTATATACTGTTATGTTAATTGAACCCTTCACTGGAAACACCTGGACTCCATAATTTTGAGAGATCTCAACGTACTTTTGGCCATATAGTAGACTTCTCTCTTTGCTATGACCTCTCCATCAGCACTTGAATAGAATAGGGAGGAGCAGGTCTGATAGCCAGTCAGGTGTAATGCATGGAAATGTGCTGAAAGGGGAGGAGAGAACAGGTTGACCAGAGGGATGACCACAACAGTATGTTGCTGCTCCTTCATTGTCCAGTCAGCACAATAGGAGTGGAGAGAGTAAACTACTGTGTTCCTTAACTGTAAGTCGTGTCATGTCAGATAGATAGAATTAAAAATAATATCTATCTACAGTATCTATCTACAGTATCTATCTATCTATCTACAGTATCTATCTATCTATCTATCTATCTATCTATCTATCTATCTATCTATCTATCTATCTATCTATCTATCTACAGTATCTATCTATCTTCAGTATCTATCTATCTATCTATCTATCTATCTATCTATCTATCTATCTATCTATCTATCTATCTATCTATCTATCTACAGTATCTATCTATCTATCTATCTACAGTATCTATCTATCTATCTATCTATCTATCTATCTACAGTATCTATCTATCTATCTATCTACAGTATCTATCTATCTATCTATCTATCTATCTATCTATCTATCTATCTATCTATCTATCTATCTATCTATCTACAGTATCTATCTATCTATCTATCTATCTATCTATCTATCTATCTATCTATCTATCTATCTATCTATCTATCTATCTATCTATCTGCAGTATCTATCTATCTATCTGCAGTATCTATCTATCTATCTATCTATCTATCTATCTACAGTATCTATCTATCTATCTATCTACAGTATCTATCTATCTATCTATCTACAGTATCTGTCTATCTATCTACAGTATCTATCTACAGTATCTGTCTATCTATCTACAGTATCTATCTACAGTATCTATCTACAGTATCTATCTACAGTATCTATCTATCTATCTATCTATCTATCTATCTACAGTATCTATCTATCTATCTATCTATCAGCTCGGCACTTCAAAGCTGAACAAATCTCTAGCCAGAGATTATGGCAGTCAGCACTTTAATCTGGAAACTTGTAAAGTCTATGACACAGAATAACGTCTTAACCGAAAGGGAATTGGAACCTTTTCTCAGTACCTGGAACTTTCTCTGTCTCCTTGGCAGTACTGTGAAACTGTGGATTCGTCAGTGTCCTTGACAACCCAGCAACCAGGCACTTCTTGGGATGCCAGCTTGTTGGCCCTCCTTCGAAGAGTCCTCCCCCGGTCGCTTACACGAGCTGCAGTGCCCCTCCAAGTTGAAAGCACACCCAGACGCTTTGAATCCTCCCTCAGTTACTGCGCCTCGGACCAGCCGGTTCCGAGACTCGGGAACAGATGGATCCCTGCCCCAGACCAAGCGGGTCTATGGGGCTAGTCAAATTGACCATGTTGCGGGACGGCAAACGTCCCAGGCCCGGGACCCCTCGCGGGGCTACCCCCAGTCCAGATTCAGGAGCAGGCAGCTACGGCCGAACCCCGAACACGTGACTCCAGCATCTTAAGTACCCTTCCCCAGACTCCTCAGCGGGGCCAGACGCACCCACTGATTGGCTCCGGGGAATGCTGATACTCAAAACGTCCAACCAGGCCTGGTTTACAAATACACACTGTATCTAGAAGAATCAATGTAGATAACCTGCACAATTAACCCTCAGAACCCTATTACTGTTCTGAGGAGAAAAAAAAATAATTCACATATAGCGAACACTTTGGAAAAGTGTTACCGCTACATATATATATATATATATATATATATATATATATCTATATATATATCTATATATATATATATACTGTGTGTGTGTGTGTGTATATATATATATATATATATATATATATATACATATACATACATATACAATGCATATTATTATGTACTATAATATAAAAAATAAAATGTTATAAAAAATATTTTTTTACATTTCATAATATCATAATACTAAATGATCCTGATAGTAAAACAGAAACCTGATAATGAAATTCAAATCAACTGTACATGATGCTAAAACCGATTAGAAAAATGTCAAGTTCAATGATATATGGGTTAACAAACCTTTTAGATGGAGTTTTGCATTATTTATACTCAAATTATAAAAAAATAAAATAAAATAAATTAAAATTGGAAAAACTTTGTAAAACATATAGGCGTGTGTATCAACGTTTTTTTGGCAAAAAAGAAAAGAGGTAAGAAATGTATGTACTATCAATAATGTCAACATGGCGACAGGGAATGAACTATAGCAGATGGTTCAGCACAGGACCAACTACAGCTGAAAATTTTTTTTTTTTTTTAATAAGAATTAAAGCATTTTGTTAAATTTCTATTACAAAAAGAAATAGTACATTTTTTGTCAAAAACATAAGACATGGAATTTGTGTAATGTCAATAATGTCAACATGGCAACAAGGAATGAACTACAACAGACGGTTGAGCACAGGACCAACTACAGCTGACAATTTACCATTTTTTTAAAAATAAGAATTAAAGCATTTTGTTCAGTTTATATTAAAAAATTAAATAGTATTTTTTTTGTTAAAAATATGAGACATGGAATTTGTATACTATCAATAATGTCAACGTGGCAACAAGGAATGAACTACAACAGACGGTTGAGCGTAGGACCAACTACAGTAACCAATTAAAATACATTTGATAATAATTAAAGCATTCTGATAAATTTATAAAAAAAAAATGAAATAATAAAAATAACATAAATAATAAAAATGCATGTTAAGGATAGAAAACTGTGTATAAGACCTGTACTAAATTAAAAATAAAATATAAGTTGCATCTGTAAATGGGACAGATGAGAATTGGTAAGTTTAAATGGATAACCATAACCATGAATGAAAAAAAAATGAATATTTACCACAATAAATTGAAGAAATAATAAAGCAGCTTCATTTTCACAATCAGCGATGCCTTACGTAGGTCACACTATGATCATTTTCTGCAGTTCCTTAAAACGCTGGCAACAAGCTCGGATATAAATTATTTCATTGGGGACTGTTCTTTCGGGAAGTATGGAAAGCCTACTATATTCATGCATTTTCACCAACATATTGCAGATTATGGACGCTTGTAAAACGCCTCTAAAACGTTTGTAAATACTCATGAGATGCCCATAAATGCTCATTAGAAGCACTTCTGAAAGTCTTCAAAATGCTTCAAAAGGCTTAAAAAAAAGTTGTAGAACAAATGGGAAATGCACTGAAGTGCTCATAAAAGGCTAAAAAACACTCATAAATGTCAAGGCCTGAATGCTAGTACTAGTATATGCTTGCCATGCTCAAGGGCTTCTGGTGTGATGGGGTCCTTCTCATATAGCAAACAAAATAAATGAGTGCAATATTTGTTTTGGTTGACTTAAAATGAGCCTATGCTTTGTTCATGCAGGGAAAACCCACAAGTTCAATGTAAATTTGGCCCCCGCAGCATCTTAAACTTACCTCTGCGTCACTCCCCCATTGCTCACCAGGAGAGAAGAGTATATTCCTGTATAAGGTCTATTTTAGAGCGTGCACAGGTCTGTGTATTCCATGTGATGGCTCTGGGTGCAACCAATTGCCAAGCACCATTGCTGTCATGTAAGGAAGTGGAATGAGTCACATCGTTCCCCATTCCCCCATTAAAGGAGGAAGAACGTGCATTAAATTGAACCAGTTTCTTAGCCCTGCGTGGGCAAAAATTGGTTCTCCTTAAGGTTGCTCTTCCCAAATGACCTTACCTACCATTAGCAACAAGACCTTTTTTTACTGGCCAGCAGGGGCGTAACTATAGGGGGTGCAGCAGTCGCGAGCGCAACCGGGCCCTGTGCTGCAAGGGGCCCATGCGGCCCCCTTTACATATGGCCGGTGGCAGCATAGGCGGTTAGGCACCGGGCGCACGGGTGGCTGGAGGTGGGGGGTGACTAGCAGAGCTCCATGCTCGACTACCGCACTGGCTGCTCTTTAGTTGTGCATTCCCCACACAGCCTGTGTCCTCTGCCGCTCCTCCGGGTCCCCCTCTCCTACTCCATGCAGTGCTGCTCAGTCCGGTGTCTGTCCTCCCCAGCCAGAGTCCAGCCCCCTGAGTCCGGCTCACACTGCACTGCATGCTTCTCCCAGGCAAACAAACTTTAAGCACACAGATGCAGTGCAGCCCTATGAGAGCCGACTCCCCAAAGGACACTGCAGGCTTGTCTGCCAGCACCCACCCCTCCTCCCCGTCATACACAGATGTTGACAGGTCTTTTTGGGAGATATGTCCCCTGGGGACAGGGCCCAGTTCTCCCTAAAGGACAGGGACCCCATTTCCCTTGGGGACAAGGAAACCATTTCCCATGGGGACAGGGACCCCATTTTCCATGGGGACGGGGACCCCTTCTCACCTGGGGACAGGGACCCCATCTCCAATGGGGACCCCATCTCCCCTGGGAAAAGGGCCCACTTCTCCCCAGAGGACAGGGACCCCATTTCCCTTGGGGGCAGGAATCCCTTCTCACATGGGGATAGGGACCCCATCTCCCCTAAGGACAGGAACCCCATCTCCCCTGGGGACAGGACCCACTTCTCCCCAGAGGACAGGGACCCCATTTCTCTTGGGGACAAGGACCCCATCTCTTCCCTGGGGACAGGGACCCCATCTTCCCTGGGGACAGGGCCCACTTCTCCCCAAAGGACAGGGACCCCATTTCCCTTAGGGACGGGGACTCCTACTTATGTGGGGACAGGGACCCTATCTCCCCTAAGGACAAGGACCCAATCTCTCCAGGGGACAGGGCCCACTTCTCCCCAGAGGACAGGGTCCCAATTTCCCTTTCCCTTCTTCCTCTTTGTCTCAAAGTTGTAACATCATAGGTCTGTTTAGACCTCTGATATCTCACCAAAGTCCCCCAATGGGACTCCTAAAAAATTGTAAAAAATAATAAAAAAACACTGCTTATACCAGTGGTGGAACTACAGGGCTCACAAAAGTCGTACCTGTGACCGAGCCCTGGAGTTCCACCACCAGACTCGGAGGGAAGGGCCTCGGCTGGGGTTCAGGGGGGCCCTTCATGGTTTCTTGCACCGGGGCCCTGAAGGTTCTAGTTACACCACTGCTGGCCAGGGTGAAATACCAGCCAAGTCACGTTACTAAACAGACTCCATAACTAAAGCCCAAGTCCAGTCAAAGCCTTCTTTTAGTTTAAAGTATGGTGGGGAAGGGTTAGAATTTTCCCAAGAGAGAAGCAATAAGAACTCCACAGAGGTTCGATTTCTTCTCTGCCCCATATAATGGCTCTGGATGCAGCCAACTGCCAAACAACAAGACCCCCTTTTTTACTGGCCACAAATGAAATACCAGCCAACCAAGCCTAACCAGGCTCCATAGTCAAAGCCCACGTCAAGTCAAAGCCTTTTTTTAGTTTAAAGTAGTATGGGGAAGGGTTAAAACCTTCCCAAAAGGGAAACAGCGAGCAATAATAGCTCCACAGATGTTCTACTTTTTCCATGCCCCATTAAATGGCTTTGGGTGCAGCCAATAGCCAAGCAACAAGACCCTTTTTTACTGGCCACAGTGAAATACCAGCCAACCAAGGCTAACCAGGCTCCACAGTCAAAGCCCAAGTCCAGTCAAGGCCTTCTTTTACTTTAAACTAGGCTGGGGAAGGGTTAAGACTTTCCCGAAAGGGAAACAGAGAGCAATACGAATTTCACAGAGGTTCTACTCCTTCCCTGCCCCATATGATGGCTCTGGGTACAGCCAATTTCCAAGCAACACGACCTTATAATACTGGCCACTGTGAAATACCAGCCAATCAAGCGTAACCAGACTCCCTAATTAAAGTCCAGGTCCAGTCAAAACCTTCTTTTAGTTTAAATCAGGCATCTCCAAACCTTATAAACAAAGGGCCAGTTTGCTGTCCTTCAGAATTTTGGGAGGCCACATTGTGGTCAGTGGGAGTAAAGAAATGACATAGCTCCTATGGTCAGTAGGAGGAGGAATAGTGTCCCAACACTGGTATTAGTGGGAGGAAGAGTGCCCCATATTTTCTGTTAGTGGAAGGACTAGTGCCCCATTGTTGGTGACAATGGATTGAATAATGCCCCATCAACGGTGTAAGCAAGAGGATTAGTGCCCCATTGTTGGTCTCAGTGGAGGGAATGGTTCCTTGTATATCAGTGGGAGGAACAGTACCCTGCGGACCAAAGCAAAAGGCCGCATCTGGCCCACGGATTTGGAGACCACTGGTTTAAAGTATGGTGAAGAAGGGTTAGAGTCTTTCCAACAGGGTGAACAATAAGAACTTCACAGAGGTTCTACTCCTTCCCCAGTATACTGAAAATGTGCTTTTATTACTTTCTGTGAAACTATTGGAGGTTATCCCATTGGTTCCTGTTCCAATGACCAAATAAAAAGTAGGTGGGAAGGACGTTAGTGGCGCGGCTTCATACACTTAAATGGTATTTTGGTGGCAGTATAAATTTGACCATTGGTTTAATTTTTGCAACGCCTGCAAATCAAAAGCAATACTGCCATAGCATGTGTACAGTTATTAGCAGCTGCGTGCTCTTTTTTTTTTTGGGGGGGGGGGTAAAACGGTAGCTTAACCACCTGCTTTTACTACCCCCTGGACTCCTGTGTAAACAAGCCCTTACAGTCTGTTTTCTTTATCAGCCACAGCCTGAATAGAAAAGCCTGTCTCCTCCCAGCATGCGTGTGCTCTCTTTGGGGAAGCAGTGGACTATATGCACAGGTCTGCCCCACCCTAAGCTGATTCAGAGCCATGGCTCTTCCTCTAGCAGGCAACATGACCTTTGCTGATTGCAGAGCTATCTGTCTGACTCAGTTGGGGGTGGTGTTAGACCTTTGGTAACTAACTTCTGCTTCCCCACAGACAACAATGTTTCCACTCTGCTGCTGCTGCTGGCAGGGCACAAACCTTTCTACTAGGCTGTGGCTGCTTTATAAAAAAAAATGAACTGTAAGACATTGAACAACTCTTGCTTTGATGCACCTGGAATGTACTTACAGTAGCTGACCTAAAATGAGAGTTGAAGTGTGTTTTACAAAAAAAAGCTCATGGTTTTTAGGGCAGTGAGGTTCACTACTTCAAATTGGAACATCTACCCTAAGGGGTCTTCAGCACCATCTGTTACCCTCATATGTCAGTGCAGTTTTGACCTCTCTACCTTGGTGATTGGACAAAAAAGAGCACCTGTTTATAGGTGCACCATGACAGGTCATAGCTCCAGTGACAACCAACCAAAGCATAAAGCCAAGTCAGTTAGTCGAAACTCTAATGCTGCATACACACGGTCGGAATTTCCAATGGAAACAGTCCGATGGGAGCTTTTCATTGGATTTTCCGACCGTGTGTATGCCCATCGGTCTTTTTCTGTCGGCATTTCCAACGGACTTTGGATTGAGAGCCTGTTCTTAATTTTTCCGACGGAAAACCTTTCTATCGGATTTTCCGATCGTGTGTATGCAATTCCGACACGCAAAATTCCGACACATGCTCGGAAACAATTTGACGCATGCTCGGAAGCATTAAACTTCCCTTTTATAGTGCTGTCGAACGTGTTGTATGTCGCGGTGTTATTGACCGTCGGAATTTGGTGTGACCATGTCTATGCAAGACAGTTTGAGCGAAATTCCGTCGGAATTCCGATGGGAAAACCATCAGAGCTTTTTCCGACGAGAATTCCGACCGCGTGTACGCGGCATAATGCCGCGTACACACGACCAGACTTTTTGACCGAACTGGTCCAACGGAACAAATCCGTCGGACAATTCAACCGCGTGTGGGCTTCATCGGACCTTCAGCGGACCTTTTCTGTTGAAAATCAGACAGACTTTAGATTTAGAACATGTTTCAAATCTTTCCGACGGACTCGAGTCCAATCGAAAAATCCCTCTGTCTGTGTGCTAGTCCGACGGACTAAAACTGACTCTAGGGCAGCTATTGGCTACTGGCTATGAACTTCCTTATTCTAGTCCGGTCGTACGTCATCACAGTCGAATCCGTCGGACTTTGGTGTGATTGTGTGTAGACAAGTCCGATTCGACGGAAGTCTGTCGAAACTCCGTCGAAAAGTCCAACGGAATTCAGTCCGTCGAAAAGTCCGGTCGTGTGTACGCGGCATAAAGGTGGCTATAGCAAAAAGCTCCATTGCCCTTTTCACTCGCTTTTATAGATGAGGCCCATGGTTTAGGAATTACTGTCGGCTGTGACTCATATTTTTTAATTCCCAGATCTCTCTTGTTTCTCTAATCCAGCCTGCAGGCAAAGGCTTTGTTCCTCGAGGACTGTAAAACATTACTGCGGTTTGAATTTACAGCTCGTGTCAGTGGAAGCAACTAATGCTTCTCCTCAGATTCATTAATTGCTTACAAGAATATTAATATTGTCTGTGACCTGACTTTGCATCCTCGAAGAGCATGATGGGTGCTCAGCATGTGTTTCCCATATTGACTGGTGTAGGTTCAAGACGGGTGGGTTTTAAAATGGCAAATATCTGATTGGTGGGCAGAGCCGATGCCTGCTTTTGGAAGACGTGGAGAAAGGTTCAACTTCTTTGGGTTGCCTCTACTAAACATAAAGTAATACAGTTCTGGCCTGCACTCCATACCAGTGTAACTTGATGGTGCTTGAAGGGATAACGGATGGTGCCAAGCAGGGCTCAAGTCCTGCGGGAACGCATGGGAACGGAGTTCCTGTACTTTTTCCACAACAGGAACTCAGTTCCCGTTAGCAGCCGTGTCCTGCAAGACTTTGAAGTATGCAAGCTGTGTGGCAGGTGCTACACAGGCAGCCGCCGACACAGCTCGGAATAGTAAGTGTTGCACACCTAACCATTCAGGCATTGCCAGTAGGGGGCCCCATGACAACTTCCTCTTCGATCTACCTGTCAATCACAGCTAGCTGACAGGTAGATCAGGTCCCTGCTGCTAAGAGATTGTATTTAGTCAGACCTCTCGTGATGCGCTCCTCCCCGTCGGCCCCTCCTGATTTTCTGTCTCCTCATCCCCCCCCCCCCACAGTCTCCTGCATGCTTGCTCTGTGTGTCCCGCTGAATCCCCCCCCCCCTCCTCTATCTTCAGTGCCATATGATGAGAGAACCCAGAGGAGGAGCACAGCTATTCTGCTCTCAGGACATGCAGGGAGAGAGGTGAGCTGAGGGAGGAACATCAGTTTGGGGTGGTAAGCTGAGCACAATACCTGGCAAAGTTTAATGCCAGGAGGGAAGTTTATGTGGAAATATGTGAAGGGTTGGAATAGCAGCGAGTGTGTGTTGGAGCCCTGCAGAGTTTGCAGCCCCCCAAGCTAACATACATCTCCTAAGCAGGAACACATCACTATCTCCCCAAGCATTCTGTCCAGATAATGTGCACTTCATTTATCACCTTTCCGTTTAACCCTGTGTTATCCAAACTCTGTTCAATGAAAAGTGTAAACTCACCACATAAACACTCTATATACAAAATAAAATTCCCCAATAAAGATCAGAACATGATGTTCACATTTGCATGGAAGCACAATTGAATGAATGCTGATTATTCAGAGAATTACCGTATTTATGTTTATTGAGGATTGTTTTTTTTTATGTACTAACAGTTAAGCTTCATACACACAATACGAAAATTGGATAAAAAATACCACTTTTAAAGCGTTCGTGCGTATGAGCGTATTATTTTTTTATTTTTTGGTGGGCGAGTGGATCTTGGTTGGGAGTTCCCACACTTTTTTCCCCAGGACTTAACCCCTGGTGCCACAATAGAAGGAAAATATTCACCAGCACCCACTTTGTAAATCCAAAATATTTATGTTTTATTCACAACACGTCATATAGCCAACTTTTCGGGGCCTCTCAGGGTCCCTTCCTCAAGGGACATGAGGTTGGTCACTGTCTCACCTTGAGAAAGGGACTCTGTGAGGCCCCAAACCTTGGATCAAATACTTGGGTCAAATACTGGCTGTATTTGACCCATCTGACGCAATGTGAATAACTTTCTCTGAGAGTCCCCAATAGAAATGACTATATCTACAAGTCACAATATTTTAGTGTGATATTCAGTGGGAAGAATGCTCCTTACATTTGTGGTCACTGTGAAGAATCACCCCTCTACAGATAGCTAAAAAGATTGATGGTATCTTAGAGGCAGAAACTGCTCATTGCTCAAGAAACCCCTAACAACCTCTGGAGAAATCCTAAGGTTCCATGGTTGAGAAACCCTGATCTACAAAGATCTCAAAAGGAACTGCTGGTGGCTTCTTTTCTTCTGTTATGGCCTCTACTAACCAACCAGATCATTGATATAAAGAGGATTGTAGAGGTTCTATGCCACTGTCTCTATTGCCACTGCCCATGCTGAAACTATGCAGGCACCCTCCAGAAGGAAACCAATCTGCTAATTGCTTAAGAAACCCATAAATTGAAAGAGGCTGGCCTATAGGTTCCAATAATGAAATTAGCCATATAGACTTGGTATAGATGTAGAAAAGTCCAGGACTGTGTTTACCATAACGGAGCTAGTGGGCCAGTATCTAGGGCAGCAGAGTAATGCCGTGTACACAGTCCATGGGAACTTTTCATCGGATTTTCCGACCGTGTGTATGCCCATCGGTCTTTTTCTGTCGGAATTTCCGACAGATTTTGGATTGAGAACCTGTTCTTAACCATTTTCCGATCGTGTGTATGCAATTACGACACGCAAAATTCCGACGCATGATCGGAAACAATTAGACGCATGCTCAGAAGCATTAAACTTCCCTTTTATAGTGCCGTCGAACGTTTTTTAAGGCGTGGTGTTATTGACCATCGGAATTTGGTGTGACCGTGTGTAGGCAAGACAGTTTGAGCGAAATTCCGTCGGAATTCCGACGGGAAAACCATCTGAGCTTTTTCCGACGAGAATTCCGACTGTGTGTACGCGGCATTAGAGGTACCGTGATACAAGGTACCGGTGATACAAGCAGGGAGCGGCGGAAGCTGGGCTGGGAGTTTCTCCTACTTAGATGAAATGTGAGTGTTTTTTTTCATTTTTATTCCTTTTAAATAAACCCTTTTATCAATGATATCACACTATTTGGAACCTTTTCAAATTTTTTGGTTACACCATGTGAATGCTGAGATTCGTTGTGGTCCTCTTTCCATCCATGGAATATATTTCTGTATATCATACTGGGAATCTGTTAATGAGGAGTGTTCAGTCTTGATCTGGGATAACGATCGTAGATGTCACATCACTGTGGACACGGTGTTTAACACCACAAGCCTTTATGACTTAAGAGGTGTATACCCCTTTAAGTCCATACATTCTGGTAAGCTGGTGGTTGACTGCAATATATCGTTTTTCACCTGTTTTCCAGTGTGGTTCCAGTGGAGTCATTCAGCTGATTTTTGCACTTTTATCAATACATTTTCATCGATTTTTATTAGGGCTGTGAAAATTAAAGATTAACATTTTTTTGATCGATTAAAATTCTTTTGATCAGTACTCACCTCTCCACCGGCTTTTCCGGGTCTTCAGGGAGTTCCGTCGGAGATCCGGTGATGTCACGGACATCGACGTCACCGGACTTCTTCCCCCTTCCCCAAGTGCCTCCGTCTGCTAATGAAGGAAAGGGGAGAGGAGTCCGGTGACTTCGAAGTTCTGATTGAACGTAACGCGTACGGGGGAGGAGCTACGCATGACGTCACCCGCTGCTGCCCTACGGAACTAACATTATTGTCGGCTTTACATGCTGTGTTTTTATCATCTTTATGTGAGTAGTTTGTGTTTGAACACAAAAATGAAATCTTATACTTAAGCGGTGCGCACTTAGATCTTTTCTTTCTACCCATGACCTGCGTCCTTGCTGAGATCTAAGGAGACGTGAGAGAAGTTTACCCTTTTGATCCCCTCTTGCATGACCACCTTGTTTGCACAGGGGTCCATGCCATAAGGTGAGAGTGATTAGTTAGACCGGAGGTGGAGGGATTGTCACGCTACTGTGGGGAAAAAAATGACTTACGTCAGTGCTACAGTTTTAATTTAAAACGTATTTGTGTGAACTGTGAAGTTAAGTCATAGATTGTGGAAACTAACTAGTGTCGGGTGATTGTATATAGTGTATACCACATTTACCACTGACTAATGCAGAGTTGCAATGCACGGAGATCAGCTAAAAGTAGTTGGATCTGTATGTGCGTTATAATTAATCGAAATTAGTTGATTAAAAAAAAAATTGATTAATCGAACACAAAAATTTTAATCAGTAACAGCCTTAATTTTTATTTATTTTTTATCACATGATTTTTTTTGTTGTATTTCTGTATTGTCTGTATTTTCACATTGGTGATATTATTACTGCAGGGTTCAATTAAAACTTCTTTTGTTTTTTTTATTTCTAGTCATTTAGTTTTGTAACATCATTTTGATTGTATGTTTGAGTGCTGCATATTATTTCATGATTCATTGTTCACAAATTGTCTTTTGTTGTGCTGGTGGCTCTATATACTGTTTTTGAGCGTCAGCGCGTTTTTTCAAATTTTTTCATCCAGCAGAGTTATGCCGTGTACACACGACCGGACTTTTCGTCGGACTGAATTCCGTTTGACTTTTCGACTGACTTTTGACGGACTTTCGACGGACTTCCGTAGAATCGGACTTGTCTACACACAATCACACCAAAGTCCGACGGATTCGACAGTGATGACGTACGACCGGACTAGAATAAGGAAGTTCATAGCCAGTAGCCAATAGCTGCCCTAGCGCCGGTTTTCATCCGTCGGACTAGCATACAGACGAACTGATTTTTCGAAAGGGACTCTAGTCCGCCGGAAAGATTTGAAACATGTTCTAAATCTAAAGTCCGTCTGGAATTATACCTCAATTTTGGTGTCAGTGGCAGGAATAATGTCTCTGGACAGATAAAGGCAAGCAAAGGGCCACAGTTTGGAGACCATTGGTCTATACGATTCAAATATAGTTGTTCATATACTTGTAAAGCAGACCCCATGTTGCCTGCAATCTCTAATTTTTGCCACGTTTTTGTCAAAATAATAACATGACACAATGGCGTATTTTGTCCAAAAGGGGGCTTCATTCAGGTTTGCCTGGAGTGTCATGATGTCTCAATACGGCCCTAGATTTTTTTTTTTTAACAGGTACAGCCCTAGAAAAGGATAATTAGTATTTCTATAGCGCTTTTTACCCTGGAGTGAGGCAGTCATCTTGGACACACTCAATTGAGCCAACTAACCTACCAGCATGTTTTCTGGAATGTGGGAGGAAAGCCATGACGGGAACAACATGCAAACCCCATTCAGGTAGTGTCCTGGACTCCTGGTCAGCATTTGAACCAAGGACCTCAGTGCTACAAAGTAGAAGTAAAAACTAAGCCCCCATACACACAGTCGGAAATTCCGACCACAAAATCCGTCCGATTTTTTCCGACGGATTTTGTCCGAAACTGGTGTTCCATACACACGGTCGGACAAATATGTCTGAAAGTCCGATCGTTCCGAACGTGGTGACGTTCGTTGCCTACGACGGAACTAAGTAGAGGCTAGTAGCCAATAGCTTTGTCTCATAATTTGATCTGAGCATGCGTGGCACTTTGTCCATTGGAATTCCCTACACACGATCTGAAAAAGTCCGATTGGATTTTGTTGTCGGAAAATTTGAGATCCTGCTTTCAAATTTTTTCCGTCAGAAATTCTGCTAGCCCGCTAGAGCCCAGACACGATCGGATTTTCCGACAACATAATCCGATCGGACTTTTTCCATCGGAATATCCGACTGTGTGTAAGGGGCATTAGCCACTGTTCTGACCTGCAACACATTTAAAGATTGCAGATCCATGACTCATAGGTCATACCAGACCCACTTAGACGCATCATAGACTATAAAAAAGGTTATCTGACTAAATCAGGGCCGTTTTTATCCACTGGGCATGCTGGGCAGTTGCCCCGGGGCCCCACTTGTCTGGGGGGCCCCATCCAGGGCTGATCCTCAGCGCTGCAATCTGCTGCTTAAATTGACTGACTGCACTGGTTGCTCACTTCACCAGCCGGCATCTAGCTAGCAACCAGTGACGTCAATCAGAGGCTGCGGCTGCCCCAGCATTCATAGCGCACCGCGGCTGCCTCAGTGGCTAGTGAACAGGCTCTGCCCACCTCTGCCATTTTCTTCAGACAACATGGAGATGGAGCGGAAAGACGGCCCTTGATAGCTGGCGCTGCCTTGCTGCTGTCAGTGACACACTGTACTGCACCAGGCCGGCGGCCTCAAGTAAGTCTAACAATGTCTACTTAAGTAAGTTCAAGTTGTGCATCAAACACAGCCACTGTCTGTCTGTGCCTCTCAAAAGCTGCCACTGTGCCCATCAAACAACCACTGTGCCCATCAAAAGCTGCCACTGTGCCCATCAAACAACCACTGTGCCCATCAAACACTGCCACTGTGCCCACCAAACTCGTGTTATATTGTCCAAATGTTTTAATTGTTTAACGTGTTAATGTTTAAACACTGATTTTGTTGGAAGTACCAATAAATATAGCCTTATTGATCATTTGCATTTTTATTCTCGTGCGTGATCGTGTAGACAGGGCCCCACTGTATTGCCCGGGGGCCTATAATGCGCTTAAGATGGCCCTGGGCTAAATAGAAGAATTGTTCATGTCCTGGTAAAGGTCCCTTTACTTCCAATAATCTCTAAAGCTCCCTAAGTTTTAAAGCCGGTTGAAATACAAATTTCAGCTTGCTGCTTTTTCGCTCAGTAATAATATCCAGGAAGTTTGAGAAAAGAGATAATCTTAGACTATATAAAACTGGATGAGGTCCAAACGCAATATACAAGCCATCGGTAACAAGATGAGACACAAAAGCTTTTGTTACATGAAATTTAAATGTTATGGTGGTTCCGAAAATCCATACCTCCTTTGCTTTTGGACGTGGTGGTTCAGGCTTTCATCCAGTCTTGGCATCATCCAGGGTCACCATCTACTTCCTGGACTGAGATGATCATCATGAAATTCCTGTTGTTGTAGGTGTTTTTGGTAGTGTTCACAAATGGCACAGATCAGCATCTGCTGTGGCCTCTCACCTTGTAAAAGAAACAAAGGGGAGGGAGGCGCCTCTAAGTGTAGTATTAAAACAGTATCATTTATTGCACAAGATTAAAAACACTAGACATGTGCACAATAGAAAAATTTGTTTATTTTCGTTTCGTTTCCATTCGTTTCCGTTGATTCGTAATGATTCGTAATTTCGTAAGTCGTCGGTGTTCGTATTCGTAACGATTCGTAAATTCGTAAGTCGTCGGTGTTCGTATTCATAACGATTCATATTTTCGTAAGAGTTATTTTTTCGTTGATTTGTTTTTCCGTTAGTTTAATTTTCGTTTATTCGAAATTCGGACGCATTCGTATTTTCGTAGATTTAGTTACATTCGTACTTTCGTTAGATTGATTTATTCGTACTTTCGTAACATTGTTTTCGTAGATTCGTAATCGGAACATAATTTATAATTTTATGTAATGTGTATGCTATTATTACATTGTAAGAGACACGGAAAATTACGAATCAAAAAAAAAAGTTACGAATGTACGAATTTTTTCGTTCAATTCATTCGAAGCACGTTAAGCAGCGCCATTGTAAGAGACACGGAAAATTACGAATCGAAAAAAAAAAAAAGTTACGAATGTACGAATTTTTTCGTTCAATCCATTCGAAGCACGTTAAGCAGCGCCAATGTAAGGGACACGGAAAATTACCAATTCAACAAAAAAAAAGTTACGAATGTACAAATTTTTTCGTTCATTTTGATTTTCGTTGTTCCTGTTTTCGTTTTTCGGATTTTCTTCTTTCGTAGTTTCGTTATTTCTAATTTGGTTATTTCGGATTTTCGTTGTTTTTCGTATTCGTTCGATTCGATAATTCGTTATTCGTTAAAATTTTTAGCGAATAATTCGTTCATTCGTACGATAACAAATGAACGAATATAACGAATTTTAACGAAACACGAAAAAAAACAAAACGAATTGCACATGTCTAAAAAACACTTACAAGATATAAGTTGGAGTCATGCTCGTCATAAGTATGTAGTCCTGGCAGTTCTACTGCGTCCTGCAGGCTCCTCGCACGATCCGGGTAGCTGGGAAAGGTTCTGGTGTGATGTTGTGCTCACCCTGTGACTTGCTACAAAGTTACAATGTACAGTTATGCCCCGTACACACGAGAACGCGGTGACGTACAACACGTATGACGAGCCGAGAAAAATGAAGTTCAATAGACAGTGCGGCTCTTCTGCTTGATTCTGAGCATGTGTGGAACTTTGTGCGTCGGAATTGTGTACACACGATCGGAAATTTCCGACAACGGATTTTGTTGTCGGAAAATTTGAGAACCAGATCTCAAATTTTTGGTGACGGAAATTCCGATGGAAAATGTCTGATGGAGCCTACACACGGCCGGGAATTTCCGACAAAAAGCTCCCATCGAACATTTTCCATTGAAAAATCAGACCGTGTGTACGGGGCATTAGAGTGATCACATGGGGGGGAGGAGACTTGAGAAATGCTTTCTGCTGCCTGCAGTAGACTGATGACATCACCTCAGCCTAGGCAAAGTCACTCAAATGCATTTTAGTGGTAAAAGGCAGAGCTTTTCACACAATAATGCTGCTGTTGTATACAGTAATATGTCAGCTTTGGGGTGAGTGTTGAGCAGTGCCCGGTACAAAAGTTTATAACACTTAAAAAGTTTAGGTCCCAGTCTTTATTGATCAATAGAAGCCAAAGTATTTGGAGAGAAATTCTTTCCCGTTCCTAAGGGCTGGAGTTACAAAATGCTTCCCTCTTTCAAAGGGCTGAAGTTGGGGACAGTGTAAACTGTCGACCGATGTTGGGGCCTCAAAAATGCTGGTGCCACCATCTGCCAAGGCATCTAATCTGACAGCTCAGATCCAGTATCATGATACGTTTCCTAATTGAATCTCACCACCACTCTAATTTCATCCACAGCTCCAGCCCTGAGGAACAGGGAGGCATTTCCCTGAAACGCGTTGCCTTCTCTTGATCAAGTTTATGACACTTAAAGAGGAAGTAAACTCTCCCACTCTGATGCTTCTTTTCATTTGGTCCATTATAATAAGTAATTATCAAACTATAGCCACTATAATCCAGCCCTAATCGCATATTACTTACTGTTTAAAGAAACTTTAAAAAACTTGTTTCCAGGGGTAAGGCAGCGCCATCTTAAGTATGGTTTTCTGAGTCCACAGTGGAGTGTATTTCTGCCCTTATATTGAGCACTTCCTGTACTAAAAACCAAGCCTCCTTCTCAATCCAATGTTTTTATGGCAACCCTGCTTCCCTGCTCATAGCTGACTTGTTTTATTTCATAGTATTTACTTTATCTAGATTATCTAGTGTTTGCTTCAGCTGATAAGACTGCAGTAATGCTGTCTGATGCCCAGGTTTACACTCCATGTGATGTCACATGGTCACATGGGGTGTAGTAGGAAGCTCTGAGTGGTTATGCAGTCTCCTGGGATTTCAGTGTTGTGCCGTAGGAAGTCCTGATAATAGACAGACAAGCACACAGAGTGTGCTGTAAATCAGTGGAGATATGGGCATGCTCAGTGACGTCATTCTAAAGAACAAAAAGGATTACAACAATACTATGCAAGTAAGGAGATATCTACAAGCAGTGTTCATTGGGGTTTTTTATGCTGATTTACATGGGACAAAATTATAAGGGAGAGTTTACAACCACTTTAAGAAGTTTAAGTCCTAGTCTTTATTGATCAAGAGAACCAAAGCATTTGGAGGGGAAATGCCTACCCCCTCCTCAGGGCTGAAGTTATGAAATGCTTCCCCTTACAAATGGCTGGAGTTGTGGATGATGTAAACTGTTGACAGATGTTGGGGCCTGAAAAAAGTTGGTGCCAACATCTGCCAACAGTTTTAAAGGCATCCAATCTGACATCTCAGATCCAGCATCATTATAGGTTTCCTAATTGAACCTCACCGCTAGTCTAATTGCATCCGCAACTCCAGCCCTGAGGAACAGGGAGGCATTTCCCTGAAACACGTTGCCTTCTCTTGATCAACTTAAGAAGTTTAAGTCCCAGTCTTTATTGATCAAGAGAGCCAAAGCATTTGGGGGGAAATGCCCCCTCCCCCTCCTCAGGGCTGAAGTTATGAAATGCTTACCCCTTCCAAAGGACTGGAGTTGTGGATGGTGTAAACTGTCGACCAATGTTGGGGTCTCAAAAATGTTGGCAGACATCTGCCAACAGTCTACAACAGTCCAACAGTCTACAAGTCATTCAATCTGACATCTCAGATCCAGCATCATTATAGGTTTCCTAATTGAATCTCACCGCTAGCCTAACTGCATCCGCAACTCCAGCCCTGAGGAACGGGGGGAGGCATTTCCCTGAAACACTTTGCCTTCTCTTGATCAAGTTGATGGCACTTACAGTAAGAGGTTTAGGTCCCAGTTTTTACTGATCAGGAGAACCAAAGCATTTGGGGGGAAATGCCCCCCCCCCCTATCAGGTCTGGAGTTATGACATTTTTCCCCCTTCCAAAGTGCTAGAGTTGAATGAATAATTTGTATAGCGCTACAATGCGAACTGAATCGCCTCAAGGCGCTGTATTCGTGCTGTGTTGTCAAGCTTCTTAGAAGAGGTAGGTCTTGAGTTTTTTCCTGAAGGCCTGGTGGTTTTCTTCCATGCGGATGTAAGTCGGTGGAGCGTTCCATAGCCGTGGTCCTTGGTCCACAGAGTTGTGGACAAGGTAAACTGTTGGCAGATGTTAGGGCCTCAAAAAAGTTGGTGCCACAGTTTACAAGGCATCCAATCTGACAGCTCACTTACAGCATCAGTATAAGTTTCCTAACTGAATCTCACCAATAGTCTAACTGCATCCATAACTCCAGCCCTGAGGAACGAAGAGGTAATTCCCAGAAACGTGTTGACTTCTCTTGATCAAGTTAATGACACTTAAAAGAAGACATGATGCTTAAGAAGTTTAAGTCCACATCATTACTGATCAAGAGAAGGCAGCACATCAATATTGATCAAGAGAAGGCCTTTCTCCCAAAATGCATTGGATCCGCATGGAAGAAGACCATCAGGCCTTCAGGAAAAAACTCAAGACCTACCTCTTCTAAGAAGCTTGACAACACAGCAATGCATTTTGGGAGAAAGGCCTTCTCTTGATCAATATTGATGTGCTGCCTTCTCTTGATCAGTAATGATGTGGACTTAAACTTCTTAAGCATCATGTCTTCTTTTAAGACCATCAGAGAGGACCATCAGAGAGGCAACAGTCCAAGACCGGAACAGGGCCTAGTCTACACTGCTCTTTCACTGTCTATCAGACATTTTGAAGGAAGTCTGATTCTGGGTAAAACCTTTAAGTACCAATAACTCACTTAAAATGGTCCAGCGCTATCACACCTACCCCAACCATGGTGACATGTCAGTCAATTATTCATGCAAATGTCCACTTTAATAGTACAATTTGGTATTTTCCCTTGTTACAACCTTATGGTGTTCCTGCAGTATTTGGTGTTGGGTTGTGAGCTTGTTACACTAATCGGAGGGATTGCCGGCGCTCTAGCACCCAGCTGTATTCCGCGCACCAAGCAAGACATCAACTGGTTTGAGTTAAGAGAATTCCTTTCCTTGCAGACACATGCTTTGGGCATTCCGTAAGAGGGTGGAAAAAACCTTCAAAGTTCTCTGGTTTATGAGGCAAACCATACAATAAAGCAGCAACATGTTAACAGGCCGCAAGGAATTTACATCTGTGTAATGAAACACAAAAATAACCCCTTCTACTGGAAAAAATTGAATTACAACAAAACGCAGAGCACCCTGGTTTTCGGGGCTTCGTCAGAGGACTGTGCTGCTGTGTGTGAGATCGTTCAGCTCCGCTGCTCTCCAGATGGATCACACATGGAAAAGAACACACAACAAACACATGCAACACTTTTATATTGCCCCCTTCAAGGGAAATCACAGAGTATTTTGAGTTATCATTCAGTGCTTACCTTAAGGTGGACCTCCTTCCCCCACACCACCCTTTCCCCCATCATCTCTCGAAATAATTTTTTCTGTTACCCTTTTTTGGGGAATTCGCTCCCCGCTTCCTAAACTTTTGCCAAGGTTAGAAGGACGTTTCTATTGCCCGAAGCCTCCTGGGATAACTATATCCCGTATCCCAGGAGGCCACAGGATATTCTACTGTGCATGGGCCAGTGTGCATCATTGGGATTGCACACTCTCTTACTGGTACCTGCAGCCAGCCCCTGATAATGTGCCACAGCAGTGCATATGCATCATCCGGGGTCCAGAGTATCTTCTGGGCTCTTACAATTGTTCTCCTGATGATGTGCCTGTGCTGTGGCACATTATTAGAAGGATGGCTGAAGGTACCGGTAAGAGACAGTACACCACCTACCTGCCTGCCAGCCTGGCCCATGCACAGGAGAATACCTTCAAAGCCTCCTGGGCTGTGTTATGTCATAGATGATTAGAGATGACCAGGGACATCACAGGGAATGCAGTCTATCCATTTTCTAGAGACTGGAGACATCACTGAGAATGCAGCCTGCAGCCTATTCATTCACTGAAAACTGGTGACATCACTGAGGATGCAGCCTATCCATTCACTAGAGACTGGAGACATCACTGAGAATGTAGCCTATCCATTCACTAGGGACTGGTGACATCACTGAGAATGTAGCCTACCCATTCACTAGAGACTGGAGACATCACTGAGAATGTAGCCTATCCATTCACTAGGGACTGGTGACATCACTGAGAATGTAGCCTATCCATTCACTAGATACAGGTGACATCACTGAGAATGTAGCCTATCCATTCAGTAGAGACTGGTGACATCACTGAGAATGTAGCCTATCCATTCACTAGAGAGTGGTGACATCACTGAGAATGTAGCCTATCCATTCACTAGATACAGGTGACATCACTGAGAATGTAGCCTATCCATTCAGTAGAGACCGGTGACATCACTGAGAATGTAGCCTATCCATTCACTAGAGACTGGTGACATCACTGAGAATGTAGCCTATCCATTCACTAGAGACTGGTGACATCACTGAGAATGTAGCCTATCCCTTCACTAGAGAGCGGTGACATCACTGAGAATGTAGCCTATCCATTCTGTAGAGACCAGGTAAATTACTGAGAATCCAGCCTATCCATTTATAGGGAATGAGGACATCACCGAGAATGCAGCCTATCCATTCGCTAGAGACAAGGGACATCACTCGAAAACCTGTCAATTTTGTAGAGACCAGGGATATAACTGGGAAAGAAGCTTATTCATTCACTAGAGGCCAGTGACATCACTGAGAATGCAACCTATCCACTCACCAGAGATTGGTGACATCACTGAGAATAAACCATACCTGTTCGGTAGAGACCAGTGGCAATACCAAGAATGCAGTCTATCCATTTACTAGATACCAGTGAAATCACTAAGAAAGCAGCTTATCCATTGACTAAAGACCAGTGACATCACTGAGGATATAGCCTACTCATTCACTAGAGACAGGTGACATCACTGAAGATGTAGCCTATCCATTTAGTAGCGACTGGTGACATCACTGAGGATGTAGCCTATCCATTCACTAGAGACAGGAGACATTCCTGAGAATGCAGACTACCCATTCACTAGAGACCAGTGACATCACTGAGAATGTAGCCTATCCATTCACTAGAGATCGGTGACATCACTGAGAATGCAACTTATCTATTGACTAAAGACCAGTGACATCACTGAGGATGTAGCCTATCTATTCACTAGAGACAGGTGAGATTCCTGAGAATGCAGACTATCCATTCACTAGAGACCAGTGACATCACTGAGAATGTAGCCTATCCATTCACTAGAGACCGGTGACATCACTGAGAATGCGACTTATCCATTGACTAAAGACCAGTGACATCACTGAGGATGTAGCCTACTCATTCACTAGAGACAGGTGACATCACTGAGGATGTAGCCTACTCATTCACTAGAGACAGGTGACATCACTGAGGATGTAGCCTACCCATTCACTAGAGACAGGTGACATCACTGAGAATGTAGCCTATCCATTTAGTAGAGACTGGTGACATCACTGAGAATACAGCCTATCAAATCTGTAGAGACCAGGGAAATTACTGATAATCCAGCCTATCCATTCACTAGGGGATGGGGACATCACCGAGAATGCAGCTTATCCATTCACTAGGGACATTACTGGGAATCCTGTCAATTTTGTAGAGACCATGGATATCACTGGGAATGAAGCTTATCCATTCACTAGAGACAAGTGACATCACTGAGAATGCAACCTATTCACTCAACTGAGATTGGTGACATCATTGAGAATGCAGCCTATCAATTCACTAGAGACCAGTGACATCACTGATAATGTAGCCTATCCATTCAGTAGAGACCAGGGAAATTACTAAGAATGCAGCCTATCCATTCACTAGGGCATGGGGACATCACTGAGAGTTTAGCCTATTCATTCACTAGAGACCGGTGACATCACTGAGAATGTAACCTATCCATTCAGTAGAGACCGATGACATCACTGAGAGTAAAGCCAATCCACACATTAGAGAATACATAAGTAGAGCGCTAAAGTGTCTAAGTCAATTCAATGATATTATTAACATGATAAAATTAGAGATGTGAGTCTCAAAAGGTATTAACAAAATGAATTATATGTATATAAAAATCATAGCTCATAAAATAACTGTGTCACAAAAAAATCTATCACAAATAATCACACGTGTAGTGAATACAGTATAAGTTAGTGAAATAATATGAAAAAAAATTATATATGTAAGTCCGTGAAAATATTTGAAGTCCACAGTATATAACAGTGTGTTTTCAAAAGATGAAGATCCTAAAACACAGCCTTGGCATCCAACATAGTGAGTGAAGACTGGTGACACTAGTGCAGCAAAACCACCACCAATGCAGATGTAGGCTTACCAGATAGTTTGAACTCAAAAGAACATACGTTCTATGAGTCAAACAGACTTGTATTGTCAAACGACAACCAGGATAAAACTTGGGGATCCTCTATGACTGAATCTTAAAACTCCTGAAAAGTCCGTCTCCATGTGAGGGTGGTTGTACACCAGATGGTGTCAGATTTTCATCAGTGAGGTAGGAGAAATAGAAAAAGAGGGCCACATAGCATAATTCCGTATAACAATTAAAATTTTATTAAAGGTAAAACACTTACATTTAAGAAGTGATTTCAAGCGCTTGTAAAATAATGTGGCGGCAGTGGAGTCCTTCCCGACACGTTTCGTCTCATTAGACGTCGTCTGGGGTGTCCCTCCACTGCAGGCAGCCTAACTTATAAAAGAAATGTGACCCCAATAACGAGAATCCAGCTCACGCTGTGTCACCTTTGATTCTAATGCATACTTCCGGTTCACCCAAAATGCGTGCGTTCCACAACTCAGTATGGTATCGCAACGTGCATTCCAGATCCCTATTCAGGTAAATATGTGGTGAGTGTGAATGACGCTCGCAGCAAACAACGTGCGAGCATCATATCTGATTGGTGAAGTGACGGATGTGTGGGTGTGACACTTCATCGTCACACATCCCCTTAACTTTACCTAAGATGGGCGGGGAATCGCCGGGAGATGTATGAGGCGCATGTCGGGCTTCGCAGCGCAGCCACGTGATGATGAAACCACCCTGCGTGTCAAGCCTCAACATGACATGCCTCGGTACATTCTAGGAAACAGTGTGAAATAGCCAAATGAAAGTAAACATTTTTTACAACATATCCACACATTAGAGACTGGTGACATCACTGAGCATGAAGCCTATCAATTCAGTTGAGACTTTTGACATTGCTGAGAATGCAGCCTATCCATTCACTAGAAACCAGTGACCTTACTGAGAATGCAGTGTATCCATTCACTAGAGATTGGTGACATCACTGAGATTGAAGCCTATCCATTCTCTACAGACCAGTGACATCACTGAGAGTGAAGCCTATCCATTCTCTACAGACCAGTGACATCACTGAGAGTGAAGCCTATCCGTTCAGTAGAGACTGTTGACATCACTGTGGATGCAGCCTATCCGGTCACTAGTAGAGACTAGTAACATCAAAAGTTTTGCATGTTTTGTAAAACTCTTCCCAGCCCTGAAACAGTTACTTTGGAAAAAAAACTCCATACATTCCTTTTCTACATGGTGTTGTCTGTGTTTATACAGTCCGCGATCTCGCCATGATTAAATTTCATCTCGAAGAGCTGTTTCTTATTTGCTCCATTTGCTGCAAAGCCAAGTTCTTAATGAGATAAGATTATGCGAGAGATATTTTCTATTTTATTCCCCCCCCCATCCTTTTTTTCTTCCGGTAAGAATGGAAAAGACCTTTGAAATTATTTCTGGGGAACAATGCAACATGCCGAACAAATTAAGACCACGTTGTGATACTTCACTTCGCATCTATACTTCTGTCTATGATGATAGCCAAGCTGTTGGATGGAGATTAGACCTACATTTTAGGATCCCTGCCCTTGGATGTTCTGAAGGATATTAAGTACAAAGATGGATGATTGAATGGTGACCCCCATAATATTGCTTTTGTTTGTTAACGGGAACCTAGGATCATTTTTCTATGCTGCTTGAAGACTTAAGCTGGTATTCTTCGGGAACCAGCCAAAATATGCACAGAGTATGGCCAACTTTAGCTCCCTCAATGTCTTCCATGTCAGGTCACTATTCCTTGTTTTTAGGAACCCCTGTCCTCAAAGAATATGTAAACCTATCACTAAAATCTTATATAAACCTTAACATGTAAGTACCATTTCAAAAAAAAAATGTCAATATTAGTAAATTTGCAGATTTCCATAACATAATACCTGGTGATGGTGGCACGAAGGTTCTTGTTCAGTTCCTTCCTGTTATGGGGGGGAATGCATTCTATCCCTGTCTCCCATCTGTGCTCCTGTGTCATCACTAGGGACGAGCAAAATGTAAAATATAACATTTTCCAAAATTTTTAAGAATTTGATAAAACTTAATTTTGAGAAGGTTATCAGAGCCAAAAGGGAAGCCTACATCAAGGTGGCTTTTTGGGTTTTTGTTCAGTTCCTTCTTATTATGGAGGGGGGGAGGAGACTCTATCCCTGTCCTCCTGTGTCATCACTAGAGAAAAGCGAAAATTTGAATATTTGATTTCTCATAATTTCAAAGAATTTGATGGAATTTTACCTTTTTTTAAAAGGCTATCGGAGCCAACAGGGAAGGTGACATCAAGGTGACTTTTTGGGTTCTTGTTCAGAAACCTTCTTATCATGGGGGGGGGGGGGGGGGGGGGGGGTGACACGCTCTAACTCTGTCTCCAAATTGTGCTCCCTAGTCATCACTAGAGGAAAAAAAATGTAACTCCCCAAATTTTTAAGAATTTTATGAAATGTTGCCATTTTG
Organism: Lithobates sylvaticus; assembly: GCA_028564925.1. NCBI lineage: Eukaryota > Metazoa > Chordata > Amphibia > Anura > Ranidae > Lithobates > Lithobates sylvaticus. The sequence goes on from CM053038.1 coordinate 23,047,122, forward strand.
GGAAGGTTACCAGAGCCAACAGGGAATGGAACATTAAGGTGGCTTTTTGGGTTCTTATTCAGTTCCTTCTTATTATGGTGGGGGGGGGGGGCACACTTTATCCCTGTCTCTAAATTGTGCTCCTTTGTTATCACTATGGAAGAGCAAAATTGAAAATATTAAATTTCCTAAAATTTTTAAGATTTTGATGAAATTTTCCCATTTGAGAACGCTTATCAAAGCCACCAGGAAAGGTGAAATCAAGGTTGCTTTTTTGGTGTTTTAGGAGGACAATGGGCTTTAAACGGTTCCTAATGGTCATAGAAACATTTTGTTGTATGTATACAATGACAAAAAAGTATATCTTATCTTATTCTCTCTTAGCCCCCGTACACACAGTTGGAAATTCCGACCAGAAAATCCGTCCGAATTTTTCCGACGGATTTTGTCCAACACTGGTGTTGCATACACACGATCGGACAAAGTTGTTGGAAAATCCGATCATTCTGAACGTGGTGACATTAGTTGCATACTACGGAACTACGAAGAGGCTAGTAGCCAATAGCTTTGGTCTCCTAATTTGATCTGAGCATGCGTGGCACTTTGTCAGTCGGAATTCTCTACACACAATCGGAAAAAGTCCGATCGGATTTTGTTGTCGGAAAATTTGAGAGCAGGATCTAAAATTTTTTCCGTCGGAAATTCCGATGGAAAAAGTCCGATGGAGCCCACACACGGCCGGATTTTCCGAAAACATGGTCCGATCGGACATTTTCCGTCGGAATTCCGACCGTGTGTACGGGGCATTAGAAGCTGATTCCAATTACAAAATTGCTCCCATTAGTCTCATTATTATTATTTTTTATTTTTTTTTACAGAAAGAAACAATGGAAAGAAAAAGTACAAGATAAGATTATTAAGTGCACAAATAATAGTTAAATACATTAAAAAAAAAATGAAAAAAGAAAAAAAAATACTCTAAATATACTTCTTCAAAAAACGCCATCCAAATAAAGAAATTAAAACACAGGACTACGGGGGTTTTTTTTTTTTTTTTGCTGGGCATCTCTTAATGTTCCTACGAATATCTGCCAATGGAGAAATTGGTAATTTTGCAGCAAGATCTATTTCAGCCGTTTCAGCACACATTCCACAGACATGGTTTACTGTTGCCACCATCAAGAATTCCGCCCTCAGAAATGTCATGGAGTCATCACTGAAGTATATTAAGCCAGGAATTGACTACAGAGACTTCAGGATATCAGAACTCTGGGATGTAACAAAGAATGTATAATGGTGAAAATACGAATTTTATTTAGCAAAATTGGCAAATGTTTATGATGCACGGTGGTTTACCAGTCTAAATGCCATTCAGTTAAGGTTTACATCTACTGTACTTAATGGAAACATGTGCTGAGAAAAATTCAGGGGTTCCCATTGCTGACCTTCTTTTATTGTCAGTTTCCTGGCTGTCTCCAGGTTCAATGTTTTTACTCATTGATCCAGAACAAGCCTGCAGATCAGGAAGGCCAAAAAGTGGGTAAAATTTGTTCAGTTGTATCCTATTCTCTGCAACTGTATGGGCCAGCTCTCTGGGCACCATGTCTGAGACACTTGAGAACCTTTTCCATAGCATTCTCTTGGTGAGTGTTTTACGAGGTAGGTCACCAGGTCTTTCCTCAGCCCTCTTCGGAATGTGACAGCCACAAAAAAACAAACATCTAATTGTACAAAAAAGTGCATGTGAAAAACACACAAAAATTTGCACTTAAGGGTGTGCCTCTAGTCCCAAAAAAATAAAATCTTCCCTTGACCCCCTGGTGAGCAAGACTCTTGAGAGGGGCAAGGCGTAACTTGGTCCACCTAGCCAAAAGGTCTGACGGACCCCTCTCCTCATGGTCTGCCGAAGCCGACCACCCAGTACTAGGTGAGGGCCAACTGTTTGCTCAGCGCTTAACAAAATGAAGGCAGACATTACAGTTACAATACAATTTGGTACAAGAGGAATCAGAAGGCCCTGCTCGTTAATGACCACACATCAGGGGCGTTGCTAGGTGGCAAAAAGACCAGGGGCTTCAGCCAGAGGTCGATGAACCGGGGGGGGGGGGGGGGGGTTTACGGCATTTTTTTTGGCCTGGGTGGTGGGGGTGTGTGGCTTACATACAATGACCTACATACAATGACCACTGGCCTGCCTGACCTACACACACTGACTACTGACCCACACACACTGACCTGCCTGAGTGCCTGACCTACATACACTGACTACTGACCTACACACACTGACCTACACACACTGACCTGCCTGAGTGCCTGACCTACATACACTGACCACTGACCTACATACACTGACTACTGACCTACACACACTGACCTGCCTGACCTACATACACTGACCACTGACCTACACACACTGACCTACATACACTGACCACTGACCTACACACACTGACCTGCCTGACCTACACACACTGACCACTGACCTACATGCACTGACCACTGACCTACACACACTGACCTGCCTGACCTACACACACTGACCACTGACCTACATGCACTGACCACTGACCTACACACACTGACCACTGACCTACACACTGACCTACATACACTGATTACTGACCTACATACACTGACTACTGACCTACACACACTGACCACTGACCTACACCCACTGACCTACATACACTGACTACTGACCTACACACACTGACCACTGACCTACACACACTGACCACTGACCTACACACACTGACCTACATACACTGACTACTGACCTACACACACTAACCTACATACACTGACCTGCCTGAGTGCCTGACCTACACACACTGACCACTGACCTCCACACACTGACCACTGACCTACACACACTGACCACTGACCTACACACACTGACCACTGACCTACACACACTGACCACTGACCTACACACACTGACCTACACATACTGACCACTGACCTACACACACTGACCACTGACCTACATACACTGACCACTGACCTACACACACTGACCACTGACCTACACATACTGACCAGTGACCTACATACACTGACCACTGACCTACATACACTGACCACTGACCTACATACACTGACCTACACACACTGACCTACATGCACTGACCACTGACCTACACACACTGACCTACATGCACTGACCACTGACCTACACACACTGACCTACATACACTGACCTACACATACTGACCACTGACCTACACACACTGACCTACATGCACTGACCACTGACCTACACACACTGACCACTGACCTACACACACTGACCACTGACCTACACACACTGACCTACATACACTGACTACTGACCTACACATACTGACCACTGACCTACACACACTGACCTACATGCACTGACCACTGACCTACACACACTGACCTACATACACTGACCACTGACCTACATACACTGACCACTGACCTACACACACTGACCACTGACCTACATACACTGACCACTGACCTACAAACACTGACAACTGACCTACACACACTGACCACTGACCTACACACACTGACCTGCCTGACCCACTGACAATGACATACATACACTAGTAGTCTCTGTGTCTGACCTACCTCAGCCATGGTGTGCGGTCACGGCAGGCAGTCAGTCAGTCACTGGGGAGAGGAGCCGATCGGAGCCAAGGAGGAGAGGAGAGCCGAGCCGCCCGCCCGAGCGGGGATGTAGCGTTCCAGCCCTCTGGAGCCTGTAGGCTAAGATGGACGTCACGTCACACGTCCCGTAGCACTCGGCCACTTTCGTCCAATTTCGGCCGCTTTCGGCCGCTATGGCACTCGGCTAATTTCGGCTGCTGGGAACCGCGAGTGCAGCCGAAATTAGCCGATGGCACTCGGGGCTAACAATGCAATGCAGGCATTGCGAGACTCAGGGCTTTTCAGGGACCCATTCGGGGCTCCAGCCCCCCTAGCCACCCCCTGGTGACGCCCCTGCCACACATCCTCCCTCTAGACTTCAAGGTAGGCCGGAGGACCACACCATCTATCCAGTGAGAAAGAGAAACACAAACAAAAATAAATTCAATAAATAGTGTCGGTGAGCCACACTGGCTAGGCCTTGCTGCCTGGTGGCAAAAAATTGCCCAAGCCCACAGAGGTGCAGTGTAGAAAAAACTCATAGTGATGTGACCCTGTGCCTTTTCACACTATGGGTTTCCCAAGCCCAAGTGTTACTAAGAGAACCCCTGGGGTGACCATCACCCAGGGGGCACAGACACCGCAGGTTCTCTGTCTTCCCAGCCCATGACCAGACCAGGTTGACCCATTCAAATCAGGAGGCAGTAGGCCCCTCCAGTCTTCTTGAGGGAATTACTCTCATGCCCCACATCCCATGAACACCCCAGTTCCTGTTCCAGCCGGAACTAGCCTTCAGAGTCCCCATCATACCAACTGGAATACTACTGTATACAGCCAGCCATTCCTGACAAAAGGCTAGAATAGCGGTGCAGCACCCCTACTGGACACTGATAAGAACAGATACTACACTTAATCTTAGCCAAAAGGCCAAGAGGCGATTCATACACACATACTAGAGCCATTATATACAGGAGCCAAAAAATCTACCAGCATGTCTTTCGAGCATTGAAGGAATAGCCGGTTGAAACCCACGCAAGCAAAGGGAGAATATGCAAACTCCAAGTAGCAAATTGCAGTACAAAATGCTAATCTGCATAGTTGTTCTGGGTCACCGACTCAGACATTAATGAAGACACTGGATCAGATAACATCCAGAGGACTAATATTTTCCAAAGGTCAGCGGTGGGAGCCCCAGTTAAGGTTTCCTTTAAACCAGTAGAAAAGTGGCCAAGTTTCCTTCCCCTCCCGTGTCTAAATGCATAGTAGGGAGGAAGTGTATGAGTATGGATATTATTTTACATTTTTTTTCTAATTTCTTCCTCCCAGACTGAGAGAAGATGAAAGCACTCGTGGTTAGCGGGGGGAGCGCTGACAGCTCATCGCTGGAGAGCATAGTTTGACAGTTAGGTCAGCCATAATGTGCTTAGATGTGGTGCCTATTGGCAAATTATGGCACAAAGTTTATGGGGCTCCATTTATTAAAAAAAAAATATGGCAGAGTTTAATTCTATTTTAAATGCCACCAAAAGAAAGTTCTCTCTGTTTAAAATAATGATATAAAATTAATTTGTTTACAATGTTGCATGACCAAGTAATTGTCAGTCAAACTATGACAGCACTCAAAACTGAAAAATAGCCTAGTAATGAAAGGGTATATACATGTAGCGCCCCCTACGCTTAGGTAGGTGCTTAGTGTGGGTTTTTGATAGTGTAGGCTGTATATAGGTGAAATTGGCTAGGGCCTTATTCTTTTTTTTCTTGGGCCTGGTCATTAATATTTGGGGATGGGAGTGGGTTGGACTTGAAAGAGAGGAAGGACTGAGGCCTGAGTGGCAGGAAACCCATGTGAGAGAACTGACCAATTGTTGAATTTCTTGGTCAATGGGAGTTTCTCATATAAAAAGGGGAGGTCACATGCTCCGGGAGGGAGAGAGGAGGTTCGTAAGAGAAACCAGGAGGCGTTCGAAGGGGCCGGAGGGTCGGGGGGGTTCAGAGACCCCGGAGCCTCTGGGACAAGGTTTGAAGGCCTGGGGGTTCAGGGACTCCAGAGACGGATAACTGGAGGAGGAATCCAGGTAGGCCAACGTCTGGCCCCTGGAACAAAAGTCAGCATGTAGAACTTAACCACTTGCCGACCGGCGCACGACGATATACGTCGGCAGAATGGCACGTACAGGCAGGAGGGCGTATATATAAGTCCCTCCTTAATGCCTGTCCGTGCCATCGGGAGCGCGCCGGGAGCGGCGCGCTCCCGCGCCGGTCGGGACCCCGTGAGTCCGGTCGCGGGTCCCACGGACTAGATCGCCGCGGGGACCCCCGCGATCGTCTCACGGGAAGGCTGAACGGGGAGATGCCGAGATAAACAGCATCTCCCCGTTCTGCCTAGCAACTAGTGACGCCGATCTCTGCTCCCTGTGATTGGAGCAGAGATCAGCATTCACTAGCTGACAGCCACGCCCCCCCACAGTAAGAAACACACCCCTAGGCATACTTAACCCCTACACTGCCCCCTTGTGGTTAACCCCTTTACTGCCAGTGGCATTTATACAGGAATCAATGCATTTAAATAGCATTGATTGCTGTATAAATGACAATGGTCCCAAAAATGTGTCAAAAATATTTCCGATGTGTCCGCCATAATGTCGCAGTCACAAAAAAAAAATCGCAGATCGCCGCCATTACTAATAAAAAAAAATTATTAATAAAAATGCTATAAAACTATCCCCTATCTTGTAAACGCTATAACTTCTGCGCAAACCGATCAATAATCGCTTATTGCGATTTTTTTTACCAAAAATATGTAGAAGAATACGTATCGGCCTAAACTGAGGAAAAAAAATGTTTTTTTATATATTTTTGGGGGATATTTATTATAGCAAAAAAGAAAAAAATAATGCTTTTTTTTTTACAAAGTTGTCGCTCTTTTTTGTTTATAGCGCAAAAAATAAAAACCGCAGGGGCGATCAAATAGCACCAAAAGAAAGCTCTATTTGTGGGAAAAAAAGGACGTCAATTTTGTTTGGGAGCCACGTCGCACGACGGCGCAATTGTCAGTTAAAGCGACGCAGTGCCGAATCGCAAAAAGGGGCCTGGTGCTTTGGCTGCAAATTGGTCCGGTCTGAAAGTGGTTAAGTTAATCGGTCCATATTGGGAGTGTTCAAGGTCTGAAACAGAAGTTGAAAGCAGGAGGGTATCACTAGAAGAGGCTAAATTACAACATGCTACTACAACAAACAAATACTTTTCCTTTTGGATTCAGAAATGGGGCATCTTATATATTCCATCTAGTTGCTCACCGATGTACCCCAGAATAAAGCATTATAAACTTCAAAGTTTGTTTGGTGTCTTGAAGTTGCACGGGAAAGGAAGAGCGGGGTTATTTGACAAAAAGGTCATGAACAACACTGCACTGCAGGGGGTAGTGCGCTACATACAGGCTGATACTCAAGTGGTTTAATGACCTGCTGTCCGGGCCAATTTTGAAAATTTTCACATACATGTTAAAATTGCATTTAAATATTTTCTATTATTTATATATATATTTCATTTTTCACTTAACATCATTGCTTTAGCTTTGGGCAGGTAATACATACTCTTTATGGAGACATCAGTGATCTATTATGCCGCGTACACACGGTCGGAATTCTCGTCGGAAAAAGCTCTGATGGTTTTCCTGTCGGAATTCCGACGGAATTTCGCTCAAACTGTCTTGCCTACACATGGTCACACCAAATTCCGACGGTCAATAACACTGCGGCATACAACACGTTCAACAGCACTATAAAAGGGAAGTTTAATGCTTCTGAGCATGCGTCAAATTGTTTCCGAGCATGCGTCGGAATTTTGCGTGTCGGAATTGCATACACACGATCGGAAAATCCGATAGAAAGGATTTCCGTCGGAAAAATTAAGAACAGGTTCTCAATCCAAAGTCCGTCGGAAATTCCGACAGAAAAAGACCGATGGGCATACACACGGTCGAAAAATCAGATGAAAAGCTCTTATCGGACTGTTTCCATCGGAAATTCCGACCGTGTGTACACGGCATTAGACCACTGATGTCTCCCCTGACCTCCAAATCAACTAACTGAGCACTTGGTTAGCTGTTTCCCTGACTAATGACAGCTTTGAAACCAGACGTGATGAAATCATTGTCCCTTCAGGGATCATTCGTCACAGAGGAGATGAGGGAACAGATGTTCCTCCATCTCCTCTGTGGGGAGCCGTCCCAACTGTTTACCATGATCAATAAAAGGTAAGGCAGAGAGGCCAGATATAACACCACATCCCATTAATGACTCGAAAGAACGAAGGGGGAAAGAGGTAATAAACCTCGGGACTTTAAAGGTGTATGGTATAAACAGTGTATAGGACACAATAACAAATAGATAAAATTTAAATATTTTATTACGAAGATAAAAAGCATGAGGGAAAACATTCCATCCAAATACAAGTTGTATGTTCTATTCAAAAGCAAAAGTACAGACACTACCACTCAACATGTTTCGCTTTTAACAGCTTCCTCAGGAGATTCAGGTTTGATGTATAAATTACTATGGACAAAAAAAGGACAGAAATTAAAACTTATGTTTACCATGATCCTGGGCTCCCTAGTGTGATGGGAACCACCACGGGCATCATTGGGGGGAGGCCCTTCCAAGCTGTAACCATGATCGATGTATAACCACTTGCTTCTGGGTGGGTACGGCGGCAAAAAAAAAACACACTCAGTCCAGGAGCGATTGCGAGAACTTGTATTGAAGTAGAGGCAAAACAGTTCACAACAGGCCCGGCGCAAGGAAGGCCAACTGTATGGGTGACAACAGCGTGTAGCGGAGAAGTTCTCAGCCGGGCTGACAGCAGCTGTCTGGAGGGGCAGAATGCGGCCTGGCTGATCCAAACCCAGGTAGTGAGGTTAACAGAATATTCCTTACGCTTTCTCTACTTGTCTGGAATCTTTCTCTGCCCCTAATACTGTCCCTGATAGATGGGTGACCTGTCCCTACACTATCCACATGCTAAAAGCGTGCCAAACCAAGGAGCCAGGATCTTAAAAGAATCTGCCTGATCCAAGATGGTCGCCGGAGTCACATGGGCCGGATCGCTGCCCCAGTGACCCAGGAAACCATAGAGGAACTAAGCTCCCCTTGACTTCCTTTCCCGCTGCTCTGCCCAAGCAGTTGAGCACCACCTGCTGTGGAGAAAGCAGACTGCACCTGCCTACATGCTGACAGGGCGTTTTAATACATACGTCAATCAGCGCGTGGTTAAACCTTTGCTGTACATGTCAGGAATTTATTCATACAGACATGTAAGGTTGCTAAAAGGTCCACTTTAAGATGGCTCTCCTGTACTTCTCAATGTATGATTTTTAAAGCTTTTCAGATGGAATCCACTTAGCTCCCAGGCCTAGCCGCCTTTTTTAATTTAGTTCTGCTAACGCAACGGAATATTCTCAGATAATGAGTCTCGGTTTGGAGAGCTCTTCCAAAAGCTGGTCTTTTTTAGGGCTCAAGAGAATGATTCAGTGCAGAGTCTGGAAAGTTGGACGCACTTAAGAGAGATATCCAATGCCAGAACATCAGTCGAAATTATTAGGGCATAAATCACGCCAGGTGATACTTGAGGAAGACACGGGCTCGTCTATATCCCCAACGAGAAGAATGGATCCACCTCCGTACCTGGCTGTGGAAGCGATTATACTGAACTCATTACCCGGGCAGCCTTCTGCAATAACTCTTTCCCTCGGCTTGAAAATCCCAACTTATCGGTCTGCTGGCAGCGCAGGGATAATGGAGTGCGATAGGAGTCAAGACAGACTTGGCGCGTTATCAGACGGGGGCCAGACGAAGAACACTGGCAGGCCCACCAGAGCTTAATCACCAAGTATTACCGTATGGGTTTCATTGGAGATTTTTATTTTTTTACTGCGTTCTCTACAACAAAGTTAATGAAGCGCATCCATCACAAAGCCTGGCTATATGTGAGTAGGGCTGAGCTTTTCATTTTCCTTATAGATTCAGTTCTCTAAGCATATAATAGTCTGACAACAGATCCATACGTGCGGACAGACTCCTGTGGGCAAAATTAACAAAATAAAAAAATCTGTGTGGAAGGTGAAGCTGATGTCTAGGAAAACAAAAAAACAGCAAAATAGACTACTAAAAAATACCTATATGATACGTGAATCGGATTACCAAGGTCATAAACTGACTACGAGGTAACTGGCCCAACAAACTCGGCTGGAGTAGAGCCAGCCTTTATCCTGTCCTTGGGGTACTATTTCTCCTAATGATATGGGGCAGTATTGCCCCCAATGATACCAGCGATAGGGCTCTATTCCTCCCACTTACACCAATGATGGGCCACCATTTCTCCCAATAATACCAATGATGGGACACTATTCCTCCCACTGATACCAATGATAGGGCTCTTTTACTCCCATTGACACCAGTGAGGGTGACCAATTCCTCCCACTGATACCAATGATGGGCCACCATTTCTCCCAATAATACCAATGATGGGACACTATTCTTCCCACTGATACCAATGATGGGGTTCTTTTCCTCACATTGACACCAATGATGAGAACCAATTCCTCCAACTGATACCAATGATGGGTGCACCATTTCTCCCACTGATACCAATGATAGGGCTCTTTTACTCCCATTGACACCAGTGAGGGTGACCAATTCCTCACTGCGATAGGGCTCTATTCCTCCCACTTATACCAATGATGAGGCACCATTTCTCGGGGTACTATTTCTCCTAATGATATGGGGCAGTATTGCCCCCAATAATACCAATGATGGGACACTATTCTCCCACTGATACCAATGATAGGGCTCTTTTACTCCCATTGACACCAGTGAGGGTGACCAATTCCTCCCACTGATACCAATGATGGGCCACCATTTCTCCCAATAATACCAATGATGGGACACTATTCCTCCCACTGATACCAATGATGGGGTTCTTTTCCACACATTGACACCAATGATGAGAACCAATTCCTCCAACTGATACCAATGATGGGCCACCATTTCTCCCATTGATACCAATGATGGGACACTATTCCTCCCACTGACACCAATGATGGGGTCCATCTCCTCTGACTGATACCAATGATGAGCCACCATTTCTCCCACTGATACCAATGATGGGACACTATTCCTCCCACTGACACCAATGATGGGGTCCAATTCCTCTGACTGATACCAATGATGAGCCACCATTTCTCCCACTGATACCAATGATGGGACACTATTCCTCCTACTGATGTCAATGATGAGGTACTATTCCTCTCACTGATGCCAACTATGGGACACTATTCCTTCTACGGACACCAACAGTGGGTCATAATTCCTTCCACTAATACCATTGGTGAAGCACTATTCCTCCCACGATACCAATGATGGGGCACTATTCCTCCTACTTATGCCAACGATGGGACATGATTCCTCCCATTGATACCAGTGAAAGTAGTAATGCCTCATCATTGGCATCAGTAGAAGGAAAAGTATCCTTTCACTGGTATCAATGGGAGGAATAGTGTCTCATTGTTGGCATCAGTAGGAGGAATATTGCCCCATCATTGGTATCAGTGGGAGGAACTGTGGCCCATCATAGGTTTTAGTGAAAGGAATTATGCACCACTGTTGGTGTCAGGATACTTTTCCTCCTACTGATGCCATGATGGGGCATTACTACTGACACCAACAGTGGTGCATAATTCCTTTTACTAAAACCTATGATGGGCCACATTTGCTCCCACTGATACCAATGATGGGGCAATATTTATCTCACTGATACCAACAATGGGACATTATTCTTCTCACTGACACCAACAGTGTGGCATAATTTCTTCCACTAATACCAATGATGGGTTACTATTCCTCCCACTGATACCAGCAATGGGACACTATTTATCTTACTGACACCAACAGTGGGGCATAATTCCTTCCACTGACACCAATGATGGGATCGTTTTTTTACTTGCAATGACAGCCAAGCCTAAGGCATTGTTTACCCTCACTGACACCAGGGCATTTTCTACTCCCACTGGCCACAGTCTGGGCACCCTAAAGTCTGAAGGACATTACACTGGCCCAATTTTAAGAACATTTGGAGATCCTTGGCATGGATGAACAAACTGGGCCCATAAGGCAGTATAAGGGTAATGTCAAATATGGCGGTGCAAAGAAGGGTATTGCAAAAATATATCTTGCCTACTGCAGAAATACCCTACCTAGCCATTTCACAACAGGCTACCAAGTGTACTGGCGTTGGGGCCCTGAGATTACTTGTAGGCGCACTTATTCTTTAACCTGAGAGATTTGAAATCCAATCCAAGTACAAAACGACAGAGTCCTTGTTGGCAGAACTCCATTGACAATCACCACAGTAGCCAAGTATACATTCCAAGTTGGCCAATAGGTCTCTAACCATTCTGGTGTTCTGATATTGTTCTCCCAAAGCAGTCCTTTCCTGGACCAACTAAGATTCTGAGTGAGGTACAGTGCAAAGCAGCTCACTGGGCTTTGGGACTCCCTCCCGAGCCTGTCCCTACTTCCTCTCTTTGTGGGCACAGACAGGTGCCATATACTGTATACAGTATTTCACAAAAGTGAGTACACCCCCTCACATTTTTGTAAATATTTTATTCTATCTTTTCATGTGACTACATTGTAGCAAATTGTAATTTCTTCAGTGTAAAGTAGTGAGTGTACAGCTTGTATAACAGTGTAAATTTGCTGTCCCCTCAAAATAACTCAACACACAGCCATTAATGTCTAAACCGCTGGCAACAAAAGTGAGTACACCCCTAAGTGAAAATGTCCAAATTGGGCCCAATTAGCCATTTCCCCTCCCCGGTGTCATGTGACTCGTTAGTGTTACAAGGTCTCAGGTGTGAATGGGGAGCAGGTGTGTTAAATTTGGTGTTATCGCTCTCACTCTCTCATACTGGTCACTGGAGGTTCAACATGGCACCTCATGGCAAAGAACTCTGAGGATCTGAAAAAAAGAATTGTAGCTCTACATAAAGATGGCCGAGGCTATAAGAAGATTGCCAAGACCCTGAAACTGAGCTGCAGCATGGTGGCCAAAACCATACAGCGGTTTAACAGGACAGGTTCCACTCAGAACCGGCCTCGCCATGGTTGATTAAAGAAGTTTAATGCACGTGCTCAGCGTCATATGCAGAGGTTGTCTTTGGGAAATAGACGTATGAGTGCTGCCAGCATTGCTGCAGAGGTTGAAGGAGTGGGGGGTCAGCCTGTCAGTGCTCAGACCATACGCCGCACACTGCATCAAATTGGTCTGCATGGCTGTCCTCCCAGAAGGAAGCCTCTTCTAAAGATGATGCACATGAAAGCCTGCAAACAGTTTGCTGAAGACAAGCAGACTAAGGACATGGATTACTGGAACTATGTCATGTGGTCTGATGAGACCAAGATAAACTTATTTGGTGTCAGATGGTGTCAGGCGTGTGTCGTGACAACCAGGTGAGGAGGACAAAGACAAGTGTGTCTTGCCTACGGTCAAGCATGGTGGTGGGAGTGTCATGGTCTGGGGCTGCATGAGTGCTGCCGGCACTGGGGAGCTACAGATCATTGAGGGAACCATGAATGCCAACATGTACTGTGACATACTGAAGCAGAGCATGATCCCCGCCCTTCAGAGACTGGGCCGCAGGGCAGTATTCCAACATGATAACGACCCCAAACACACCTCCAAGATGACCACTGCCTTGCTAAAGAAGCTGAGGGTAAAGGTGATGGACTGGCCAAGCATGTCTCCAGACCTAAACCCTATTGATCATCTGTGGGACATCCTCAAACGGAAGGTGGAGGAGCACAAGGTCTCTAACATCCACCAGCTCTGTGATGTCATCATGGAGGAGGGGAAGAGGACTCCAGTGGCAACCTGTGAAGCTCTGGTGACCTCCATGCCCAAGAGGGTTAAGGCAGTGCTGGAAAATAATGGTGGCCACACAAAATATTGACACTTTGGGCCCAATTTGGACATTTTCACTTAGGGGTGTACTCACTTTTGTTGCCAGCGGTTTAGACATTAATGGCTGTGTGTTGAGTTATTTTGAGGGGACGGCAAATTTACACTGTTATACAAGCTGTACACTCACTACTTTACATTGTAGACAAGTGTCATTTCTTCAGTGTTGTCACATGAAAAGATAGAATAAAATATTTGCAAAAATGTGAGGGGTGTACTCACTCCCACTGCATTACACCATGCTCTATCGTTATCTGTCTCTTCAAGGCTTCAATTTTCATAATGCATCACTTCAAAGTTCAGAATTTCATGTCCATGTGGGAACCCCACCACCACCACCATGACCACCACCATGACCTCCACCATGACCTCCACCATGACCACCACCATGACCACCACCATGACCACCACCATGACCTCCACCATGACCTCCACCATGACTTCCACCATGCTGCTTGTCAATCATAATTGTAACGAGGCAGAAAACTTTCCACTTTGCGTCCTCCCTGGGATATTACGGACCCCACAGACAAAGCATTTCACTGGATGATTACATTCAGGTTTGTTTCCAGCACATAATCACTAACAAGAATCAGATCTGCAGACAATAAATAGAGGAAATTCCTGAATAAGGAGGTTTGTGAGTCATGTAATCGTATATGGCCAGAGAAAGACACGGCACCGAAACTGGAGCTACATGCCCACCAAGGTCATTAGATAGATAGATAGATACAGGGGAGTTGCTAGGTGGCAAAAAGACCAGGGGCTTCAGCCCGAAGTCCAAGGCCGGTGGGAGGGGGGGGGGGTGTCCCTGGCGGCAGAGGAGCAGGGATTTTTTTGGCTGGGCGGTGGGGTTGTGTGGCGGGGGGTAAGCTCACTTGCTGGTTGCTGCCTGGCTTACCAGTGCCCAACAATGCTGACCACTAAACTCACCTGCCTGACACACTGACCGACCTACCTGACATACATACACTGACCTACCTACCTGACGTACATACACTGACCGACCTACCTGACATACATACACTGACCTACCTGACATACATACACTGACCTACCTGACATACATACACTGACCTACCTACCTGACATACACTGACCTACCTGACATACATACACTGACCTACCTGACATACATACACTGACCTACCTGACGTACACTGACCTACCTACCTGACATACATACACTGACCTACCTGACGTACACTGACCTACCTACCTGACATACACTGACCTACCTGACATACATACACTGACCTACCTGACATACATACACTGACCTACCTGACGTACACTGACCTACCTACCTGACATACATACACTGACCTACCTGACATACATACACTGACCTACCTGACATACATACACTGACCTACCTACCTTACATACACTGACCTACCTGACATACATACACTGACCTACCTGACATACATACACTGACCTACCTGACGTACACTGACCTACCTACCTGACATACATACACTGACCTACCTGACATACATACACTGACCTACCTGACATACATACACTGACCTACCTACCTGACATACACTGACCTACCTGACATACATACACTGACCTACCTGACATACATACACTGACCTACCTGACGTACACTGACCTACCTACCTGACATACATACACTGACCTACCTGACATACATACACTGACCTACCTGACGTACACTGACCTACCTACCTGACATGCATACACTGACCTACCTGACATACATACACTGACCTACCTGACATACATACACTGACCTACCTGACGTACACTGACCTACCTACCTGACATGCATACACTGACCTACCTGACATACATACACTGACCTACCTGACATACATACACTGACCTACCTGACGTACACTGACCTACCTACCTGACATACATACACTAAAGGAAGAAAGACACACGGCTGGAGAAGGTTTAGTTGCTGCTCACCCCTAAAGCCCCATACACACGGTCGGACTTTTTCATCAATTTGGTCCGATCGGACAAGGTTGTTGAAAAATCAGACCGTGTGTATGCACCATCGGACAGTGTTCGTCGGTTTGTCCGTCGGACAAAGTCTTATCTCCTGCTGGAAAGATTTCCCGTCAACCCGGTCCGATCACACCAAATCCGAGCGTGTGTACGCTTGTCCGACGGACAAAGTGCTACGCATGCTCAGAAGAAATTCTGTGACGGAAGCGCTCGGTCAGGTAAAACTACCTTTCCTAATCGACACAGCACATTCGTCACGCTGCAATGTTAAAATGTCTTTAATGCAGCGCATTCTCTTTTTCTTTACAATGCAACAAGAATGACATGTTTTAGCTGCTCCTATTCACCCGCACTTCTCACAAACTTACTTCTTTATTACTTTGCAGCATTTATACACTACATGTTTATTTTTACTCTGAACGGAAAAGAATCTTTGTTATTTTTTTACCATGATTTGTCTTTTTTTTTTTTTTTGGGGGAATACATATTTGAATGTTTTTTTTTTTTTTTTTTGGAGGGGGGTTGTGTGTCTCAAATTACCAAAAACACATTATTTACATTTGTATTTCTTGCTTAAATTTACTAGGAGGTTGTTTGTTGTTGTTGCCCCTTGTTAATTCTACTTTAGGATTAGTGAAATGTACCAGCCTACTCAAAGAAAAACTGTCATTGTAGCAAAGTAAAACACAATAGTCAATGATTATTTCAAATCAAAAAAACCTTTATTTAGGTCACACCAACAAACCAAAGAGGAACGCAGCCATGGTGAAACTTGGGGAATTTGCAAAGTCTTGGCCCCCCACGGCAACCATCATTGTCCAAGCGTAGAAAATTGGGGGCTGAGGAGTACGTATATTAAGGGGAGTGCAATCTGGTCGTGAAGTCCAAAGTATCCGGAACTGCAGCAGATGCCATCTAGGTCCCCAGGCTCTGGTACTACAAGAGGCTCCATCTTCTCTCACACCAGACTGATTGCAGGTCGTCACTCTCAGGTCTTCCTTCCATGCTTCCTTCCACGCTGTGGCTGTCGTGCTGGTGGGGTGGCAGAAGGAGGAGGAGGAGGAGGAGGAGGCGGAGCATGGTAACTATGGCAAACATGTGTGACTGGGGTCATCTCCCCAGCCCTACCCTTATTTAGGACATGGAGGATGAGCCCCTCACACATGTTGCGTTGCCCCACCTCCATACCCATCATTTTTGTGACAACCACCGAGCCAAAGGTCTCCTCGTCGGCGGGTGTGGCATGTAGGGAGTCTGAAGCCTCTCTGATCATCCGGAGCGCTGACTGTGCCGCATAACCCCCCCTTCTCGCCCTTTTGTACGGAGGGCGGAGGGGAGGGGTTTGGGTGTCAGTCAGGCTCCGAGGCCTAGCCCCCTCTTGGCTGCCACTACCCAGCTGGTGGCTGCCACTAACCCCTGCCTCCTCCTGACTGCCACCTTCCACAGCCACCTCCTGGCTGAGGTCTTCCTGTGTAGGAAAAAGGGACATAGTTTCAGTTATTTGTTCATCAAACACACACAATTCTCATCTAGTGACTGGTGCAAAATGTTTACAAATAGAAAACCATACAATTCTCAGCCCAGCAGTTTAGATTCTGGCCCCAAATGTCTCCCACACCACTGTCTGTTGATATGTCAAACACGTTAGGAACTAAGCAATTGGCGATCCTGAATTAAGTGAACATCATTCATTATTCCCATAAATGGTAACAAAACTACTATACCTGGAACAAGCTGGGCTCCTCCACCTCTTCCAGACTGGAAGGCCCAGGTTGCTCCTCGGAAGCCTCATCAGGGGTGGGCTGTGCGCAAGGAAGCGTGGAAGGAGGAGTTGAGGTTGGCTCCGTGACATCAGCCTGGTCCTTCAGAAAATGGAGACTCTGATAGTACCAGAGCTTGGGGACATAGACCTCATCTGCTGAAGTTGCAGTTTCCTCAGACTTCACGACCTTCTTCCTCTCCCTGATATACGCACTCCTCAGGCTGCCAATTTTCTTTCTAATATCATCAACAGTTGCCGTGGGGAACCTTGGCTTGACAAATTCCACAAGTTCCTCCAGGGCTGCGTGCCTCTTTGGTTTGTTGGTGTAATGTGGGTGTATACCCTGCCACAATATGGGAAAATCCCTGTATTTGGCAATGAAGAGGGGGAGAAAACTCATGTCGTTGAATCCCTTCATATCAATCTCTGCAAGACACAACAACACACCAAACCCTATAAATTATGTCAGGCTAAACTCTCCTAATCTTCTCCATAAAGAAGCCTCAAGTTCAAATCAGTCTAGGCTAGTTATGTACCAACGTTAAATTGTACCTTCGTTTGTAGCGATCGTCTCGTGTGAGTTTTCTCTCCCCTCGTCTCCCAGATCGTGGCTACGACACAGGCGTGTGACGTTTTATATACACTGCGCATGCTTCAAACTCCGCCCGCCCCTGACGATCTTTCTCGTCTATTCCCCACCCCTTCTCTTTACGGCGTAGTGGGGAGAGCACATGGCGGGGACAAAGCAGGTGCGCCACAAATATCCCACCAACGAGGAGGAGGACGAGGAAAGTCCGGAGGCAGAAACGTCCCGATCCCGGAACCTGAAATTCAAGGCCTCCAATATGTCATTTGGAGAAATGTTGGAGATGGTGGACATATTAAAGAGGAGCGACTATGATGGGAAGTATGGGCCTTACCTCAACCCCAATGTCCGCAAGGCCAAGATCATGTCTAAAGTTGTGAGAAGGCTGTACAATAATTTTGGGGTACAACGATCCAAGGAGCAACTCAGGAAACGCTGGTCAGACCTGAAACTGAGGGAGGCCGATCAGTACAGAAAGATCAAGAGAATTCTTCAAAAAAGTAAGTAGTTGTGTTTTGTGTTTGATTTCTTGCTTGCATACTGCTCCATTGTGTTTTGATTTTTACCAAGTTGTACATTCCAAAATGGCCACTTTCAGGTTCGTCTGTGCATTCGATCGTACTCAGCCTCGATCTTTCTGCCACTGTCATGGTCGTGTGTGTGTGCATTCGATCGTACGCAACCTCGATCGTTCGGCCACTTATAATACGATGTTTGGTGTTTTTTTGGGGAAAGGAAGTTTGTTCTCACTAGAAATGTCATCAAGAATGTAAAGCCAATTTATTCAATGTAAAGGAGAGGTCACTCAGTAGCTGTTTACCCATCTGGACTCTAGAGCACTAGTGCTGGGACACCCAAACCCCCTTTTTATTATGCTTTTCCACACATGTGCTCCAGTGGATACTAGAGGGGGGTCTCCATCACACAAACTTCTACCAAAAAGCTAGTCAGTTTAGCACCTTTACAAAGTGACTTCATTCATGTAGTTGACATTTGTAACTGGCCAAACTAAAATAGTGTCCGTCACTTTCAAGCAATGTTTGTCATTTCCTATTTCTGCCCTCAATAGCTTGTGTTGCTAAATCTTCCTTTTGGACATTCTCATAGGGGAGCGAAAACTTGGGCCGTCTGAGGAAACCCCCAAACCAACACCTACCAAAAAAGGGGAAAGAGCAGAAGCAGAGGAGGAGGAGGAGGAGGAAGGAGAGATCATCGAACTTGGAGAAATTGTCACCACAACAGGTGAGTGTGGGAGAACACAGCTACTGGTAAGCTAATCCATGTATGGCTGCCTCATTTCCAACACCCCATTTTTGTTTGTTTGTGGTTTTTAGGTGACGTGGATGTTGTGGAAGAAAAATCGCACTTTACCACAGAGAGTGCCCACGTACTCATCGGAGAGATAATGGTCTGCAATAGAGATCTAGATTACATAAAGCAAAACATCAATGATGTTCAACAAAAATTGAAGAACATCATTGATATTTTAGGAAAAATATGAAAACGCACCAAGTAATTAACACACATTTGTGCCAGCTTCAGAACACATTTGCAACTTAAAAACTGTCTGAAATTTGGAACATGCACACATTGTGTCCACATGTGCTAGCTCCCACCATGGTGGATGAATGGCAACGTTTTTTTGGGGGTGCAAACACTTTACGAACTACGAAAGTGGTTGTGGTGAAGGGGTTGCACCCCCAAAAAACGTCCATTCATCCCCATGATGGAAAATGGCACTTTTGAAGCTTCTAGGCATGTGTTTTACCATCTAATGACCATTTTCAGTCCCAAATTGTGTGCATGTTCCAAATTTCCACTTTTCGGGGGTGACCCCCCCATGTGATGAAGGCAAGATCAAACACACTTTGAACATATAGTCATGTCTGATCTTGTCTTCACTTTACAAAGTTGAACTTTCCAAGTTCCTAGGTTCTGTTTTGCTCCATGCCTGGTTTTACCAATTGCGGAATGTTTGTAAACAATGTTGTAAATAACCAAGATGTTGTCAGTTTTGGCGTGAAGATTGTAAACGCACTTGGGAATGTTTTCCTAGTAAACTTTTATTTTTCTAAATGTGTGGCTTCCTTATTTAAAAAACACAATGCATTATGTATGTAAAATGAAAAGGATATGGGGGGCAATGGGTGTTATTTACTAAAGGCAAATCCACTTTGCACTCCAATTTTCTTTCCCGGGGAACTTTTTCAATGCACTTGTAGAGCATAGCGGATTTGACTTATGTAAATGACACCCACAGTGCTTTGTACGAAAACACGGAGCACAGCATTTTGGAGAATACACACATGTCAGACCTGGTGATGAAAAGGAGTATTTTGGGTGTCAGTTATGCAGTACAAACCTTCTCTAGACCAAAGATTAGGTAGCAAACACACAACATGAGAATAATCTTTTTGGGAAGAAGAGACTGTTACCTCCTTTTGCCCAGAAAGTGCATTCCCACTGTCGAAGGCAAAGGGAAAAAATGTCAAAGTAAAATAAGCTAAAAAGAAGACTGAAATGACATGAAATCATAGGTTGGTTAAAATATCAGATTTATTAAAAAATGCCTCTCACACATCGTCAGGCAGAGCAATGGCCCCCCTACCCACAAAGTACTGCATATATTGGTCCCGGACCACACGGGCATTTAGAGGGGGCAAGCCTGGACGTGCCACTCGAAGGGCTGTGAGTTCGGCATTTGGAGGGCCCTCCACATCTGGGCCAACGGGCACCACATAGTTCCTGTTATGTCTTTTGAGGAAGTTGTGCAATATGCAACAGGCAAGAACTATGTGGTTCAGTTTGTATTCCGCCAAGTTAAATGCCGTCAGGAACAGGCGGAAGCGGCTGGCCAGGATGCCAAAAGCGTTCTCCACAACTCTTCTGGCTCTGGACAGCCTGTAGTTGAAGACCCTCTGGTCCGGGGGTGAGGGTCCTCATCGGGAACGGCCTCATCACATGGGGAGTCAACGCAAACGCTTCATCTGCGACAAAGACGAAGGGGAGTCCTTCGGCATTCTCCTCTGGAGGTGGCAAGCACAGACTGCCACTTTGGAGACGCCAGTAGAACTCCGTGTGCGTAATGGCCCCACCATCCGATATCCGGCCGTTCATCCCCACGTCCACATACATAAACTCGTATGTTGCCGACACCACCGCCAACATCACTACACTATTAAACCCTTTATAATTATAATAGTAGGACCCCGAGTTGGGCGGTGGGACGATGCGGACGTGTTTCCCATCAATTGCCCCTCCGCAGTTAGGAAAGTCCCAACGGCTGGCAAAGTGGGAGGCCACAGTCTGCCATTCCTGTGGCGTGGAAGGGAACTGTGGAGTGAAACAAGAAAAAAAAATTAGTCACTTTGCACCTAAACATTGCAAGCAGATTAGACAATCAACATCTTGGAACAAGAGCATTGTATAAAATTGGAGGCTGGAAAGTATTTGCACAGAAAAGTAGAGGCTCCCCTTCACAGATTACTCACCCCCCCATCAATCCCCCCACTTCTGATGGGCCATTGGCAATAACTAGGGGTTTTGGGGGGGGGGGGGGGGTGGGCAGCTAACCCTCTGCACTTAATTGTTTGGCAAATGGGTCAAAAATGTGGGCTAGTTTGGCCAGACCCTCTGTACTTAACACTATTGGCAGGCCACAGGAAATAACAAATAACATTTCAACCCCCCCCCCCCCCCCCCCAAAAAAGGCAGGCACAGTGTGACATTATTAAATTACCAAGCAAGCTAATAGGAGGGAAATAAGACAAAAAAATAGGAAATGGAATGTATGGAGGCAGTCCCTTGCACTACATGCTTTGCTGAATTCATCCCTAAAGATGCGCACTATAAAGAGGTAGGTATATAGTGTGTATGGACCTTGGGAAAGCCAGCAGATAAAGGATTGGTACCATCTGACAGAGCAGTTGGGGGAGGGGGTTCCTAATGAGTTTGCCCCCCCCCCCCCCCCCCCCCACCAAAAGAACAAAAAAAGGGGGCTCTACATGAAGTAAACCACACAGCAAACATTTGTGCATATTTTAGGGGGTGTTTTGGGGCAAAGAATACTATGCAGCAGACAAAAGACATTGCTTAAGTGAGTAGGCCATAGGTGTCTATTGGGGCAGAAGAGCATGCTGGTGAGGTAAGTGAAGGGAAAAATGCATGAAGGAGAAAAGGGGCACAGCATATTAGAACATATTGCAATCATGGTAATTAGGGAAGGAGGTCAAAAATACAAGTCATTAGCAAACAGAGCATACATAGAAGGGAATAGTAAAGTAGAAATGTTACCTTAATATAGTCCTCCTGCAGGACCTGAATGATGGCAGAACAGGTCTCTGGAATAATGATTCCCAGGGCCTGGGGAGAGATACCTGAAGAGAACTTCAAATCCTGAAGACTTCTCCCTGTCGCCAAGTACCTCAACGTGGCAACAAGCCTCTGCTCCGGAGTAATGGCTTGTCTCATGCAGGTATCCTGCCGGCTGATAAAGGGGGTCAGCAAAGCCAAAAGACGGTGAAAATCGGGGTCCGTCATCCTGAGAAAGTTCCTGAAATCATCAGGATTATTCTCCCGGATCTCACGAAGCAAAGGCATGTGCGAGAACTGGTCACGCTGAAGCAACCAATTCTTGGTCCACATACTCCTCGTCACTCTGTTCATGGACGGGTCTTGGGTCAAAGCTAAAAGCCCGACACCAATTCCGCGTACAGCACGAACTCGGCGACGAGTACGCACGGGAAACATCGCTCAGAAGGTCACAAAAGGTCGGCTGGTCAGAACGGACAAACAGAAAGCACCGATAAACAGCAAGGCCTGAAAGAACGAAGTGAATACCAGCAACGAGCAGACAATAAGCAGTGCAAATCAAAGCGTCCTATATCAAGATATAGGCCGCAATGACCAACAAATGCGAACTGACTACACGCACTAATAAACAGATACGCACGACAAGCACAAACTGAAGAGCAGTAACGATCTGAGTCAGAAAACTGAGAAGCGCGAATCTTAAGTCACCAAACTTCCACTAACTCTCGATAAACACGGGATCAGCAGAAGGAGCCCAACGGGTGCCTGACGTGGTGCTGAACTTCCCTTTTGTAATCTCGTGGACGACGACTTACGTCACGACGTTCTTCCGGACCGGATATTCCGACAACGTAGTCCGACCGTGTGTACGCAACGCCAACATCGGACAAAGTACGTCGGACAAAGTCCGACTGACCTGGTCCGCGGATTGTCCGAGCGTGTGTATGGGGCTTAAGAGGTAGCAAAAAGGAAAAAATCCCCCCAAAAGGGTTTATGGGGTTTTTAGGCAGCGATTTGGAAAAAATTGTATATGATACCACGCTTTATCTAAATATAAATCTTTATTAAAGATGTCACAGAAGTGGCATAGTGGATAAAAGACATGGGTCCCAAATGGGAATTATAAAACAAGACAGAAAAAATGTATAAGAATTACACTGATAGGCAAAAAACTTTTACAGCGGAGTATTTTAACACAGCCAACATAAGTTGAGGTAAAAGAGAAACTGACGCGTTTCGACCCGTGTGGGTCTTCCTCAGAGGTAATATGTCCAAGTGTGTGTGTTTTTCTGATGAGAATTACTCCTCATGTGAGGTTTCCCTGAAGAGGTTTTCTGTCTCCCGGGTGGCTCTCTTTTACCTCAACTTATGTTGGCTGTGTTAAAATACTCCGCTGTAAACGTTTTTTGTCTATCAGTGTAATTCTTATACATTTTTTCTGTTTTGTTTTATTATTCCCATTTGGGACCCATGTCTTTTATCCACTATGCCACTTCTGTGACATCTTTAATAAAGATTTATATTTAGATAAAGCGTGGTATCATATACAATTTTTTCCAAATCGCTGCCTAAAAACCCCATAAACCCTTTTGGGGGGATTTTTTCCTTTTTGACATACATACACTGACCTACCTGACACACACTGACCTACCTGACATACATACACTGACCTACCTACCTGACACACACTGACCTACCTGACACAAACTGACCTACCTGACACATACTGACCTACCTGACATACATACACTGACGGTAGTGACACACACTGACCTACCTGACCAGGAGACTTCATGTGTCCTGCAGCAGCAGCTCAGTCGTGGTGTGCGGTGCGCACCCATCATCACAGCAGGCAGGGGAGAGCTGAGCGACGAGCTGGGATCTTCCAACAGTGGCGCGGTGGTCGCATTGTAATTCCCACCTTCCGGAGCCTGCAGCGCCTATGATGGACGTCACATGTCCCGTGGTCCCTCCATTGGACCAGTGGGACGTCCATCATAGGCACTGCAGGCTCCAGAAGGCGAGACCTGGTATGTGACTCGGCGTCACTCGGCGTCACTCGTTGCTGCTCGAGCATCAGATCGGTCCCAGCTCGGCGGCGTTCGGGGCTATTAATAGTAGAACCTTGCCCACTCGAGACCCGGGGCTTTTTGGGGACCCACTCTGGGCTTTAGCCACGGTCAGCCCCCCCCCCCCCCCCCCCCCCTCCTGCCGACGCCACTGGATAGATAGATAGATAGATAGATGGATAGATAGATAGATAGATAGATAGATAGATAGATAGATAGATAGATAGATAGATAGATAGATAGATAGATGGATAGATAGATTTCTCTAAAAGAAAGAGGGTGAGGGTCCCACATCTGTGCCCCACTCTGCCATCTGTTCAAATCTAAACTCTCGCTCTTCAGGTCTCTTTCCCAAAATCAGGCTCTGGAGAGCTGCTGCTCTTATTTGGAATTGGCCGCCTCCTGACTGCTAAATGTCAAATTTCCATATGTAGTATTTTATATTTGCCTGATTAAAAGAAACATATGTTTCAATTTAGTCTTCCGGATCTGACCATAAAAACTATTCAGCCTTATGGATATGATATTAAATATAACAATAATATATAAAAAAATTACTATATATACCTGTGTATATATATATATATATATATATATATATATATATATATATACTGTATATACAGTATAATATAATAAAATAAATATAATAATAATATATAAAAAAGTACAGTATATATATATATATATATATATATATATATATATATATATATATATATATATATATATCTACATATATATATACAGGTATGTATATTACATTTGTATATATAATTGTAATATTTAATATCATATATACAGTATAATATAATAATATAATAATAAATATATATATATATATATATATATATATATATATATATATGTAGCGCTGGCTCCTGACGAGCAGGCGCAATTGTTTTTTCAAAATGAAGTTGTCTGAAGCCACAGTTGGGCTTCAGGCTAATTTCTCTAAATTACTGGTTTCTGTACCAGTCCAGCGAGGTTGCACTGGGTTCTCCTTGACCGTAGGTGTCGCTGTCACTGCCGGCAGGAGTAGAAACAAAGCTTAGCTGGGTGCATTGAATGTCACCTGTTGCTCGGAACCAGCCCAGTGGGAGTGTTTTCCTGCTGTGCCTTCTGGAGGGTGGTATTTAAGGTACCGACGCCATGTTGGCGGGGGATTATTTTCTGTCTTTTTGGTTCTGGTGGTCCTCCTCACCCAGACCCCGTGGCCCTCCTGGCCTGGGGTGAGGAGCTATGTATCCTGTGTCTCAGAGGCCGGCTGGCCTGAGGCCACGCGCAACTGAGAGGATAGGCCCAAGCGGATCTTGGAGCCTATTGATCCAGGGATGGTCCGGTGTCATCTCATCTGAATGGAGAGGCCCAGCAACTGGAGGATCCAGGGGAGGACTCTTTCAGGAGAAGACCGTGCGCAAGGCTGGTTTCTCTGGAGGAGCCTGGAGACTTAGTTGAAGGACGCACCCCGGATCACTATACCTACAGTACCGCCGGTTCGGCTGAAAGAGACTGGTATTGTATGGAAGTATTCTTCAATCTCTCAGTGACGCTTAAGTTCGGATTCACACGTCTGTGGCAGAGACTTGTCAAATACCCCACCGGCTGCTAGGTCCAGTGAGAGGGGCTTATCCAGTGGTGGCTGGATCTAGAGAAAGTCTAGTAAAACCATTGTCCTCTTGATCTGAAAGGAGTCTTAAACCTGCAGCACCGGGTGCCTGAACTCATCCCTAACTAGACATGTGCACAACAAAAAAATTTGTTTATTTTCGTTTAGTTTTTTTTCGTTTCCGAAAAAAATAATTTTTTTTTTTCGTTTCGTTTTTTTCGTTTCCGTTGATTCGTAACGATTCGTACATTCGTAAGTCGTCGTTGTTCGTATTCGTAACGATTCGTACATTTGTAAGAGTTATTTTTCGTTGATTCGTTTTTTCGTTAGTTTAATTTTCGTTCATTCGTTTATTCGAAATTCGGACGCATTCGTAGTTATTCGTACATTCGTAACATTCATAAATTCGTAATCGGAGCATAATTCATAATTTTATGTAATGTGTATGCTATTATTACATTTTAATAATTTACGAATCGAATAAAAAAAGGTACGAATCGAAAAAAAAAAAGTTACGAATTGAAAAAAAAAAGTTACGAATGTACGAATTTTTTTGTTCAATCCATTCATTACGAATCGAAAAAAAAAAAAGTTACGAATCGAAAAAAAAAGTTACGAATGTACGAATTTTTTTGTTCAATCCATTCGAAGCACGTTAAGCAGCACCATTGTAAGGGACACAGAAAATTACCAATTCAACAAAAAAAAAAAGTTACGAATGTACGAATTTTTTCGTTCATTTTCGTTGTTCCTTTTTTCGTTTTTCGGATTTTCGTTGTTTGGTTTTTCGGATTTTTGTTGCTTTTCGGATTCGTTCGATTCGAATGATTCTTTAATCGGATTTGTACGATTCGAACGATTCGTTATTCGGATTCGTTCGATTCGAACGATTCGTTCATTCGTACGAAAACAAACGAACGAAAAAAACGAAAAACGAAAAAAAAACTAAACGAATTGCACATGTCTATCCCTAACCCTCTACCCTTTATTGAAAGACTTTGCTTTTATTTTGAATAAATAATCATAAAAAGGACTAAGTATTGGAAATTCACATTCTTTGGGCCACTTTGCATGGGATCCCCAAGACGGAGATGCAAGCAGGTGAGGTAACGGTAAGCCCAAATAAAACCAGCAGCTCCTTCGAGGGTTAATGCTACATATATATATATATAATAAAATAAGTATAATAATATATAAAAAAGTACAATATATATATATATATATATATATATATATATATATATATATATATATATATATATATGAATACAAAGCCTTGAAAAGTATTCATACCCCTGCAAGACATCCCCAAAAAAACTTGCAGATATAATTGTAGCGAAAGGTGGTTCTACAAAATATTGACACTTTTTACATATTTATTTGTAAAAAAAAAATGTTGAAAACCATTTATCATTTTCCTTCTTTCCTATGACATAAAATCCCAATAAAATACATTTACGTCTTTGGTTGTAACATGATAAAATGTGGAAAATTTCAAGGGGTATGAATACTTTTTCAAGGCGCTGTATACAGAATATTTTTTGTTAATTTTTTTTTAATTATTATTTTTATTTATATGTTCCCCTGAAAACCTGAAATTTTCAAAATCTAGACATCCCCCCGATGACTTCCCTAAATCACACCGCTCCGCAGATAGGATAATATCCTTTTTTTCTTTTTTTGGCATACGGGAAACTCTGAGGGATTTTTGTTTTAAAATGACACTGACAGAACTTAATAAAGCTGTGTTTATTTGTACAGCGAAGGAGTTAGTCACTTTAAAACGAGTTGAATAACAAAGCCGGGAGGGTTTAATTATTTTCAGTAGAGAGTGACCCCGGCGAGGAAGGACGGGACAAGCTGGCAGCGGTTCAGCAGGAGTTTGGCAGCGGAGGTGCTAACCCCATTGTGAAAGCAACTCAAAGCCCCCCCAAGGACAATTTCCTCCAAGCTGCAATTCTAGGTGATCCAATCTCTTGTTCAGCTCCAGATGTGGAAACTGATATTAAAAGCTAGCTAGAAGGCCACCTACGCTAGGTTTAGGTCAAGGTATTTAAAGGAAAAGCACAACATTTGAAACCTTTTTTTTTTTTTCAATGTTTGGTTTTTATTCATATACAGTATCTCACAAAAGTGAGTACACCCCTAAGTGAAAATGTCCAAATTGGGCCCATTATTTTCCAGCACTGCCTTAACCCTCTTGGGCATGGAGGTCACCAGAGCTTCACAGGCTGGCACTGGAGTCCTCTTCCCCTCCTCCATGACGACATCACGGAGCTGGTGGATGTTGGAGACCTTGTGCTCCTCCCCCTTCCATTTGAGGATGCCCCACAGATGCTCAATAGGGTTCAGGTCTGGAGACATGCTTGGCCAGTCCATCACCTTGTATTCTATTCAAAATTCAAATTTCGGAAGATGGTTATAGTCTTTCTATTTTATTTTGTTTGATTGTTTTTTCTATTCTTTTTTATTCTTTCTTATTCTAATCTATTCTATTCTAAATTAAAATTTTGGAAAGACGGTTATATTCTTTTTGTTGTATTCTACTTTATTCTATTCAATGCTATTGTTTTGTTTCTATATTATTCTATTCTTTTCTATTCTTTTATTTTCTATTCTATTCTTTTCTATTCTATTCAAATTAGAATTTATTCTATTCGAAATTCGAAAGACGATTATCTTCTATTTTATTCTCTTCTATAGTTTTTTTTTCTAAGCTATTCTATTCTATTCTTTTATTTTCTGTTCTATTCTTTTCTATTTTATTCTATTCTATTTTCTATTCTAATCTATTCTATTCAAATTTATTCTATTCAAAATTCAAATTTCGGAAGATGGTTATAATCTTTCTATTTTATTCTGTTCTTGTTTTTTCTATTCTTTTCTATTCTTTCTTATTCTAATCTATTCTATTCTAAATTAAAATTTTATAAGACGGTTATATTCTTTCTGTTGTATTCTACTTTATTCTATTCAATGCTATTGTTTTGTTTCTATATTATTCTATTCTATTCTTTTCTATTCTTTTATTTTCTATTCTATTCTTTTCTATTCTATTCAAATTAGAATTTATTCTATTCGAAATTCGAAAGACGATTATCTTCTATTTTATTCTCTTCTATAGTTTTTTTTCTAAGCTATTCTATTCTATTCTTTTATTTTCTGTTCTATTCTTTTCTATTTTATTCTATTCTATTTTCTATTCTAATCTATTCTATTCAAATTTATTCTATTCAAAATTCAAATTTCGGAAGATGGTTATAATCTTTCTATTTTATTCTGTTCTTGTTTTTTCTATTCTTTTCTATTCTTTCTTATTCTAATCTATTCTATTCTAAATTAAAATTTTGGAAATACTGTTATATTCTTTTTATTGTTTTCCACTTTATTCTTTTCAATGCTATTGTTTTGTTTCTATATTATTCTATTCTATTTGATTGTTTTTTTCTATTCTTTTCTATTCTTTCCTATTCTAATCTATTCAGATTTAAATGTATTATATTCAAAATTTGATTATATTCTTTCTAGTTTATTCTCTTCTATTGTTTTTTCTATTCTATTCTATCATTTTATTTTCTGTTCTATTCTTTTCTATTCTATTCTATTTTCTATTATATTCTACTCTATTCTATTCAAATTCATTCTATTCAAGATTAAAATTTCGGAAGACGGTTATATTCTTTCTATTTTATTCTGTTCGATTGTTTTTTTCTATTCTTTTCTATTTTTGTTCTATTCTTTTCTATTCTATTTTCTATTCTATTCTACTCTATTCTATTCAAATGTATTCTATTCTATTTTATTGGTTGAACTGGATGGACTTAGTCAGGTTGAAAAAAAGGCACAAGTCCATCTAGTTCAACCAATAAAATAGAATAGAATAAATTTGAATAGAACAGCGTAAAATAGAAAAGAAAATGGAATAGAATAAAATAAAATAAAAAAAACTGAGGAATATAACTTTCTTCCAAAATTTGAATTTCGAATACATAGTTACATAGTTACAAATACTATGTAAATATGTATTTGAAATTAAAATTTTCTATTTTATTTTATTCTATTCTATTCTATTCTAATGTTTTTTTGCTATTCTATTTTATTCTATTCTTTTATTTTCTATTCTACTCTTATCTTTCCAATTCTATTCTATTCAAATTCAAATTTATTATATTCGAAATTCGATTATATTCTTTCTATTTTATTTTCTTCTATTGTTTTTTTCTATTCTATTCTTTTATTTTCTGTTCTATTCTTTTCTATTTTCTATTCTACTCTATTTCTATTCAGTTTTTTTTCTATTCTATTTTATTCTATTCAATTATTTTATTTTCTATTCTATTCTATTCTTTTCAATTCTATTCTATTCAAATTCAAAACTTATTATATTCGAAATTTGATTATGTTCTTTCTATTTTATTCTCTTCTATTGTTTTTTTTCTATTCTTTTATTTTCTGTTCTATTCTTTTCTATTTTCTATTTTACTCTATTTCTATTCTAATGTTTTTTTCTATTCTATTTTATTCTATTCAATTCTTTTATTTTCTATTCTACTCTATTCTTTTCAATTCTATTCTATTCAAATTCAAAACTTATTATATTCGAAATTCGATTATATTCTTTCTATTTTATTCTCTTCTATTGTTTTTTTCTATTCTATTCTTTTATTTTCTGTTCTATTCTTTTCAATTTTCTATTCTACTCCATTTCTATTCTAATGTTTTTTTCTATTTTATTTTATTCTATTCAATTCTTTTATTTTCTATTCTACTCTTATCTTTCCAATTCTATTCTATTCAAATTCAAACTTATTATATTCAAAAATTTGGATTTTGAAAAACAGTTATATTCTCTGTATTTTATTATATTCTGTTGTTTTTTTTTCTATTCTATTATTTTCTATTCTATTCTTGTATTTTCTATTCTATTCTAATCCATTCTATCCTAATTCAAATTTGTTCTATTCGAAATTGGAATTTCAGAAGACAGTTATATTTAGACATGTGCAATTCGTTTTGTTTTTTTTCATTTTCTGTTAAAATTCGTTATATTCGTTCATTCGTTATCGTGCGAATGAACGAGCGATTCGCTAAAATTTTTAGCGAATAACGAATTATCGAATCGAACGAATATGAAAAACAACGAAAATCCAAAATAACCAAATTAGAAACAACGAAACTACGAAAGAAGAAAATCCGAAAAACGAAAACAGGAACAACGAAAATCAAAATGAAGGAAAAGGTTCGTACATTCGTAACTTTTTTTTTTTTGTTGAATTGGTAATTTTCCGTGTCCCTTACAATGGCGCTGCTTAACGTGCTTCGAATGGATTGAGCGAAAAAATTCGTACATTCGTAACTTTTTTTTTTTTTGCGATTCGTAATTTTCCGTGTCTCTTACAATGGCGCTGCTTAACGTGCCTCGAATGGATTGAACGAAAAAATTCGTACATTCGTAACTTTTTATTTTTTTTGCGATTTGTAATTTTCCGTGTCTCTTACAATGGCGCTGCTTAACGTGCCTCGAATGGATTGAACGAAAAAATTCGTACATTCGTAACTTTTTTTTTTCGATTCGTAATTTTCCGTGTCTCTTAAAATGTAATAATAGCATACACATTTACATAAAATTATGAATTATGCTCCGATTACGAATCTACGAAAACAATGTTACGAAAGTACGAATAAATCAATCTTACGAAAGTACGAATAAATCAATCTTACGAAAGTACGAATGTAACTAAATCTACGAAAATACGAATGTGTCCGAATTTCGAATAAACGAAAATTAAACTAACGGAAAAACGAATCCACGAAAAAAATAAATCTTACGAAAATATGAATCGTTACGAATACGAACACCGACGACTTACGAAATTACGAATCGTTACGAATCAACGGAAACGAACAGAAACGAAACAAAACTAAACAAATTTTTCTATTGTGCACATGTCTAGTTATATTCTTTTCTGCTGAGTCAGCAGGTGACCGTATTGTCCAGATAGATGGGATCTAAGGAGGGATGTCAATGTATAAAGCGGCACTGGAAACAGAACAGGATCTCTCGGGGGTTAAGGAAGGTCTGGAGGATGAATTCCTGGGTTGGCCTTTAAGCCATTAGGCAGGGAGCGTCCAGTTTACCAAGCGTGATCTTTATATCCAATTCCGACTCAAAATACTCACTTCATAACTAATTTTTATACAGCAATATATCTTTTTACGCGGTGCGAGTTTCTGTCCAGTCCAATAAAAGGAGATTAATGCCGAGCCGTAGAGACGTTTGGACGAATGAGCTCATACCTGGAAGACTTGTTGTTCTATCAGTCCTCCTTGCCAAATTAAACAGAGCCGGGCCAAGGCTTTATAGAGTTGCCACATCTCCGGGATGTCCTAAATTTCCGATCATAATCTTCCCTGGAACCGGTGGGCCGAAAAGGTCCCAGACAACATTAAAACCTTCAACGCGGCAAAACTAGACCCAAAAATCACAGCCGCTATGGAAAGATGAATCATCAAAAGGGCTTCACACCTGAGATGGCGAACAATGGAAACGTCCCCTCAAAGGGGACTCTTCTTCTGTGGAGCTGTCAACGAGGGGAACCGATAGGAGAAGAGTTTCAAGGGGAAACTCTGGAAGTTTCAAGGACGGGAGGTTAAAATAATATTCCGGACCAATATGGATGTAACGTTGTGAACTAAAGTAGACCATCCAAATAACAGGACGTTCACCAAAGACCTTCAGCTCCAGCCAAGGTTTACTGTAATGGCAGCACACTACTGACTCCCACCCAAAGCCATGCCCCCAGCATGTTTCGTCCATAACATGGGGGATCCTTGATCTGCTTTTGTCTCCAGAAGAACACCACCAGTGGCGGAACAACCAGGGTCGCATCAGTCGCACTTGTGACTGGGCCCTGAAGTTCCGTCACTGTGGGGGGGCCCACTAGCCCGCCCGCACGTTCACCCCCGCCGGGGACCCGCCTGCACGTCCTCCGCTGTCCAGGGGCCCGCCCGCACGTTCACCCCCGCCGGTGACCCGCCCGCACGTCCTCCGCTGTCCAGGGGCCCGCCCTCACGTCCTCCCCCGCCGGGGGCCGCCCGCACGTTCTCCCCTGCCAGGGGCCCGCCCTCACATCCTCCGGTGTCCAGGGGCCCGCCCTCACATCCTCCGGTGTCCAGGGGCCCGCCCGCATGTTCACCCCCACCGGGGACCCGCCCGCATGTCCTCCGCTGTCCAGGGGCCCGCCCTCACGTCCTCCCCCGCCGGGGGCCCGCCCGCACGTTCTCCCCTGCCAGGGGCCCGCCCTCACATCCTCCGGTGTCCAGGGGCCCGCCCGCACGTTCTCCCCCGCCAGGGGCCAGTCCTCACGTCCTCCGCTGTCCAGGGGCAGACGCTGGAAGGGAAAGTCAGCTGACCGGCTGACACCAATGCAGCTCTCCCCTCTGCAGGAGATCCCATAACACAGGAGCATCCCTGGAGGTATGGAGCGACTGACAAAGTAAGTGACAAAATAGTGCAACTGATCCCAACCTCTGCCTCTTACTGACCCCCGTCACTACCACAGATCTTATCCCTATCCCCCCATGGGATAGGGATGAGATCTGTGGTGGTGGTGGGGGGATGGGATCAGTATGAGGCAGAGGTGGTGGTGGGGGAGGATAGCACCACCACTGCCACTGCTCCCACCCCCCCTCACCACCATCACCGCCACTGATCCCATCACCGCCACCACTGATCCCATCACCGCCACTATTCCCACCAACCCTAACAGTGGTGATCAAATTCCACCAAAAAGCTCTATTTGTGTGAAAAGAAAAATGATATAAATATTGTCAGTCTTTTTTTTCATTAATATAATAATAAAAAAAAATAAAAAGCTAATAATATAAATAATAATAATAACGCAGTGGTGATCAAACTCCACCAAAAATCCCTATTTGTGTGGGGTAAAAAATGATATAAATATTGTCAGTCTTTTTTTCATTTATATAATAATAAAAAAAAAGAAAAATCAAATAATAATAATAACAGTGGTGATCAAATTCCACCAAAAAGCTCTATTTGTGTGAAAAAAATTGATATAAATATTGTCAGTCTTTTTTTTTTCATTTATATAATAATAAAAAAAAAAAAAAGCTAATAATATAAATAATAATAATAACGCAGTGGTGATCAAATTCCACCAAAAATCCCTATTTGTGTGGGGAAAAAAATGATATAAATATTGTCAGTCTTTTTTTTCATTTATATAATAATAAAAAAAAAAAAAAAGCTAATAATATAAATAATAATAATAATAATGCAGTGGTGATCAAATTCCACCAAAAAGCTCTATTTGTGTGAAAAAAAAAAAATGATATAAATATTGTCAGTCTTTTTTTTTCATTTATATAATAATAAAAAAATAATAAAAAGCTAATAATATAAATAATAATAATAACAGTGGTGATCAAATTCCACCAAAAAACTCTATTTGTGGGAAAAAAAATGATATAAATATTGTCAGTCTTTTTTTTAATTTATATAATAATAATAATAAAAAAAAAAATCTAATAATATAAATAATAATAATAACAGTGGTGATCAATTTCCACCAAAAAGCTCTATTTGTGTGAAAAAAAAAAATGATATAAATATTGTCAGTCTTTTTATTCATTTATATAATAATAAAAAAATAAAAAAAAAGCTAATAATATAAATAATAATAATAACACAGTGGTGATCAAATTCCACCAAAAATACCTATATGTGTGGGGAAAAAAATGATATAAATATTGTCAGTCTTTTTTTCATTTATATAATAATAAAAAAAAAAAAAGCTAATAATATAAATAATAATAATAACACAGTGGTGATCAAATTCCACCAAAAATACCCATATGTGTGGGGAAAAAAATGATATAAATATTGTCAGTCTTTTTTTCATTTATATAATAATAAAAAAAAAAAAAAAAAGCTTATAATATAAATAATAATAATAACGCAGTGGTGAGCAAATTCCACCAAAAATCCCTATTTGTGTGGGAAAAAAAATGATATAAATATTGTCAGTCTTTTTTTTCATTTATATAATAATAAAAAAAATAAAAAGCTAATAATATAAATAATAATAATAACGCAGTGGTGATCAAATTCCACCAAAAATATCTATTTGTGTGGGGAAAAAATGATATAAATATTGCCAGTCTTTTTTTCATTTATATAATAATAATAAAAAATAAATAAAAAAAAAGCTAATAATATAAATAATAATAATAACGCAGTGGTGCTCAAATTCCACCAAAAATCCCTATTTGTGTGGGGAAAAAAATGATATAAATATTGTCAGTCTTTTTTTCATTTATATAATAATAATAAAAAAAAAAAAAAAAAGCTTATAATATAAATAATATTAATAACGCAGTGGTGCTCAAACTCCACCAAAAGCTCTATTTGTGTGGGGAAAAAAATGATATACATTTTATTTGCCTACAGCATTGCATGACTGAGCAATTACCAGTTAAAGTAGCGCAATGCTGAATAGCAAAAAATGGTCTGGACGTCAAATGGTGAAACGGTTAAGTAGTTTTTTTTTTTTAAACTTAAAAAAGTGATTACTGTTAATTATGCATATAGAACAGAATAAATATTTAATATTATTTTTATTATATATTATTATAATTATATTATTATTATATTATTATTATATTATTATATTATATATTATTATAATTCAATATTATCCAATAAAGTATTGCGTTGCATTGTGGTATTCTATTTGTTTTACATCCGCCTTGAAGTGAGACGGTGTTCGGGGAACAAAGGTGTGAACACAGCAGTTGTTTGCTCTCCTATTACCATAATACCGCTACATGCATTATTTTTTGTGAACACGGACATAAAGATGTAGTAAGGTGACCTTCTGTACGGTGTTTATATGACATTTTCTATATTTTTATGGTTGGGGTCGCCGTGTCCTCTTACTTCTATCAGCAGTATCTATATCTGGCTGGATGTTGTAGTCAGGCAGGGACGCTCCGGTCAGACTCGGAGACTCCTCGCCTCTCCCCTGCTGCAATCACAGATATATATTATGGGGGATGTAATGGGATCCTCCGGTGACAGCGTTTTGCGTCTGCTTTATTCATTATCTGTGAAGAGCGGTGTCCGTCCTGAGAATTTCCCTCTGTCCTCGGGATGTTTTCTTTATTTATTTCTTGGCAGAAGAATACTTAAAGCGGTATTAAATCCAAAAAGCAAACATTTATTATATTGCAGCTTGCTAATTCTCAGATGTGGCGGCTGCATTTATTTTCCTTTAGTTCCAACTGGTGATCCTGCCTGTATGTCTGTTGTTTTTTTTAACAGAACAAGCTGCCCTACAGATGTAGAAGTTAGAGGGTTGAGACAAACCCAGAGGCGTGACTAGAACCCTCAGGGACCATCGGTCCTACGGCCCTTCCCTCTGAGCCTTAGGCCCTTCCCTCTGAGCCCAGGGCCCTTCCCTCCCTGCCAGGGCCCTTCCCTCCGATCCCACGGTCCTTACCTCTGAGCCTTAGACCCTTCCTTCTGAGCATGGGCCTTTCCCTCCAATCCTTAGGCCCTTCCCTCTGAGCCTGGGCCCTTCCCTCCGATCCTTAGGCCCTTCCCTCTGAGCCTGGGCCCTTCCCTCCGATCCTTAGGCCCTTCCCTCTGAGCCTGGGGCCCTTCCCTCCGAGCCTTAGGCCCTTCCCTCTGAGTGTGGGGGCCTTCCCTCTAAAACTTGGGCTCTTCCCTCTGAGTGCGGTGGCCCTTGCCTCCGAGCAAGAAGCCCTTCCCTCTAAGCCTTAAGTCCTGCCCTCTGAGCCTTAGGGCCTTTCTTCTGAGCGTTAGGCCCTTCCCTCTGAGCTTTAGGCCCTTCCCCCTGAGTGCGGGGGGCCCTTCCCTCCGAGCCCATTGCTCTGTTCTCTGCACCTGGGGCCCTTCCCTCTGAGCCTGGGGCCCTTCCCTCTGAGCCTGGGGCCCTTCCCTCTGAGACTGGGCCTTTCCCTCCGATCCTTAGGCCCTTCCCTGAGTGCGGGGACCCCTTTCCTCCGAGCCTGGGGTCCTTCCCTCTGAGCTCGAGGCCCCTTCTCTCTGAGCCCGAGGCCCTTCCCTCTGAGCCTGGGCCTTTCCCTCCGTCCTTAGGCCCTTCCCTCTGAGCCTGGGGCCCTTCCCTCCAAGCCTTAGGCCCTTCCCTCTGAGTGTGGGGGCCTTCCCTCTAAAACTTGGGCTCTTCCCTCTGAGTGTGGTGGCCCTTGCCTCCGAGCAAGAAGCCCTTCCCTCTGAGTCTTAGGCCCTTTCTTCTGAGCCTTAGGCCCTTCCCTCCGAGCTTTAGGCCCTCCCCCCTGAGTGCGGGGGGCCCTTCCCCCTGGGCCTTTTACTCCCATCACAGTGCCCTTTATTATGTTTCCTGCACAGGGACCCTTTCAAATGTTTTGTAGTGGGCCCCCTTCCTGCTGTCTTGACCCCCCCCCCCCCCCCTCCCACTGTAACGGAATGGCAGGGCCCGGTTGCAAGTGAGACCTTTGTGACCCTGGTTGTTCCGCCCCTGGACAAACCCTTTAACACTGACAGATGTGTTTACAATGATCGGCTTTTATTTATTCCTGTGAATAAATTTGGCTTCAATTTGTAAGTGTATTAAAATCTGCTAATACATCTAACACTCCCCTCTTCCCCAGGCTGGCAATGCTGCTGTCTGTTGTGCCTCCTGTGCTCCTTCATCCAGAGTGGGGGCCTTTAATACAGAAGGTGTGTTATTGGCCAGCTCAGCAGATGAAAATAGGTCTCTGTGCTTCTCTACTGACATTTTGAACCCTTTCTGTGTTCATTGATTACCTTCTTTTAGACCCAATGATGACATCACTGGGTCTCTGTGCTTCTCTATGCAATGCAGACAGATTATTTTGCCTTTCTTCCCCCCTCATCAACATGCTAACAATTATTTTTATTAAATCCTTTCCGTTTTGGTTACATAGTACTCATCACTTTGTCTCTGGGCAAGGTCCATCTAACAGGCTGAGTCATGAAGGTGGAGCTCCCTTCGAGTGGATGGCGGTGATTAAGCTCTTCTATCCATGAATTGTGCGCTATCACAGATGTAGTCGTGTACTTAATAAATAAATAAAAAATAAAAATGATGACAGTTCAGACAGAATCTAGGAAGCCTCACACGTAGACAAGACGTGTGATAACTTGCGCTTAGTACTTGTCCAACGACAGACACAACTATAAATTCCAGTGATGAGTATAGCGGGGATCAGAGCTTCCGTTAGACACCCTACCTAACAGGCTCCCCGAATGACAAAAATGAAAATGTAAAAAAAAAAAATAATAATTCTGTTTTTTCAAAAAGTTTTTTTTACAATTTTTTTACTAATTATTTTTATTTATTTTTTTAATTTTTATTATAAAAATTACACATTTTTTAAATATTTTTTTCCAGTTTTTACAATTTTTTTTTTTCAATTTAACAAATGATTTATTTACGGTATTATTTACATTTTTATTACAAAATATACAAAGATTTAAAATAATTTTTTCCAGTTTTTAAATAAAAAAATTTAAATAAAAAATAATTTTTTATTTATTGTTTACATTTTTATTACAATTTTTTTTAAAAAATGGTATTATTTTTTCCAGTTTTTAAAAAAAAAAAAATTTCTTGAACAATTTAAATTTTTTTTTTTTTATTTTATACATTTTTAGATGTTTTTTTTTTACAATTTTTTATTTTCTTATTTTTTTTTTTTTTAATACAATGCCATTCGGGGGGTTTAGATAACATACCAGGGGTCTAAACTGACATCTCACCTTTGAGACAGAGAAAGGAATTGAGGACACAGATTCCCCAGTCCATTTCTCTGTAGCCTCAGCTGCACTGAAAATGAATGAACAGGAGACAGAGGCTCCTTTATGACTCCTTATGGCTCAGTTATGAATGGACACCGGAGCGATCGCTCACTGTGTCCAATTCAGAAAAGGAAGGGGCCGGTAAATGACATATTTACTGGCCCCTTCCCCCACTCTACATCCACCTCTGTGCCTGCAGAAGCTGGGGGGGGAGAAGGAAGCTGGTGGCGCTGCGGGGGGGGGGGCACACAGGAGGGAATCAGATGTGGGCAGTCCAGGGAGGGGGGATCGGTGCGGCGGGACGGGAGGACAATTACGGAACGATGCACTGTGTCTGTGTCTCTTCCTCCAGCAGCTGAAAACTGGTGGGAGGGAGAGGGGAAAAAAAGGCTTTCAGCTGCTGAGGGGAGAGACACAGGCACAGTGCATCATTCTGTAATTTTCCTTCTGTCTCGCTGCACCGATCGCCCTGCTGTCTGGGACGTCTTTGGGGGGTACCCCCCATCACACACCTTGACAGGGATCCTGTCATTCCAAACACAAAGCGCTGCTTAAGGGAGGGGCTTGAGAAAGTAGTGCACTTCCCCTGAAACGCGTAGCCATGCTCCATTTCCAGTTGGGAGATCCTCTGCTGATGTGACGTCCACTGCGGTGCATTCCAGGGTGTATCCGGACACTTTCTGGCTTGCTCCTAGTGGGGAATACATACAGCGATGGCGGCCACCGCCAAAGACTCAGCACCAGAGGACTACAGACCACCCGGATTTTTTATATGCAAGCATACATCTATGTTTCTGACTCTTGAATTGTCTTTTTTCAATAAACAGAGACCTTTATCACTACCCTTTCCTGTCTATTTGCATCCTGAACTTTGGCTAACTCCTCACCTGATGCTCCTACCCGTACGTCTTGCTGGACCTTCCTGGTCGCCAACTCCAATTTGAGGTTCTGCAAGCTACATCTTCTTTCACTCGTGTTCCTCCTGCCTCTTTGCACCCTCTGTTAGACCTTCAGAGTTGCTTGGGAGATATAAAAGAAGTTGCCCTCGTCATCTCGGTCCCCTATCAGACACTTGACACTATCCAAAAAAAAGGTTTGGTTTTCGATACACTCTAATTGAACTCTGAAGGACCTTGATGAACGTTGTGCTTGATGGTTTGCAGGAGGTCGTGTTCTGGCAAACAGATGCAACCAATTACATATCAAAGAATTTAAACCAAACAGTTCTGTATACCGTATTTTTTACTTGGGGTTACCCCACCCCTGCGATGCTCCTCAGCTTTAGGAGAGTAGCTCAACTTTTCCAAGACTGAAATATCACCCCACCTCTTGCCTGCCCTTTGGACTGGTGGTCAAGATGTCTACAGAATAGGGATGAGCCGAACACCCCCGGGTTCGGTTCGAACCAGAACCTTCGAACGGACCGAAAGTTCGCGCAAATTTTTCGAACCCTATACGTTATAATGGACGCGAACGTTCGAAATCAAAAGTGCTAATTACAACGGCCAATATGCATGTTAATGTCATAAAACAGGTTTGGGGACCCGGGTCCTGCCCCAGGGGACATATATCAATGCAAAAAGAACTTTTAAAAACTAACGTTTTTTCGGGAGCAGTCATTTTAATGATGCATAAAGTGAAAAAAAAAAAGTGAAATTTTCCTTTAAATATGGTACCTGGGGGGTCTAAAGTATGCCTGTGAAGTGGCATGTGTTTCCCGTGTTTAGAACTGTCCTTGCACAAAATGACATTTGTAAAGGAAAAAAATAAGCCATTTAAAACCACTTGCGGCTTTAGGTTTGTTCTTAAGTAGAATCTGAACAGGTACATTATGAAGTGTAGCTCCATCCCAAAAAAATCTATTTTTAAAGCTTTTTGGAGAACATAGGGAGGGGTTATCACCCCTGTAACATTTGCTGTCTTTGCACATCTGTTCAGAACATGTCACCTCACTTTCCGTCCCAATGACAAATGTTTTTGGAAAAGTGGGGTTTTAATTGAAACAAGGATTGGTGATAAAGTATCAGTAGAGAGGAGATACCTTTTTCCCAAATTAAATCTAACAGGATAGAATTTCCCTTCCTAGGGGTAGATTTCCTCTCACTTCCTGTTTTCTCTTTCCATTTGCAAGTAGGAGTCGTTTGTAAGTTGGATGTTTGAAAGTAGGGGCCTGGCGTATATACTCTGCAGAAATTTGCCCTATTAGATGTTGGTGTAGCCACAAGACTGGTGGGCACAGGAATGGGCCCTGCTATGAGTTAATAAATCAAGATTTGTAATTGCATGCACCTGTTGAACAGGGCAGAAAAATTGGGGGTGGTGGTGGTGGTGGACGGTGTTGCCACAAGACTGTAAGCTCTCACAGTTACTCTTGGTGGGCGCAGGAATGGGCCCTGCTGTGAGTTATTAGATCAAGATTTGTAATTGCATGCACCTGTTGAACAGGGCAGAAAAATTGGGGGTGGTGGTGGTGGTGGACGGTGTTGCCACAAGACTGTAAGCTCTCACAGTTACTCTTGGTGGGCGCAGGAATGGGCCCTGCTGTGAGTTATTAGATCAAGATTTGTAATTGCAAGCACCTGATGAACAGGGCAGAAAAATTGGGCCTTTGGCGGTGGTGGTGGACGGTGTTGCCACAAGACTGTAGGCCCTCACAGTTACTCTTGGTGGGCGCAGGAATGGGCCCTGTTGTGAGTTATTAGATCAAGATTTGTAATTGCAAGCACCTGATGAACAGGGCAGAAAAATTGGGACTTTGGCGGTGGTGGTGGACGGTGTTGCCACAAGACTGCAGGCCCTCATAGTTACTCTTGGTGGGCGCAGGAATGGCCCCTGCTGTGAACTATTAGATCAAGATTTGTAATTACCCCCCCCTGTTAAACAGGGGCTGAAAAATTGTGCCTTAGGCACTGGTGCTGGTGCCACAACACTGCAACCCCTCACAGAGACTGTACTTGGAGCACAGCAGTCACACGTGTTGCGAAGCATTTTTTTAAAAAATTGTAAGTACCCGCCCCTGTTAAACAGGGGCTGAAAAATTGTGCCTTAGGCACTGGTGCTGGTGCCACAACACTGCAACCCCTCACAGAGACTGTACTTGGAGCACAGCAGTCACACGTGTTGCGAAGCATTTTTTTAAAAAATTGTAAGTACCCGCCCCTGTTAAACAGGGGCTGAAAAATTGTGCCTTAGGCACTG
The DNA here is from genome assembly GCA_028564925.1 of Lithobates sylvaticus. Lineage (NCBI taxonomy): Eukaryota > Metazoa > Chordata > Amphibia > Anura > Ranidae > Lithobates > Lithobates sylvaticus. The sequence goes on from CM053038.1 coordinate 23,089,104, forward strand.
GTGCTGGTGCCACAACACTGCAACCCGGCCCTCACAGATACTGTACTTGGAGCACAGCAGTCACACGTGTTGCGAAGCATTTTTTAAAAAAAAATTGTAAGTACCCGCCCCTGTTAAACAGGGGCTGAAAAATTGTGCCTTAGGCACTGGTGCTGGTGCCACAACACTGCAACCCGGCCCTCACAGATACTGTACTTGGAGCACAGCAGTCACACGTGTTGCGAAGCATTTTTTTTAAAAATTGTAAGTACCCGCCCCTGTTAAACAGGGGCTGAAAAATTGTGCCTTAGGCACTGGTGCTGGTGCCACAACACTGCAACCCGGCCCTCACAGATACTGTACTTGGAGCACAGCAGTCACACGTGTTGCGAAGCATTTTTTTTTTAAAAATTGTAAGTACCCGCCCCTGTTAAACAGGGGCTGAAAAATTGTGCCTTAGGCACTGGTGCTGGTGCCACAACACTGCAACCCGGCCCTCACAGATACTGTACTTGGAGCACAGCAGTCACACGTGTTGCGAAGCATTTTTTTAAAAAATTGTAAGTACCCGCCCCTGTTAAACAGGGGCTGAAAAATTGTGCCTTAGGCACTGGTGCTGGTGCCACAACACTGCAACCCGGCCCTCACAGAGACTGTACTTGGAGCACAGCAGTCACACGTGTTGCGAAGCATTTTTTAAAAAAATTGGAAGTACACGCCCCTGTTAAACAGGGCTGAAAAATTGTGCCTTAGGCACTGGTGCTGGTGCCACAACACTGCAACCCCTCACAGAGACTGTACTTGGAGCACAGCAGTCACACGTGTTGCGAAGCATTTTTTTAAAAAATTGGAAGTACACGCCCCTGTTAAACAGGGGCTGAAAAATTGTGCCTTAGGCACTGGTGCTGGTGCCACAACACTGCAACCCCTCACAGAGACTGTACTTGGAGCACAGCAGTCACACGTGTTGCGAAGCATTTTTTTAAAAAATTGGAAGTACACGCCCCTGTTAAACAGGGGCTGAAAAATTGTGCCTTAGGCACTGGTGTGGTGGCATGGATCATTGAGGAGGAGGAAGAGGATAGTCAGTGAACATAAGAGGACAGTCACTCAGCATCAGCATAGGCAGTCTTGAAGGGATGTGACATTAAAAATTATTCGGTTATATCCGCCTCAGGTGCCTGGTAGCTGGTGGTGATCCAAGACTGATTCATTTTGATGAATGTCAGTCGATCAACCGAGGCGGTGGACAGGCGCACCCTATGATCAGTCACAAATCCTCCAGCAGCACTGAATGTGCGTTCGGAAAGAACGCTGGAGGCAGGACAGGCCAGTAGCTCAATTGCATACTGTGCAAGCTCTGGCCAGTGATCCATCCTCAGGACCCAGTAAGCCAGAGGATTTTCGGTGGGAAAGGTGTCCAAGTCTGACCTTGCCCCAAGGTATTCCTGCACCATGTATATCAGACGCTGGCGATGGTTGCTGGAACCGATCATACCTTGGGGCTGCGGACTAAAAAATTGTCTGAACGCATCGGTCAGACGTCCACCTTCCCCACCGCTCCTTCTGCCACTGACCGAAGCCTCAGCAACTCGTCGCCCAGGACCAGGAGTTTGTAGCCTCCCAGTTTCTGGGAACGCGTTGCACAGACCTTTCTGCAAGGCCTCCCTGAGATGTCTCATCCTCTGCTCCCTCTGCGACGGCAAGATAAGGTCCGCAACCTTACCCTTGTACCGCGGATCAAGGAGAGTGGCCAGCCAGTAATGGTCCCTCTCCTTGATCCGAAGAACACGAGGATCCTTCCGCAGGCTTTGCAGGATCAGGGAGGCCATGCAGCGTAGGTTAGCTGAGGCATTCGGTCCGGAGTCTTCTGGGTCACTGAGGATGACATGATCGCCAGCCACCTCCTCCCAGCCACGTACAAGTCCACTGGTTTGTTGGGACTGTACATCATCCCTAAAAGACTGCTGCTGCTGATGCTGAGTGCCAGGCTCCACCTCCATGCTCACACAATCCTCCTCCTCCTCCTCCTCCTCCTCCTCATCCTCTTCCTGTGTGATGGGTGGGACAGAAGGAACACTGTCCGGATAAAGGGGCCTTGAGAGGCAAGGAAGTCCTCCTCTTCCTGCCTCTGTTCTGCCTCAAGTGCCCTGTCCATTATCCCACGCAGCGTATGCTCCAACAGGTGGACAAGAGGGACAGTGTCACTGATGCATGCACTGTCACTGCTCACCATCCTCGTGGCCTCCTCAAATGGTGAGAGGACAGTGCATGCATCCCTGATCATGCTCCACTGACGTGGGGAAAAAAAACCAAGCTCCCCTGACCCTGTCCTGGTGCCGTAGTCGCAAAGGTACTCATTGATGGCCCTCTGCTGCGTGTGCAGTCGCTGCAGCATGGCCAACGTTGAGTTCCACCTGGTGGGCATGTCACATATTAGGCGGTTCTTGGGCAGGTTCAGCTCCTTTTGCAGCTCAGTCAGCCGAGCACTGGCATTATAAGATCGGCGGAAATGCACACAGACTTTCCTGGCCTGCCTCAGGACATCCTGTAAGCCTGGGAACCTGCCCAAGAACCGCTGCACCACCAGGTTGAGGACGTGAGCCATGCAGGGCACATGGGTGAGCTGCCCCTGTCGCAGGGCGGAGAGGAGGTTGGTGCCATTGTCAGAAACGACCATTCCTGGCTTAAGCTGACGTGGCGTCAACCACCTCTCGGCCTGCCCCTGCAGAGCTGCCAGAACCTCTGGCCCAGTGTGGCTCCTGTCCCCCAAACACACCAGCGCAAGCACGGCATGGCATCTTTTTGCCTGCGTACTTGCGTAGCCCCTTGTACGCCTACGGAGCACCGCTGGTTCCAAGGACAGAGCACTGGAGGAAGAAGAAGAGGAGGGGGTGGAGGAGAGAGGTGTGTCACAACCAGTAGCAGTAGTCGCGTTTTGGAGGCGTGGTGGCGGAACAACCTCCAACACTACTGCACCTTGTCCTGCATCCCTCCCAGCTGCCAATAGAGTGACCCAATGGGCCGTGAAAGAAAGGTACCGTCCCTGTCCATGCCTGCTGGACCATGAGTCAGCGGTAATATGCACCTTACCGCTGACCGCCCTGTCCAGCGAGGCATGGACATTGCCCTCCACATGCCGGTAGAGAGACGGAATCGCCTTCCGCGAGAAAAAGTGGCGTTTGGGAACCTGCCACTGAGGAACCGCACATTGAACAAACTCACGGAGGGGGCCGAGTCTACCAACTGAAAAGGCAGCAGTTGAAGTGCTAGCAATTTAGCAAGGCTAGCATTCAACCGCTGGGCATGTGGATGGCTGGGAGTGTACTTCTTTCTACGGTCCAGCAGCTGGGGCAGGGAAATTTGCCTGCTGCAATCGGACGTCGGTGTACTGCAAGTACTTGGTTGTGACACACCGAATTCTACACCTTCAGTCCTCTCAGAGCAGCTTTCAGAGAGGACTGAAGGTGTAGTGGGGATGGAGATCCCAGCTGAGGAGGAGCAAGGAGAGGTCCGCTTAGTTCTTTGGTGTGGGTCTTTTATGTGTGCCTGCCAACGAGCTGCATGGCAGGTCGCTATATGTCTGGTCATGCTTGTCGTGCCCAAGCGGCTGATGTTTTGGCCACGCGAGATACGCTTGAGACAAATATTGCAAATAGCAGTGGTGCGATCTGCTGCACTCGTCTCAAAAAAGGCCCACACCAAAGAACTTTTCTGATAACGTGCAGAGGCAGCGCCCTGCACAGGCGGAGCTCTGCGGTGTTGTACAGTTGCTGTGCTGGCCTCTACCTGGCCTCCAGGGGGCATCCTGCCTCGTTGGACATGTGACGCCGCATCCTCCTCCTCCTCGTCCTCCTCCTCATCCTCTCTCCCTTGAGGCACCCACGTGGAGTCAGTGACCTCATCATCCCCTCCCTCTTCACCACTAGAGCAAACCTGGCAGTAAGCTGCAGCTGGTGGAACAGTACTGCCAGATTCCTCAAGCTGGGTATCGTCATCCGAGCCTTCGAATCGTTGGGCATCCTCCTGGAGCATGTACCCAACACTGTGCTCAAAGAGTTCGGGGGACTCCTCAGGAGGACATGGTGGGTCTAGGGAAGGGGTGGCTGATGATGCTCTGCCAGTACCCTGAGCCTGGGTGAGAGAGGATGAGGAGGATGAGGAGGGCTTGGTCATCCATTCTACCAAGCCTTCAGCATGATGCGGCTCCACATGTCCAGCTGCCGAAAACAAAGACGCGCGTGTCCCATGGCCACGTGCTGATGACGATGCACGACCACGTCCACGTCCACGGCCACGTCCACTAGAAACAGAGCCTGCCTGCCCTGTGTTCTTGGCTCTGCACGCTCTGCCTCCCCTTGGCGGTCTTCCAGCCATTGTAGTCGGTAGTCCTGTGGGTGCTGCTGAGAAGAATATATAGGAGCTCTGTGTGATGCCACTAACACACTAGAAGTCCTATGGGTGCTTCTGCAAAGAAAATAGAGGAGCTCTGTGTGATGCCACTAACACACTAGAAGTCCTGTGGGTGCTGCTGAGAAGAATATATAGGAGCTCTGTGTGATGCCACTAACACACTAGAAGTCCTATGGGTGCTTCTGCAAAGAAAATAGAGGAGCTCTGTGTGATGCCACTAACACACTAGAAGTCCTGTGGGTGCTGCTGAGAAGAATATATAGGAGCTCTGTGTGATGCCACTAACACACTAGAAGTCCTATGGGTGCTTCTGCAAAGAAAATAGAGGAGCTCTGTGTGATGCCACTAACACACTAGAAGTCCTGTGGGTGCTTCTGCAAAGAAAATAGAGGAGCTCTGTGTGATGCCACTAACACACTAGAAGTCCTGTGGGTGCTTATGCAAAGAAAATAGAGGAGCTCTGTGTGATGCCACTAACACACTAGAAGTCCTGTGGGTGCTGCTGAGAAGAATATATAGGAGCTCTGTGTGATGCCACTAACACACTAGAAGTCCTATGGGTGCTTCTGCAAAGAAAATAGAGGAGCTCTGTGTGATGCCACTAACACACTAGAAGTCCTGTGGGTGCTTCTGCAAAGAAAATAGAGGAGCTCTGTGTGATGCCACTAACACACTAGAAGTCCTGTGGGTGCTTCTGCAAAGAAAATAGAGGAGCTCTGTGTGATGCCACTAACACACTAGAAGTCCTGTGGGTGCTTATGCAAAGAAAATAGAGGAGCTCTGTGTGATGCCACTAACACACTAGAAGTCCTGTGGGTGCTGCTGAGAAGAATATATAGGAGCTCTGTGTGATGCCACTAACACACTAGAAGTCCTATGGGTGCTTCTGCAAAGAAAATAGAGGAGCTCTGTGTGATGCCACTAACACACTAGAAGTCCTGTGGGTGCTTCTGCAAAGAAAATAGAGGAGCTCTGTGTGATGCCACTAACACACTAGAAGTCCTGTGGATGCTTCTGCAAAAAAAATAGAGGAGCTCTGTGTGATGCCACTAACACACTAGAAGTCCTGTGGGTGCTTATGCAAAGAAAATAGAGGAGCTCTGTGTGATGCCACTAACACACTAGAAGTCCTGTGGGTGCTTCTGCAAAGAAAATAGAGGAGCTCTGTGTGATGCCACTAACACACTAGAAGTCCTGTGGGTGCTTCTGCAAAGAAAATAGAGGAGCTCTGTGTGATGCCACTAACACACTAGAAGTCCTGTGGGTGCTGCTGAGAAGAATATATAGGAGCTCTGTGTGATGCCACTAACACACTAGAAGTCCTATGGGTGCTTCTGCAAAGAAAATAGAGGAGCTCTGTGTGATGGGACTAACACACTTCAAGTCCTATAGGTGCTTCTGGGAAGAAAATATAGCTCTGTGTGTGTGATGGGACTAACACACTTCAAGTCCTATAGGTGCTTCTGGGAACAAAATATAGCTCTGTGTGTGTGATGGGACTAACACACTTCAAGTCCTATAGGTGCTTCTGGGAAAAAATATAGCTCTGTGTGTGTAATGGGACTAACACACTTCAAGTCCTATAGGTGCTTCTGGGAAAAAAAATATAGCTCTGTGTGTGTAATGGGACTAACACACTTCAAGTCCTATAGGTGCTTCTGGGAACAAAATATAGCTCTGTGTGTGTGATGGGACTAACACACTTCAAGTCCTATAGGTGCTTCTGGGAACAAAATATAGCTCTGTGTGTGTGATGGGACTAACACACTTCAAGTCCTATAGGTGCTTCTGGGAAGAAAATATAGCTCTGTGTGTGTGATGGGACTAACACACTTCAAGTCCTATAGGTGCCTCTGGGAACAAAATATAGCTCTGTGTGTGTGATGGACTAACACACTTCAAGTCCTATAGGTGCTTCTGGGAAGAAAATATAGCTCTGTGTGTGTGATGGGACTAACACACTTCAAGTCCTATAGGTGCCTCTGGGAACAAAATATAGCTCTGTGTGTGTGATGGGACTAACACACTTCAAGTCCTATAGGTGCTTCTGGAACAAAATATAGCTCTGTGTGTGTGATGGGACTAACACACTTCAAGTCCTATAGGTGCTTCTGGGAACAAAATATAGCTCTGTGTGTGTGATGGGACTAACACACTTCAAGTCCTATAGGTGCTTCTGGGAAGAAAATATAGCTCTGTGTGTGTGATGGGACTAACACACTTCAAGTCCTATAGGTGCTTCTGGGAAGAAAATATAGCTCTGTGTGTGTAATGGGACTAACACACTTCAAGTCCTATAGGTGCTTCTGGGAAGAAAATATAGCTCTGTGTGTGTGATGGGACTAACACACTTCAAGTCCTATAGGTGCCTCTGGGAACAAAATATAGCTCTGTGTGTGTGATGGGACTAACACACTTCAAGTCCTATAGGTGCTTCTGGGAACAAAATATAGCTCTGTGTGTGTGATGGGACTAACACACTTCAAGTCCTATAGGTTCTTCTGGGAACAAAATATAGCTCTGTGTGTGTGATGGGACTAACACACTTCAAGTCCTATAGGTGCTTCTGGGAAGAAAATATAGCTCTGTGTGTGTGATGGGACTAACACACTTCAAGTCCTATAGGTGCTTCTGGGAAGAAAATATAGCTCTGTGTGTGTGATGGGACTAACACACTTCAAGTCCTATAGGTGCTTCTGGGAAGAAAATATAGCTCTGTGTGTGTGATGGGACTAACACACTTCAAGTCCTATAGGTGCTTCTGGGAACAAAATATAGCTCTGTGTGTGTGATGGGACTAACACACTTCAAGTCCTATAGGTGCTTCTGGGAACAAAATATAGCTCTGTGTGTGTGATGGGACTAACACACTTCAAGTCCTATAGGTGCTTCTGGGAAGAAAATATAGCTCTGTGTGTGTGATGGGACTAACACACTTCAAGTCCTATAGGTGCTTCTGGGAAGAAAATATAGCTCTGTGTGTGTAATGGGACTAACACACTACAAGTCCTATAGGTGCTTCTGGGAACAAAATATAGCTCTGTGTGTGTGATGGGACTAACACACTTCAAGTCCTATAGGTGCTTCTGGGAACAAAATATAGCTCTGTGTGTGTGATGGGACTAACACACTTCAAGTCCTATAGGTGCTTCTGGGAAGAAAATATAGCTCTGTGTGTGTGATGGGACTAACACACTTCAAGTCCTATAGGTGCCTCTGGGAACAAAATATAGCTCTGTGTGTGTGATGGGACTAACACACTTCAAGTCCTATAGGTGCTTCTGGGAAGAAAATATAGCTCTGTGTGTGTGATGGGACTAACACACTTCAAGTCCTATAGGTGCTTCTGGGAACAAAATATAGCTCTGTGTGTGTGATGGGACTAACACACTTCAAGTCCTATAGGTGCTTCTGGGAAGAAAATATAGCTCTGTGTGTGTAATGGGACTAACACACTTCAAGTCCTATAGGTGCTTCTGGGAACAAAATATAGCTCTGTGTGTGTGATGGGACTAACACACTTCAAGTCCTATAGGTGCTTCTGGGAACAAAATATAGCTCTGTGTGTGTGATGGGACTAACACACTTCAAGTCCTATAGGTGCTTCTGGGAAGAAAATATAGCTCTGTGTGTGTGATGGGACTAACACACTTCAAGTCCTATAGGTGCTTCTGGGAACAAAATATAGCTCTGTGTGTGTGATGGGACTAACACACTTCAAGTCCTATAGGTTCTTCTGGGAACAAAATATAGCTCTGTGTGTGTGATGGGACTAACACACTTCAAGTCCTATAGGTGCTTCTGGGAAGAAAATATAGCTCTGTGTGTGTAATGGGACTAACACACTTCAAGTCCTATAGGTGCTTCTGGGAACAAAATATAGCTCTGTGTGTGTAATGGGACTAACACACTTCAAGTCCTATAGGTGCTTCTGGGAACAAAATATAGCTCTGTGTGTGTGATGGGACTAACACACTTCAAGTCCTATAGGTGCTTCTGGGAAGAAAATATAGCTCTGTGTGTGTAATGGGACTAACACACTTCAAGTCCTATAGGTGCTTCTGGGAACAAAATATAGCTCTGTGTGTGTAATGGGACTAACACACTTCAAGTCCTATAGGTGCTTCTGGGAACAAAATATAGGAGCTCTGCCTGCCTGCCACGAACACACTACAAGTCCTATAGGTGCTTCTGGGAACAAAATATAGGAGCTCTGCCTGCCTGCCACGAACACACTACAAGTCCTATAGGTGCTTCTGGTAACAAAATATAGGAGCTCTGCCTGCCTGCCACGAACACACTACAAGTCCTATAGGTGCTTCTGGGAACAAAATATAGGAGCTCTGCCTGCCTGCCACGAACACACTACAAGTCCTATAGGTGCTTCTGGTAACAAAATATAGGAGCTCTGCCTGCCTGCCACGAACACACTACAAGCCCCTCTTTCTCAATCAATCTTTGTAACTGAATCTATATAACTCAATTTCTGTAAGTGAATCTCTCTACCTAACTAAATCGAGCAGAGTGTCACAGAATCAGCCTGCTCAATCTGCGCCGGAACAGCATGTGACCGGCGCAGACGGCGTGGCGGCCTTTTATAGGGGGGGGCGTGTACTACAGCCCCTGAGCTGTAATTGGCTACAGGCGTCCTGCCTGTAGCCAATTATGGCTCTTCGAGTTTCCGGGGCTGTGATTGGCCAAGCAGGCGGGGTCACAGTGCATGCTTGGCCAATCATCAGCCAGCAATGCACTGCGCCGGCCGCGCCGGCCGCAATGCATTGCGGGGGCCGCTCGCATCACACGAACGTGATGCGAGCGGCCAAAATAGTTCTGGGCTCGCCGAGCGAGCGAACGCCCGGTGCTCGATGCGAACGTGGGTTCGCATCGAGCACCGGGCCCATCCCTACTACAGAACCTGCAATATCTTTGCAGAAACTCAAATTGGAGTTGGCAACCAACTTTAGGAAAGTAGCTAAACTTTTCTAAGACTGAAATATCACCCCACCTCTTGCCTGCCCTTTGGACTGGTGGTCAAGATCTCTACAGAACCTGCAATGTCTTTGCAGGACCTCAAATTGGAGTTGGCGACCAACTTTAAGAAAGTAGCTAAACTTTTCCAAGACTGAAATAACACCCCACTTCTTGCCTGCCCTTTGGACTGGTGGTCAAGATGTCTACAGAACCTGCAATATCTTTGCAGAACCTCAAATTGGAGTTGGCGACCAACTTTAGGAAAGTAGCTAAACTTTTCCAAGACTGAAATAACACCCCACTTCTTGCCTGCCCTTTGGACTGGTGGTCAAGCTCTCTACAGAACCTGCAATATCTTTGCAGAACCTCAAATTGGAGTTGGCGACCAACTTTAGGAAAGTAGCTAAACTTTTCCAAGACTGAAATATCACCCCACCTCTTGCCTGCCCTTTGGACTGGTGGTCAAGATGTCTACAGAACCTGCAATATCTTTGCAGAACCTCAAATTGGAGTTGGCGACCAACTTTAGGAAAGTAGCTAAACTTTTCCAAGACTGAAATATCACCCCATCTCTTGCCTGCCCTTTGGACTGGTGGTCAAGATCTCTACAGAACCTGCAATATCTTTTCAGGACCTCAAATTGGAGTTGGCAACCAACTTTAGGAAAGTAACTAAACTTTTCCAAGACTGAAATACTGCCCCACCTCTTGCCTGCCCTTTGGACTGGTGGTCAAGATCTCTACAGAACCTGCAATATCTTTGCAGAACCTCAAATTGGAGTTGGCGACCAACTTTAGGAAAGTAGCTAAACTTTTCCAAGACTGAAATATCACCCCACCTCTTGCCTGCCCTTTGGACTGGTGGTCAAGATCTCTACTGAACCTGCAATATCTTTTCAGGACCTCAAATTGGAGTTGGCAACCAACTTTAGGAAAGTAGCTAAACTTTTCTAAGACTGAAATACTGCCCCACTTCTTGCCTGCCCTTTGGACTGGTGGTCAAGACCTCTACAGAACCTGTAATATCTTTGCAGAAACTCAAATTGGAGTTGGCGACCAACTTTAGGAAAGTAGCTAAACTTTTCCAAGACTGAAATACTGCCCCACCTCTTGCCTGCCCTTTGGACTGGTGGTCAAGATCTCTACAGAACCTGCAATATCTTTGCAGAAACTCAAATTGGAGTTGGCGACCAACTTTAGGAAAGTAGCTAAACTTTTCCAAGACTGAAATACTTCCCCACCTCTTGCCTGCCCTTTGGACTGGTGGTCAAGATCTCTACAGAACCTGCAATATCTTTGCAGAACCTCAAATTGGAGTTGGCGACCAACTTTAGGAAAGTAGCTAAACTTTTCCAAGACTGAAATACTGCCCCACCTCTTGCCTGCCCTTTGGACTGGTGGTCAAGATCTCTACAGAACCTGCAATATCTTTGCAGAACCTCAAATTGGAGTTGGCAACCAACTTTAGGAAAGTAGCTAAACTTTTCCAAGACTGAAATACTGCCCCACCTCTTGCCTGCCCTTTGGACTGGTGGTCAAGATCTCTACAGAACCTGCAATATCTTTGCAGAACCTCAAATTGGAGTTGGCGACCAACTTTAGGAAAGTAGCTAAACTTTTCCAAGACTGAAATATCACCCCACCTCTTGCCTGCCCTTTGGACTGGTGGTCAAGATCTCTACTGAACCTGCAATATCTTTTCAGGACCTCAAATTGGAGTTGGCAACCAACTTTAGGAAAGTAACTAAACTTTTCCAAGACTGAAATACTGCCCCACCTCTTGCCTGCCCTTTGGACTGGTGGTCAAGACCTCTACAGAACCTGCAATATCTTTGCAGAAACTCAAATTGGAGTTGGCGACCAACTTTAGGAAAGTAGCTAAACTTTTCCAAGACTGAAATACTGCCCCACCTCTTGCCTGCCCTTTGGACTGGTGGTCAAGATCTCTACAGAACCTGCAATATCTTTGCAGAAACTCAAATTGGAGTTGGCGACCAACTTTAGGAAAGTAGCTAAACTTTTCCAAGACTGAAATACTTCCCCACCTCTTGCCTGCCCTTTGGACTGGTGGTCAAGATCTCTACAGAACCTGCAATATCTTTGCAGAACCTCAAATTGGAGTTGGCGACCAACTTTAGGAAAGTAGCTAAACTTTTCCAAGACTGAAATACTGCCCCACCTCTTGCCTGCCCTTTGGACTGGTGGTCAAGATCTCCACAGAACATGCAAATCTTTGCAGAACCTCAAGTTGAAGTTGGCAACCAACTTTAGGAAAGTAGCTAAACTTTTCCAAGACTGAAATACTGCCCCACCTCTTGCCTGCCCTTTGGACTGGTGGTCAAGATCTCTACAGAACCTGCAATATCTTTGCAGAACCTCAAATTGGAGTTGGCGACCAACTTTAGGAAAGTAGCTAAACTTTTCCAAGACTGAAATATCACCCCACCTCTTGCCTGCCCTTTGGACTGGTGGTCAAGATCTCTACTGAACCTGCAATATCTTTTCAGGACCTCAAATTGGAGTTGGCAACCAACTTTAGGAAAGTAGCTAAACTTTTCTAAGACTGAAATACTGCCCCACTTCTTGCCTGCCCTTTGGACTGGTGGTCAAGACCTCTACAGAACCTGCAATATCTTTGCAGAAACTCAAATTGGAGTTGGCGACCAACTTTAGGAAAGTAGCTAAACTTTTCCAAGACTGAAATACTGCCCCACCTCTTGCCTGCCCTTTGGACTGGTGGTCAATATCTATACACCATTACCACCCTTACTCTCTGTCCTTTGACAGTAAAATATGGTTTAGAAAGGGCAACTCTAATGCTGTTTGTGTCTTCCCATCCCAGTGACCCCACCCTATCTTTTCTAGCCATGGTGTCACAAAGAGAAAAGGAAGTCTTTCTAATGGTGACAAAGATGGCAATAAAACGGTATGGTGACCGACCACTGGATCCTGGTCTGGGTGGAAGTTGATGTGGCCTCTTTTTTAGAGGCAGCTCTCTAGAGACTTACCATTTGCAGCATACCTCCCAGGTTTGGAACTTGAGAGAAATGGACATTTTGGGATGGAGAAGACATGCTGCCATAATGGGCATGACTAAATTGCTCTGAATATTGGGCAAGGCTTCAAGGAGCGTAGATGAATAGAGCTTGAGCCTAAATATTGTATACAATGTAGTGTACACAGCCCCACATTCCAGAGGTCAGTAGTGTGTAATGCAATGTGCAGGAGTCAGTAGTAAGTCACACAGAGTTCAGAGGTTAGTAGAAAGTAGTGCAGAGTGCATGGGTCAGTAACATGGTAATGCAAAGTGCTGAGGTCAGTAGCATAGCAATGCAGAGTGCATGGGTCAGTAGCATGGTAATACAGAATGTAGGGGTCAGCAACATAGCAATGCAGAGTGTAGGGGTCAGCAACATAGCAATGCAGAGTGCAGGGGTCAATATTTTGTAATGCATAGTGCAGGGGTCAATAGTTTGCAATGCAAAGAACAGGGGTCAGTAGTAAGCAATGCAGTGTCTACAGTTGTCAGTAGAAAGTAATGCAGGGTGAAGTGGTCAGTAGTAGGTAGTGCAGAGTGCAAGCATCAGTAGTAAGTGATAGAGAGTGCAGGGGTAAGTGGTATGTAATGCACAGAGCAGGGGTAGGGGTAAGTAATGCAGAGTGCAGGGGTCAGTAGCATAGCAATGCAGAGTGAATGAATAACTAGTAGATAATGCATAGTGCAAGGGTCAGTAGTTTGTAATGCAGAGTGTAAGGGTCAGTAGCAAGGAATGCAGAGTGCAAGGGTCAATAGTAAATAATGCAGAGTGCAAGCATCAGTAGTAAGTGATAGAGGGTGGAAGGGTAAGTGGAAAGTAATGCACAGAGCAGAGGTCAGGAGTAAGTAATGTAAAGTGTAGTGGTCAGTAGAAAGGAATGCAGAGTGCAAGCTTCAATAGTACATAATGCAGAGTGCAGGGGTCAGTAGTAAGTAATGCAGAGTGCAGGGTCCAGTAGTAGGTAATGCAGAGTGCAGTGGTCAGTAGTAAGTAATGCAGAGTGCAGCGGTCAGTAGAAAGGAATGCAGAGTGCAGGGGTCAGTAGTAAGTAATGCAGGGGTCAGTAGTAGGTAATGCAGAGTGCAGGGGTCAGTAGAAAGTAATGCAGAGTGCAGGGGTCAGTAGTAGGTAATGCAGAGTGCAGGGGTCAGTTGTAAGTAATGCAGAGTGCAGGGGTCAGGAGAAAGTACATACATTTCCCTTTACCTGTGAAGTGTGGGTAACACCAAACAAGAAGTCAACCACTTCCTCTAATCCTGGCCCCTTATAGCACCCAAACCCTGTTGTCCTCATCCAGCCCTTGCTATCTGCTAGTATCCCTGGCAGTTCTCCCACGCTGAGAGTTCTGGTGCCTACACACTATGCTGGGAAGATGCAGCCAATCATGGCAGTGTCTTTCCAGCTCAGCCAATCAGGGGGAGGCAGCTGTGGTAGTGCTGGGAGCAAGGTAGTGGAATGGTGATCTACCAGTCACATTGGCCGCCCACACCTGAAAAGAACAGGAACTGAGGACTTGGAACAAGCATTGCTGGGCTTGTGTCCAGGGCACAGCTTGGATCCACGGGGCACTTTTGTTTGAATCCTGGGACAGTCCCATAGAATTCGGGACAGTTGGGGGGAATGCTGACGCCTGACGGACACATGTCTCTCAGAGCGAAAGATGCCAGACTGGTAGAAAGAAGAGACCATCAAGCTGTGCTAGAACCTTTGATTGGACGAGGATAGGTAGTTGATTTTTTTACTTTTTTTGAAGCACCTCTCTGTCAACAGGGGTATCCCAAGGAACCCTGGAGATGAACCAAAAAACCCAGTGACAGAATACCTGACCAATACCTAACAAACAGAAGTCTATTTAACAACTAACTATAAATATAATATAATCAAAAATGGGGAACATGGGGAAACAGGGTCAAACTGAAGATACAGGGAACAGATGGAACGGGGGAACCAAAACTGGGATCAGATGCAACAAGCGCATGAAGAAGGCAGCAGGGTACAAGATGCAGGGCATGAGCAAGATCAGGATCTGAAGAAATGACACTTGTCTACAATGTAAAGTAGTGAGTGTACAGCTTGTATAACAGTGTAAATTTGCCGTCTCCTCAAAATAACTCAACATGCAGCCATTAATGTCTAAACTGCTGGCAACAAAAGTGAGTACACCCCTAAGTGAAAATGTCCAAATTGGGCCCAAAGTGTCAATATTTTGTGTGGCCGCCATTATTTTCCAGCACTGCCTTAACCCTCTTGGGCATGGAGATCACCAGAGCTTCACAGGTTGCCACTGGAGTCCTCTTCCCCTCCTCCATGATGACTCTTGTGCCCACTTACCCCCATGCTCTCCTGATTCCTGCTTTACAGTACCCTCCTGCCGCCTGTACTGTGCCCACTTACCCTCCCCATGTGCTGTGCCCTCCTACTCCCCCTGTACATTACCCTTCTTCCCCCTGTACTGTGCCCACTTACCCCCCTGTGCTTTACCCTCCTGCTCTCCCCTGTACTGTACCCTCCTGCCCCGTGTCCCCATACCCTCCCCCCTGTGCTGTGCCCTCCTGCTCCCTCCCTGTACTGTGCCCACTTCCCCTTCCCCTGTGCTGTGCCCTCCTGCTCCCTCTTTACTGTACCCTCCTGCCCCCTGTACTATGCCCACTTACCCTCCCATGCTGTGCTCTCCTGCTCCCTCCTTTACTGTACCCTCCTGCCCCCTGTACTGTGCCCACTTACCCCCCTGTGCTGTGCCCTCCTGCTCCCTCCTTTACTTACCCTCCTGCCTCCTGTACTGTGCCCACTTACCCTCCCTTTGTGCTTTGCCCTCCTGCTCCCCCTGTACTGTACCCTCCTGCCCCCTGTTCTGTGCCCACTTACCCTCCCCCTGTGCTGTGCCCTCCTGCTCCCCGTGTACTGTACCCTCCTACCCCCTGTAATGTGCCCGCTTACCCCCCCCCCCCCACCTTGTGCTGTGCCCTCCTGCTCCCTCCTTTACTGTAACCTCCTGCCCCCTGTACTGTGTTTACTTACCCTCTCCCCATGCTGTTCCCTCCTGCTCCCCCTGTACTGTATCCTCCTACCCCTATTACTGTTCCCTGTCTCTCTCCTTTAATAAACACTCCTGCCCCCTGTACTGTGCCCACTTACCCCCCCCCTGTGCTGTGCTCTCCTGCTCCCCCTGTACTGTACCCTCCTACCCCCTGTGCTGTGCCCACTTCCCCTTCCCCTGTGCTGTGCCCTCCTGCTCCCTCTTTACTGTACCCTCCTGCCCCCTGTACTATGCCCACTTACCCTCCCATGCTGTGCTCTCCTGCTCCCTCCTTTACTGTACCCTCCTGCCCCCTGTACTGTGCCCACTTACCCCCCTGTGCTGTGGCCTCCTGCTCCCTCCTTTACTTACCCTCCTGCCTCCTGTACTGTGCCCACTTACCCTCCCTGTGTGCTTTGCCCTTCTGCTCCCCCTGTACTGTACCCTCCTGCCCCCTGTTCTGTGCCCACTTACCCTCCCCCTGTGCTGTGCCCTCCTGCTCCCCGTGTACTGTACCCTCCTACCCCCTGTAGTGTGCCCGCTTACCCCCCCCCCCACCTTGTGCTCTGCCCTCCTGCTCGCTCCTTTACTGTAACCTCCTGCCCCCTCTACTGTGCTCACTTACCCTCTCCCCATGCTGTGCCCTCCTGCTCCCCCTGTACTGTATCCTCCTACCCCCATTACTGTTCCCTGTCTCTCTCCTTTAATAAACACTCCTGCCCCCTGTACTGTGCCCACTTACCCTCCCCCTGTGCTGTGCTCTCCTGTTCCCCCTGTACTGTACCCTCCTACCCCCTGTACTGTGCCCACTTACCCTCCCCCTGTGTTGTGCCCTCCTCTCTCCTTTAATCTACACTCCTGCCCCATGCCATGTGCCCACTTATCCTCCCCCTGTGCTGTTCCATCCTGCTCCCTCCTTTAATGTACACTCCTGCCCCCTATACTTTGCCCACTTACCCTCCACCTGTACTGTATCCTCCTTATACAGTTAATTTTTATCGCTTGAATTATTTTTCCCATTATGGGTGTGAGGGGGCCTTGTGCCTAAGTTTTGCCTAAGGCCTCACAAAGCCTAGAGCCGCCTCTGCACTACACCGACTGTAACAGCGCAAGGTTAACAAGAAAAGCAAAGCTGACACTGTCCCTGCCTATCCTGCTCTCTCCCTGCACGCCAACACACTACACAAGGCCACCGCGCTGGCGGCCTTATATAGTGTGGGGCGTGTACTTAACCCCCCTGAGCTATAATTGGCCACAGGCATCCTGCCTGTGGCCAATTATGGCTCTCCCGCTGCCGGCGCTGTGATTGGCCAAGCATGCGGGGTCACAGTGCATGCTTGGCCAATCATGAGCCAGCAATGCACTGCGATGGCGCAGTGCATCGTGGGGCCGTTTGTGTCACACAAATTTGGTGCGAACGGCCCACAAAGTTCTGGCTTCGACGAACGAGCAAACGGCCGATGTTCGATTCGAACATGGGTTTGAATCGAACACCGAGCCCATCCCTACTGCACACCAGTGCACAAAGCAAGGTCCGTAAAGACATGGATGAGCGAGTTTGGGGTGGAGGAACTTGACTGGCCTGCACAGAGTTCTGAGCTCAACCCGATAGAACACCTTTGGGATGAACACCACCCAGGCAGGGGCGGACTGACCATTCGGCCACTTCCCGAGGGCCCCGTGCCACTAGGGGGCCCCATGAGTTGTCAATCCGCCCCTGCACCCAGGCCTTCTCGATCTCACAAATGCACTTCTAGAAGAATGGTCAAACATTCCCATAGACACTCCTAAACCTTGTGGACGGCCTTCCCAGAAGAGGTGAAGCTGTTATTGCTGCAAAGGGTGGGCCAACTTTATATTGAACCCTACAGACTAAAGCCACGTACGTACGGGTAGAATGTCTGAGACATTTGCAGGTACAAAAAATACCGGTCAAAGTTCTGCCAGTGTGTATGTTGGTCTGTCTGACAGAAGCCAGTGTAGAAGTAAAAAGCCAACACTCTTCGGCCACTCACAAATCCCTCTTCATCAGGGCCTGTATGCTGACAATGAACACAGATCTGTACTGGACTTGTGTCAAAAGAATGGATACAGTAACGGTCAGGCGCCAGTTTGACAGCCCAGAAAACTGTAACAGCCACCAAACTCTAATGCCGCGTACACACGGACGGTCTTTCCGACGGAATTTCGAAGGATTTCCGACAAACTTTTCGAATGAACGGACTTGGCCACACACAATCACACTAAATTCTGACGGATTCCAACGTGATGACGTACGACCGGACTAGAATAAGGAAGTTCGTAGCCAGTAGCCAATAGCTGCCCTAGCGTCGTTGTTTGTCCGTCAGACTAGCACACAGACGAGCGGATTTTTCGATAGGAACTGGGTCCAGTGGAGTTCCGACGGGAAAATTTAAGACATGTTCTATTTCTAAAGTCTGTCGGATTCGACTGCAAAAGTCCGATGGGGCCCACACACGATCGAATTGTCCGACGGATTCGTTCCGTCGGACCTTTGCTGTCGAAAAGTCCGCTCGTGTGTACGCGGCATAAGGACTGGTAGGCTGCAATATATTACATTTTCTTCTTAGATTAAGATATGTTTTAATCCTGAAGGAAATACTTGCACTTCCTTAGTGAAAACCCAATCGCGTTACTCGCTTGCGGTCGGGGTGATCCTCGCGCCTCTCTCGCCTTCTGGCCGACACCTGCGCAAACCTCTCAGCTGTGAGAACAATACCTACAGAGCATGTTGCTTTGTTTAAAAATACAAAACTGGCTCGCGTTCCGTTTGTATAACCGCAAGTTATTTGGCTGGCCGCGTAAACGCACTGTGATTGCGCAGGATTGTGTGTTTATTTTCAATGGGGGGGGGGAAGCAATTGGCCTGGAACCTCGTTCTGCTTTTTAGGTTTTGATTACAGGCGAGATTCGGCCATAAACAGATGGGCAGTGAGAACAATTAATGTCGTTATTTTTACAATTTTTTTTACAGCTTGCAGCTGGAAACAATGGCTGAATTCCGGCAAATACCACATTTCATGGTGTATATCCGGAAAGGTGTGTCAGTACAATACAAGCAAGAGGAATATAAGAGCTCACAATCAACTATAAGGGCTCATTCACACAAGAGCATCTGTGTGCAGAAATATGTATATATACACTATATTACCAAAAGTATTGGGATGCCAATACTTTAATGGCATCCCAGTCTTAGTCCGTAGGGTTCAATATTGAGTTCGCCCACCCTATACAGCTATAACAGCTTCAACTCTTCTGGGACCATTCACTAAAATTAGAAGAGATTTTGTTGAACCTTAAACTGCGTAGAGGGTTCTTTACAGTTGGCTAAAGGATGTGGAATTCTCTTCCCCAAGCAGTGGTATCAGCGAGGAGCATCGATAATTAAAAAAACTATTAGATGGGTACCTTAACGACCACAACAATCAGGGTTCTACAATGTACTATTAACATAAACGCCCACTCACACAGGTTGAACTGGATGGACTTTTTTCAACCTCACCTACTATGTACAGTGGTGTGAAAAAGTGTTTGCCCCCTTCCTTATTTCCTGTTCCTTTGCATGTTTGTCACACTTAAGTGTTTCGGAACATCAAACCAATTTAAACAATAGTCAAGGACAACACAAGTAAACACAAAATGCAATTTGTAAATGAAGGTGTTTATTATTAAAGGTGAAAAAAAATCCAAACCATCATGGCCCTGTGTGAAAAAGTGATTGCCCCCTAAACCTAATAACTGGTTGGACCACCCTTAGCAGCAACAACTGCAACCAAGCGTTTGCGATAACGTGCAATGAGGCTTTTACAGCGTCCTGGAGGAATTTTGGCCCACTCATCTTTGCAGAATTGTCCTAATTCAGTTACATTAGAGGGTTTTCGAGCATGAACGGCCTTTTTAAGGTCATACCACAACATCTCAATAGGATTCAGGTCAGGACTTTGGCTAGGCCACTCCAAAGTCTTCATTTTGTTTTTCTTCAGCCATTCGGTGGTGGACTTGCTGGTGTGTTTAGGATCATTGTCCTGCTGCAGAACCCAAGTTCGTTTCAGCTTGAGTACACGAACAGATGGTCGGACATTCTCCTTCAGGATCTCTTGGTAGACAGCAGAATTCATAGTTCCTTTTATCACGGCAAGTCTTCCAGGTCCTGAAGCAGCAAAACAGCCCCAGACCATCACACTACCACCACCATATTTTACTGTTGGTATAATGTTCTTTTTCTGAAATGCAGTGTTCCTTCTACGCCAGATATACTTGGACACACACCTTCCAAAGAGTTCCACTTTTGTCTCATCGGTCCACAGAATGTTGTCCCAAAAGTCTTGGGGATCATCAAGATGTGTTGTGGAGAAATTGAGACGAGCTTTGATGTTCTTTTTGCTCAGCAGTGGTTTTCTCCTTGGAACTCTGCCATGCAGGCCATTTTTGCCCAGTCTTTTCCTGATGGTGGAGGCATGAACGCTGACCTTAACTGAGGCAAGTGAGGCCTGCAGTTCCTTGGACGTTGTTGTGGGGTCTTTTGTGACCTCTTGGATGAGTCGTCGCTGCGTTCTTGGGGTAATTTTGGGCGGCCGGCCACTCCTGGGAAGGTTCACCACTGTTCCATGTCTTCGCCATTTGTGGATAATGGCTCTCACTGTGGTTCGCTGGATTCCCAAAGCTTTGGAAATGGCTTTATAACCCTTTCCAGACTGATAGATCTCAATTACTTTCTTTCTCAATTGTTCCTGAATTTCTTTGGGTCTCGGCATGATGTGTAGCTTTTAAGGATCTTCTGGTGGACCTTACTGTGTCAAGCAGCTCCTATTTAAGTGATGCCTTGATTGTGAACAGGTGTGGCAATAATCAGGCCTGGGTGTGGCTAGAGAAATTGAACTCAGGTGTGGACAACCACAGTTATAGTATGTTTTAACAAGGGGGGCAATCACTTTTTCACACAGGGCCATGATGGTTTGGATTTTTTTTCACCTTTAATAATAAACACCTTCATTTACAAATTGCATTTTGTGTTTACTTGTGTTGTCCTTGACTATTGTTTAAATTGGTTTGATGTTCCGAAACACTTAAGTGTGACAAACATGCAAAGGAACAGGAAATGAGGAAGGGGGCAAACACTTTTTCACACCACTGTAACTATATAATGGCTACCTGCATCCTAGCAACCATGGACTCCAGGTGGCAGGAGCCAACTGCATCCTAGCAATATAAGATGCTAGGCTGCAGTAGCCACCTGCATCCTAGTAACCAAGGACATTAGGTAGCAATAGCTACCCGTGTCTTAGAAACTAGAAACGCTAAGTGGCAAGAGCCGCCTGCATCCTAGCAACCTAAGATGCTAGGCAGCAGTAGCTGCCAAGAACACCCTAGAAATCCTAGAAGTACCCTAGAAACTAATAGGTTTTAATAATGCTGTATATGTCATAGCATGTAAATGTTATACAAGCCCTACATGCATAGAGAATTTAAAGTACATGCAGAAGCTGTCTGCATGCTATCAACTAAAGATGCTAGGTACCATAAGCTGCCTGTGTCCTAGCAACCAGGAACACAAGGTGGCAAGAGCTGCCAGTGTCCTAGCAACCTAAGACGCTAGGTGGCAGTAGCCATTTGCGTCCTAACAACCAAGGACGCTAGGCGGCAATAGCTGTCTGCATCCAACAACCAGGAATGCTAGGCAGCAAGAGTCACCTGTGCCCTAGCAACAAGGATAGTCAGTAGTAGTTGCTTGTGCCCTAGCAACCAGAGGCTGCAGACATACTACAGGAGATGGTCAGGCACTGAGCCATGCTACAAACATGGTTGAAGACTGGAGGCTTGCAACAGGAGACAGTCAGAGACTGGCGACATGATACATTAGACCAGGGGTCTCAAACTGGTGGCCCTCCAGCTGTTTTGCGAAAATGCAAGTCCCATGAGGCATTGCAAACCTGACAGTTACAAGCATGGCTCTCTCAGGCAGAGGCATGATGGGACTTGTAGTTCTTCAACAGCTGGAGGGCCATCAGTTTGAGACCCCTGCATTAGACTGTCAGCCTCTTTACAAATCAATGGTCCCGCTCTGCTGTCTGAAATGAGGGCTCATGCATTTAAAAGACCTTATGAAGATCTCAGGCCTCAAACTCAGGTTTTCAAGGCTCAAATTTTTTTTTTTTATATATTAAGTTGAGGGAACCTTTAACAGAGTTGTTTTTCAAAACCTACAAGTTGATTGTTGTTTCTGAGTTTTGGACGTTAGTATGGGCCAAGAACAATACCCAGGGGTTGAGCAGCGCGCCACGAGCAAAGAGCAGCTCTAGCAGGGAGTGTGCCCCTCTGCACTCCACCTGACTGTGGAATCCATATTGTCCCTGTTACCTCATTAACTTGCCCAAACACAAGGCACCCAGCTGCGTGCAACCTCTGCACCTTCGTAAATCTGCTGGGGATGAAAGGAGGGCCACTAATCTTCTGAAAAGAGCAAGAGACGCGGGTCTCCGGGGGCCAGGCTGACATTTCTACCTAATATGAAGCGGCTGCCATGGCAACGGTCTCCCAAATGCACTGCATTTCATGGTGCTGGTCTGAGTAATTGTCAGCGGATCTCTCAATTTTTTTTTCCTATTTTCAATTCCGGCATTTAGCGCAGCGACTATTTGAAGACTTCCATATATATTATGTGGGCCCTTTAAGGCAAGAAGAAGCTTCAAAAAGCAGGCATGAACTTTTAATGAAGATTTTTTTTTTTTTTTTTTTGGGTATATGGTAAGGGCGTGAAAAGCTGAAAGTGAGGTATGACTTCTGAGGTTGTGTTATCAAGGCACCTGAATGTCTTTGCATCTTCATTAATGAAAAAGCGCTTGGCGTTGTGAGGGGAATGCGGAGGGATGTCAATTCTACCAGGGGGTATAGGAGGTGTGAAGGTCTCATGATGCTGGCAAGCTTGATGGACATCCTTGTCCAAAAGAATGGCAATCGGTCAAGCATTCCCATAGACACACTCCTAAATCTTATGGGCAGCCTTCCCAGAAGAGTTGAACGCCTCCAGAGATAAATCGATAATTCTCCCGCTCTACAAGACTCTGGTCCGGCCGCACCTGGAGTATGCCGTCCAGTTCTGGGCACCAGTCCTCATTCACCCAAAAGACCATTTGTGATGTTAGGAACTGCTGAGAAGTTGATAGAAGGTACTGATAAGAAGACCTGGCTCACAATTGGTGATCCAATGTATCCCAAAGGTTCTTAATAGGGTTGAGGTCAGGGCTCTGTGCAAGAACCGTGAGTAGCTTCACATCAAAGTGGCCTAAGCATGTCTTATTAGCGACAGAAATGGGTCTTCTCCAAACTATTCCTACAAGATTGGAACCACACAGATGTCTGTGAATGCTCTACCATTAACACTGGAAACACCTTCATTGGAAACTCAACTTTTCTAGGAATGCTTTCCACAAAATTTTGAATGTGTCTGTGGGAATTTTTTACTTATTCACCCAAACAAACATTTATGAGTTTACTGATGAGAATATAATAGAAGGTACTGATAAGAAGATCTGATGACCTGTCTCACAATTGGTGTTCCAATTGTGGAAGGAATAGGGTGTAGGTCAAGGCTCTGTGCAAGACTCTTGAGTTCCTCCACACCAAACTGGTCAAACTATGTCTTTATAGAGGTGGCTTTGTACACGGGGACACAGTCATACTGGAACAGAAAATGGCCTCCTCTAAACTGTTCCCTCAAGATTGGAAGAACACAAATGTCTTAATTAATGTGTTAACATTAATAGGTCCTTCACGGGAAACACTTTCACTGGAAACTCTACTCTTCTGGGAATGCTTTCCACAAAACTTTAGAATGCGTCTGTGGGAATTTCAAGCCTATTCACCCAAAAGAACATTTGTGAGATTAGGTAATAATAAGAAGATGATAGAAGGTACCGATGATAAGCCCTGGCTCACAATTTGTGTCCCAATTCATCCAAAGTTTTTAAATAGGGTTGAGGTCAGGGCTCAGTGCAAGACCCTTGAGTTCCTCCACACCAAAGTGGCCACCTTGTCTGAAGTGACCAACTTGTCACCAAAGTGACCACCTTGTCTGTCTTTATGGGGACAGACAAGGGCTTTCTTCAACCATTCCCACAAGATTGGAAGCACACAAATGTTTTTGAATGCTCTAGCATTACCGGTCCATCAGTGAAAACACCTGGTCCTTCACTGGAAACTCCACTCTTCTGGGAATGCTTTCCACTAAATTTTTGAATGTGTCTGTAGGAATTTTGAGCTTATTCACCCAACAGAACATTTGTGAGGTTAGGTACTGACGAGAAGATGATAGAAGGTACCGGTGAGAAGTCCTGGCTCACAATTGGCGATCCAGTTCATCCCAAAGGTGTTAAATAGGTTTGTGATTGGGGCTCTGTGCAAGACCCTTGGGTTCCTCCACACCAAAGGGGCCTAAGCATTTCTTTATAAAGACAGAAAAGGGCCTTCTCCAAACTGTTCCCACAAGATTGGAAGCACAGGGATGTCTGTGAATGCTCTAGCATTAACAGGTCCTTCACTAGAAACACCTTCATTGTAAACCCACTTTTCTGGGAATGCTTTCCACAAAATTTTGAATGTGTCTGTGGGAATTTCAAAAATTATTCACCCAAACGAACATTTGTGAGTTTAGGTACTGATGAGAAAATAATAGAATGTACCTGATGACCTGTCTCACAATTGGTGTTTCAATTGTGGAAGGAATAGGGTTGAGGTCAAGGCTCTGTGCAAGACTCTTGAGTTCCTCCACACCAAACTGGTCAAACTATGTCTTTAGAGAACTGGCTTTGTACACGGGGAGTCATACTGGAACAGAAAATGGCCTCCTCTAAACTGTTCCCTCAAGATTGGAAGAACACAAATGTCTTAATTAATGTGTTAACATTAATAGGTCCTTCACGGGAAACACCTTCACTGGAAACTCTACTCCTCTGGGAATGCTTTCCACAAAACTTTAGAATGCATCTGTGGGAATTTCAAGCCTATTCACCCAAAAGAACATTTGTGAGATTAGGTACTGATAAGAAGATGATAGAAGGTACCAGATGATAAGCCCTTGCTCACAATTTGTGTCCCAATTCATCCAAAGTTTTTAAATAGGGTTGAGGTCAGGGCTCAGTGCAAGACCCTTGAGTTCCTCCACACCAAAGTGGCCACCTTGTCTGAAGTGACCACCTTGTCACCAAAGTGACCACCTTGTCTGTGTTTATGGGGACAGACAAGGGCTTTCTTCAACCATTCCCACAAGATTGGAAGCACACAAATGTTTTTGAATGCTCTAGCATTACTGGTCCTTCAGTGGAAACTCCACTCTTCTGGGAATACTTTGAGCTTATTCACCCAAAAGAACATTTGTGAGGTTTGGTACTGACGAGAAGATGATAGAAGGTACCGGTGAGAAGTCCTGGCTCACAGTTGGTGATCCAGTTCAGCCCAAAGGTGTTAAATAGGTTTGAGGTTGGGGCTCTGTGCAAGACCCTTGGGTTCTTCCACACCAAAGGGGCCTAAGCATTTCTTTATAAAGACAGAAAAGGGCCTTCTCCAAACTGTTCCCACAAGATTGGAAGCACAGGTATGTCGGTGAATGCTCTAGCATTAACAGGTCCTTCACTGGAAACACCTTCATTGTAAACCCGACTTTTCTGGAAATGCTTTTCACAAAATTTTGAATGTGTCTGTGGGAATTTCGAAAATTATTCACCCAAACGAACATTTGTGAGTTTAGGTACTGATGAGAAAATAATAGAATGTACCTGATGACCTGTCTCACAATTGGTGTTTCAATTGTGGAAGGAATAGGGTTGAGGTCAAGGCTCTTAAGTTTCTCCACACCAAACTGGTCAAACTATGTCTTTATAGAACTGGCTTTGTACATGGGGGCACAGCCATGCTGCAACAGAAAAGGGCCTTCTCTAAACTGTTCCCTCAAGATTGGAAGCACACAAATGTCTTAATTAATGTGTTAACATTAACAGGTCCTTCATTGGAAACACCTTCACTGGAAACTCTACTCTTCTCGGAATGCTTTCCACAAAATTTTAGAATGTGTCTGTGGGAGTTTTGAGCCCATTCGCCCAAAATAATATTTGTTAGGTTAGATACTAATGAGAAGATGACAGAAGGTGCTGATGAGAAGACCTGGCTCACACATGTTCTAATTCATCCCTAAGGTTTTAATTAGAGTTTAGGTCAAGGCTCTCTGCAAGACCCTTGTATTCCTTCAAACCAACGTGTCCTAAACATGTCTTTTTGGAGACAGAAGAGCGACTTCTCAAAACTATTCCTAAAAGACTGGAGGCACATACATTTCTTTGAATGCTCTAGCATTATCAGGTCCTTCACTGGAAACACCTTCACTGGAAACTCTACTCTTCTGGGAATGCTTTCCACAACATTTTAGATGTCTGTGGGAATTTCAAGCCCATTCACCCAAAAGAACATTTGTGAGGTTAGGTACTGATGAGAAGGTGATAGTAGGTACTGATGAAAGGACCTGGCTCACAACTGGTGTTCTTCTAATTAATCCTAAAGATTTTAATTAGGGCAGAGGTCAAGGCTCAAGTGCAAAACCCTTGAGTTCCTCCACACCAAACGGGTCAAACTGTGTCTTTATGGAGCTGGCTTTGTACATGGGGCCCAGTCATACTGGAACAGAAAGAACCTTCACTAAACTGTTACCACAAGGTTGGAAGCAAACAAATGACCTTGAATGCTGTAGTATTAACAGGTCCTTCACTGGAAACACCTGAACTCAATACATAGGGGTGTCCACATACGTTTGGTTATAAACTGTAGATAGACACACAACAGACTGCATTTTTCCTAGGTAGGCTAGAAAAACTGAAACAGTTGATCCTCCGTCTTTCAAGACTTCTCCTTTCCTTTGTGAAACCTTGCCATGGAATGCAAGAACAGCTATGATCTACTTCCTTATTGAAAGCCAAGGCGAAGAAAAGAGGCCTACTCTACAATGAATAATGCGATTTCTTGCTTGTACATGTCCTGTAAGTACGGTATCACAGACATAGGCTAATAGGAGCCGCTGAGAGAGATTCAGAGTAGGTGTTGGATAGGATAAGTCTGTCATCTGACGTTAATCCGCGGACAGGAGAGTTTCTATGGATGTGTCACGTTGGCTCTATGAGGCTTTGTCAGGCTCTTGAGAATGGAAGTCGAGGAATAACATTACATCGTCTTATCAAAGGAGGGATCGGAATGTGTTTCATATTCAAAGATTAAACCCAGGTGCTCATGGAATTTTTTCATTGACTTATCAATAGGTGAGTGTTTTCAATAGAAGAACAGAAGATGTGGTCAATGTAATACACCTGCCATTCTGGGCCCCTATTGTATGTTAATATATAGGCTCAAATTCCCAATAAGAATTGCTCTTAGCATAGCTCTGAATACATTTTAAGGCCAAATCTGTAGCCTTAATGTATTTCCCATCGGTAACCACACATTATATTATCCAGTGTTGGAAATCTTGCAAACTTCTATTTTTTTTAAATCTTTTTCAAGGCAGCTAGGTCAAAGCTAGAGTTCCAAAATCAGTGGGAAGCAGAAGCTTTGCTGATTGGAGAGCTATGGGGGCATGTTGAACCTCTGCTGAGACACCACTGCTTCCACACGGTGAGCAAGGGTCCTTCTCTATAGAATGCTGGCAGGGGACAGGCTTTTTTTTTATTAGTATGCTGTTTTTTTATTACTATGCTAACACTTTCAGGTCTTGTCCCTCTACTAGCCTGTGACTGGATAGTGCAAGGAGAAGCAGCAGACGGATGAGGTCATCTCTCTATCACTTTGCTCCTTGCACTGCAGCACATCTGATTGGCTGCGTGGCTGCTTACCTTTCTCCAAGTCTAAGCTCTGTTGTACAGGCATTGCAAGAGGCTGATACCAAGTAAGATCAGGTACCGTATTTATCGGCGTATAATACGCACCGGCGTATAACACGCACCCCACGTTTAGGAGGGCATTTTAAGGAAAAAAAGTTTTAGAAGGGGGGGTTTAGGGAAAAAAAACCCTTACATTTAAGCGTCATTTGCAGCTTGCCCAGTGTCATTTGCAGCTTTGCCCAGCGTCCTTTGCAGCTTGCCCAGCATCATTTGCAGCTTGCCCAGCGTCATTTGCAGCTTGCCCAGCGTCATTTGCAGCTTGCCCAGCGTCATTTGCAGCTTGCCCAGTGTCATTTGTAGCTTGCCCAGTGTCATTTGCAGCTTGCCAGCGTCGTTTTCAGCCTTGCCCATGTATAAATTTCCCGCCGCCGAGACAGACCGCGCGAGCGCTGCCGAAAAAGACCGAATTGCCGCCGAAAAAGACAGAAACGCAGCCGAAAAAGGCCAAAGCGCCGACGAAAAAGACTGAGCCGACTCTTTGGCTCCGCTCGCAGTCCCGCCTCCCTGCTGTTTTTTAGGGAGCGAGCGCAGGTAGGCAGGACTACGAGCGGAGCCGAACAGTCGGCTCGGTCTTTTTCGGCGGGGCGATCGCTATTTTTCCGATCCGCCCGATTTTTTTGTCACTTTTTTTGGGGGGGATCGGCGTATAACACGATTTTAAGGGGGAAAAAGTGCGTGTTATACGCCGATAAATGGTACTTACACTGATTGCATGAAAATAAAAAATAAAATATGGGTTCAGAGCTGCATTAAGTTATAAGAAGTGAAAAAGGGCCTTATAATTGAACCGAAATAAACAACATCTCATATATAAAATTTAAAAAAATAAAAAAATCTCATATATAAAACATATATATGATATCATATATAAAACATATATAAAACATCTCATATATAAAATATAAAAAAAAAAAGTCCAATGTGTAAAAAAAAAAAAGTCCAATGTGTAAAAAAAAAAAGTCCAATGTGCAAAACTGTAGAAAAAAAAGGAAAATAAAAAAAATCCTCCTCTTCTATATTAAAAAAAATTTGTAGATGTGTAAAAAATCTCCACCACCAGCATAGGTCCTTTGACTTGAGAGGCCACCACCAAATTGGAAGAGTACACGCTTACCAATTGTAGTTTGACCCTCTAATTAAAGATAAGCCATAGGCACTTTCATTAGGGCACCCAGCCCTGGATAGCCTAATGGCAACTCCTCCGGCTCCCCCCACTGGTGGATGGTAATGACTGGTTCTCCGTTGGGCATCGCATCCCCCATATACAGCGCTTCAATTTTTCCACATTTTGTTACGTTACAGCCTTATTCCAAAATGGATTAAATTCATTATTATCCTCAAAATTCTACAAACAATCCCCCATAATGACAACGTGAAAGTGAAGTTTGTTTGAAATCTTTGCAAATTTGTTAAAAATAAAAAAATGAAAAAAATCCCATGTATATAAGTATTCACAGTCTTTGCTCAATACTTTGGTGAAGCACCTTTGGCACCAATCACAGCCTCAAGTCTTTTGGAGTATGATGCTATAAGCTTGGCACACATATTGTTGGGTAGTTTCTCCCAATCAGTGGATTGTTTGCCCCCCCCCCCCCCCCCCAAAAAAAAAAGAAAACACCAGCTGCCCCTGGTTTACAACCACTTTATCCTCTTCTGCCGGCGCCTCCTGGACCTTTAAGAGATTTAGGATGCTGGGAGGCGAAGCGGGGCTTAAGATCACGTGATCGCCGTGATTGGCTGTCACGGAGGTCACGTGATCTGAAAACTCCCAAACGCAGGCAGCGATCGGGAGCTTTCGGTTAGGCACCGGTAACTGTGCCTAGAGCGCACAGGGTGCACGCTCTCGCCACAGCTGCATTAACTGCAAATATGTGGACTCTATGCGCCATAGACCAGGCGCCACGCCATGTCTTTGCTGCCCACCACATGAAAAAATGAAGAGCGACAGTAGATGAGATGACACCGATCCATCAGTAGGAATAGGTTGGACTTTCCAAGAAGGCCTGATTGGGAATGTTGGCAACTATGGTAGAATCAGCCTGTACAAATTTTATACCGATTTGGCATTGCAGCAGCCCATGTGGCGGCGTTTTTTGAGACTGTCACAGCCGAAGACATAAAGGATGCTTGAAACTTCAAAGAACCAGATACAAGTTCTGTTGAGTTGTCAGCGGCCCAATAGAACTGTGACATTCACAGTGGGGGCCAAGAGCCTGAGGATTAATGGGAAAAGCTGCCGCTTCAAAAAGCATAAAAAGACTAGCGAGAAGTAATAAATCCCAAAACAAAACATTTATTATATTACAGCTTACCGATTCTTATGCCCCGTACACACGTTTGGACTTTCCGACAACAAAACCGTGGATTTTTGTTTGAAGGGTGTTGGCTCCAACTTGTCTTGCATACACACGGTCACACAAATGTTGGCCAACAATTACGAACGTAGTGACGTACAAGACGTACGTGATATCTCCATTACGAACGCTAGTTTTACAAGATCGAGCACTTTCGGCTCGTCCTTGATTCCGAGCATGCGTGGACTTTTGTCCGACGTACACAAGATCAGAAAGTCCAACAACAAACATTTGTTGACAGAAAATTTGAAAACCTGCTAGCCAACATTTGTTGGCGGAAAGTCCGACAACAAATGTTCGATGGAGCATTCACACGGTCGGACTTTCCACCAACAAGCTCACATCCAACATTTGTTGTCGGAAAATCCGATCGTGTGTATGCGGCATTAGATGTGATGGCTGCATTCGTTTTTTTTAGTCTTTCTAGTGTAGCACCTTAAAGAGGAAGTAAAGCCTCTTAAAAAAAAAAAAAAAGACACCCTGCAAGGCAAAGGCATAATGAGCTAGTATGCATAGCATACTAGCTCATTATGAAAAACTTACCTGAAAACGAAGCCCCCGAAGCCGTCCTTATGCTCCATCTTCTTCGCCGCCATCCAGGGCCGGAGTGACTTCCGGGTCTCGCTGCTCCAGCGAGACGTCCATCATTCGCTGGAGCGGCGAGACGTCACTCCCGCGCATGTGCACGAGATCGGCATATCGCCGTGAGATCGGCATATTCAGTGCGCCCTCAGTGCGCCTGCGCGCCTTTTCATCGCTAAATATCTCCTAAACCATGTAGGTTTAGGAGATATTTATTGGACCTACAGGTAAGCCTTAATCTAGGCTTACCTGTTTGCCAAAGTCATATGGAAGGGTTTACTTCCACTTTAATGCCCCATACAAACGGAAAATGTTCGATGGGAGCTTGTTGTCGGAAATTCCGACCGTGTGTAGGCTCCATCGGACATTTTCCATCGGAATTTCCGTCACACAAAATTTGAGATATGGATCTTAAATTTTCCGACAACAAAATCCGTTGTCATAAATTCCGATCGTGTGTACACAATTCGGACGCACAAAGTTCCACCGCATGCTCGGAATCAAGCAGAAGAGCAGCACTGGCTATTGAACTTCATTTTTCTTGGTTCGTCGTACGTGTTGTACGTCGCCGCGTTCTTGGCGCCTTCGGAATTTCCGACAAGATTTGTGTGACCGTGTGTATGCAAGACAAGTTTGAGCCAACATCCGTCGGAAAAAATCAATGGATTTTGTTGTCGGAATCTCCGATCGTGTGTACGGGGCATAATAGTGTGCTAGAAAGGAAGGGTACGTTTAAGGAGGCACGGCTGGTTGCTAGGCCTATTTTTTTTATTATGGGTTGGGAGTGGCTCAGAGTAGTGCTGGGTGACTCACAGGTGACATCACTAGGACCTCCTACTTTTTTCCAGAATGTTCTAGTGCTTTCGGGAAAGAGAGGCTGGAGGGGAGGTGGAGTCACCTGGGGTGTTCTGGGGAGCCCTGACCTATCCCCAACTTGGATTGGCAGGGGGCAGGCCTCCTCAAATACCCAGGGTCAACCCGGGGGGGGGGGTTGTCAGGTGGAAGTAATGGAGTGAGAGAGTGCTGAGGCTGTCTGGGCCTTTGAGGGAGCTCCCAATCCGAATGGGGGGGTGACCTTGGGCCTGGGCTCGGGTGCAGTCGGGACCACTTTCAAGAACACGTGAAAAGGTCCTGGACCGGAGGCACAAGAGAGAGCAAGGAGAGGACAGCGGGCGAGTGCACTGCTGAGAGACTCCAGGGAGGACAACTGGTCGCAAGCCATGAGAGCTGGTGAGTGAGGCACACTCAGGAGGACTGGGGAGGCACGCCTGGGAGGACTGGGAGCTTGAAGTCAAAGATGGGTGCAGAACCAGAGGAGCAGACTGTGGAAGTGGAAAGAAGCAGCTGCAGCAAGGAGGGCTGAATGGGATCATTAGCCATGGTTAGGACAGCTAGCCAGCACAAGAACTTTCTATCATTCTACACCATTGGGGCCCGCCGCCCCAGCCTGCAAAGGGCTGCTCTGTCTGGCTGCAGTGACTGGGCTACTCAGTGCTGCTTTCCTGCACTTCCTTCCCCCTTCTGTGCAGAACTATATGCAGCCACAGAGAGAGAGAGAGCTGGAGGAAAGCCCCACCCACAACCTGGAAGCACAGAGAGGAAAAACTAAGCTTCTGTGGATTGTGGGAAGGACCAACCTGGATGGGTGGAACTATGAATTGTGGGAGATGTAGTTCCCAGGGAGATTAAGCCTGTATTACAGACTGACAATGGAACTACACATCCCAGCATGACCAAGACTCTGTAGAGGACACCGTGGGAGACACTGAACAACACTTAACAACACTCAGTAAGTCTCTGTGTGCAACACAATCAGACCATCCCACTAGTCATATATATAGAGAAAAAATCTGACGGATTGATGCACTAACATTTATTGAAATAAATGACATAAAAAAAGTCCATCAAGGGTATTCCATCATGATGAAATACCCTTGATGGATTTTTTTGTATGTCACTTATATATATATACATATCTACAGTATCTCACAAAAGTGAGTACACCCCTGACATTTTTGTAAATATTTTCTTCTATCTTTTCATGTGACAACACTGAAGACATGACACTTGTCTACAATGTAAAGTAGTGAGTGTACAGCTTGTATAACAGTGTAAATTTGCTTTTCCCTCAAAATAACTCAACACACAGCCATTAATGTCTAAACCGCTGGCAACAAAAGTGAGTACACCCCTAAGTGAAAATGTCCAAATTGGGCCCAAAGTGTCAATATTTTGTGTGGCCATCATTATTTTCCAGCACTGTCTTAACCCTCTTGGGTATGGAGGTCACCAGAGCTTCACAGGTTGCCACTGGAGTCCTCTTCCCCTCCTCCATGACGACATCACGGAGCTGGTGGATGTTAGAGACCTTGTGCTCCTTCACCTTCCGTTTGAGGATCCTCTGAGAGTTTTCTTTGCCATGGGGTGTCATGTTGAACTTCCAGTGACCAGTGTGAGAGAGTGAGAGCGATAACACCAAATTTAACACACCTTCTGTTTGAGGATGTCCCACAGAAGCTCAATAGGGTTTAGGTCTGGAGACATGCTTGGCCAGTCCATCACCTTTACTCTCAGCTTCTTTAGCAAGGCAGTGGATATCTTTGCATTTCTGCATGCCCATTTTTGACGTGTTTTGGCAGCCCTTACTTTTTCAGGCTGAGCTGGGGTATTACTAGAAGCAAAATGAGTTCACACAAAATTGTTGGTATGCCTATTTTTGGTATGGTAGCTGGAATTCCCCTTTTGGGTAGAAGATGAAGAGCCATTGGCTTTGTTAAGGGCACCCCAGGACCGTTTGTGGCTAGGATTGTTTTTTTAAGCACTCAGGTCTCCTGGTGCATCGAGATGACTGCAAAAAAAACAGGCACTTTAAAGCTGTCTTCTGATACCTTTCAAACTTTCTTTTTCTTCCAGTTTTCCAGAAGAAAAAACAATGAGAAGTGACTGAAATGAACGCCAGACAGACCGCAAAAAAAGTAAACCATTTACGCTGGGTGCATCTGTAGACTGATCTGAGGAGACGGAGCGTGCCATGGTGCCAGGAAAAGTGAGGGGGAGGTTTGGGTTCCTATTTTTATCACTGCTGCTTCAATTCTAAGGCTGTTCCAAGGGCTTAAAGGAGAATTAAACCTAATATTACAAAGTTTATTTAGTTTAGATGAAATGTTGGAAAAGTGACAGTGTATTCAAAGAGCCCTCCACCACCCAGGCTTTTATACTTACCGAGCTATGCCGCCTCTTTGATGCTGCACCCCAGCCCCTGTCGGAGCCCCTAACACCCAGGCTTAATAGTTGGCTGGTCATACCCACTTGTCACATGGGGGAGGTCTGTAATCAGCCTGAGCTCTATTTACCCTTTTAAGGTTCTGTAGGTCTTTTGTAAGCTCATGGGTTCATTGCTTCTGACTGTTACCGTGATGAAGGTTCCAGTAATCAGAAGGACAGTTATGAATAGGTACCTGACCCAACCAATCTCTGACATCCTTCAGAGGTATGGTTCGGAAGATGATACATATTTGAGGCACCTTAACAGAGTGTTCCCTACTTACTGGGCTTCTGTCTGAAGAAGAAGATGTGTGTCTTGAAGGAGCTCTACTTTGGCCTTACCCTCTCTCTACTTGGAGCCCCTCACATCCAGGCTTAATGGTTGGCTGGTCAGACCCGATTGTCACATGGGGGAGGTCTGTAACCAGCCTGAGCTCTATTTACCTCTTTTAGGTTCTGTAGGTCTTTTGTAAGCTCATGGGTTCATTGCTTCTACCTGTTACTGTGATAGAGGTTCCAGTAATCAGGACAAGTTATGAATAGATATCTGGCCCAACCATCTCTGATGTCCTTCAGAGGTATGGTTTGGGAGATGATTTTGGGATGAGAAATATTTTTGGCACCTTACCAGAGTGTTCTCTACCTCCTTCCTTGGGCTTCTTCTTGGAGAAGATGTGTGTCTAGAAAGAGCTCTGCTTGGGCCTTACCCTCTATGAGGTCATGTGCCAGAGGCCCAAGGACTCTGAAGGTAGTTGGGTAGGTAAAATGTTCTTCTTGTTGAAGAGTGTTGCAGAGAAGCTGGGCAAAAACTACCATATGGACATTGATGGGCAATGAACCTTCTTACAATCGTTGTATCTTTGACTGTTATTAGAGGGTCAAGGGCCAAACTCATTAGAGAGAGATGCACTGCTACTCAAGAAGGACTGTGATTGCTCTTACAGAGTCATTGATCCGGCTGGTTGCACTCACAGGACCAGCAATTACCAGGAGGCTGCTCTTGAAGCACTACTACTACTACTGCTACATAAGAATACCTGTCCTAATTATGTGCTAGTTTTGGATATCCTGCACTCCAAAACCATCTCTCTTAGAATAAAGTTTGGCAGTTACTTATTTTTCTCCCCACCTCACACCAAGAACCAGACCCCGAGATTAGGAAGTTAGCCTGCCACACTATTTATGGGGTTATTTCTGTATCACCCCAAGAGGAGGAGTGCTACACACTGAAGCCCAGTGTCCAGAAATCCAGTTAAAATCCATAAGGGGGAATAAAACTTTGATATTAAACACTTCAGTTTTCTCTCCAGATGTGGCTGTAGTGTCCCAGTCCACTCCATTGACTTTGTCGATAATTATGGAGCCCTTTTGGTAGTCTGTTCGAGATGCAGAAGAGGTGTTCCCAAACACACCCACTCTAGGCTTTTTTGTGTCACCCATTTAGAAATCCTGATATATCGAAGTGTCAATGCTGAGATATTTGTCTCACATCCCCGTCTATAGAGAACTGGAAAGAGGGACAATTTATAATATATAAGATCTAAGGAGACACACCCACTGCCACACCCTCAAACATAAGAGGAATGGAAAAAAGACATCCTATACCAGTATGGTTCTAAGAAAGGGACACGCTTCCTGTCACACCCCCACCCAAAAGGAACCAGAAGGATGAACCCCTTGTAATACTAAAGTTTAAAGAAAAAGACACACTCTCTGTCATACCTCTGATCCAAAGGGAACTGGAAGGAGGAACACTTTGTAATTGCAAGATTCAAAGAAAGGGACACGCCCTCTGTCACACCCCTGATCGAAAGGGAACCAGAAGGAGAAAACCCTTGTAACACCAAAGTTCAGAGAAAGAGACATACCCTCTGTCAACACCCCTGATCAAAAGGGAACAGGAAAGAGGAACCCCTTTGTAATACCAAAATTGAAAGAAAGGGCACACCCTCTGTCACACCCCTGATCAAAAGGGGACTGTAAGGACTATCACCTTGTAATCCCAAAGTTCAAAGGCAGAGACTACCCTTTGCCATACCCCTGCCCAAAAGGGAACCAGAAGGAGGAACCAGAAGGAGGAACCTCTCGCGAACCCAGTGTTTAGAAAAAGGGACATGACCTCTGTCACACCTCAGATCAAAAGGGAAATGGAAGGAGGAACCACTTGTAATCCCAAAATTCAAAGAAAGGGACTCCCTCTGTCACACCTCTTTAAAAAATGGAACCGAAAGGAGGAACTCCCTTGGAATACTAACATTCAAAGAAACGCATTCAAAGAGACACGCCCTCTGTCACACTCCCACCCAAAAGGGAAGTGGAAGAAGGAATTCCTCCTAACACCAAAGTTCAGAGAAATAGATATATCCTCCAACAAAAAGGGACCCAGAAGGAGGAACCCCTTGTAATCCAAAAGTTCAAAGACCTTTGTTACCTCAGATCAAAAAAGGAACTGATAGGACGATACCCTTGTAATCCCAAATTTCAAAGACAGGGACATGCCCTCTGCCACACCACTGTCCAAAAGGGAACTGGAAGAAGAAACTCATTGAAATACCAAAGTTTTGAGAAAGAGACACTTCCTCTGTCATACCCCTGATCAACATGGAACCAGAAGGAGAAGCCAACTTTATTTCCCAAAGTTAAAAAGAGACACCCTCAGGCGCAACCCCAATCAACAGAGAACTGGTAGGAAGGACCTCTTGTATGTCCAAAGTTAAAAAAAAGAGACACACCTTGTCATATCCCCACTCTGTAGGAAAAGAGCCACCCCTATAATACCAAAGTTCTACAAAAGTTACACACTCTCTGCCCCACACTTGGTCTAAGAGTGTAATTTGGATTAAAAAATATTTTTAATATGTTTATCATATAACCTACTATTTCTTCTTCTTTTTTCAGTTTCATGAACTGGACGGGTTGCAGATATTTCAATTAGACTGAGTCCTTAGTGGTAAAGTGAAACCAGAATCAGAGAGGAGCACAGAAGACACTTTTTCTGATTAACAAGGATAATTAATTTGCAATGACAATACGATTAATTGGTTATACCTAGAGACCCAAACATCCTTTCTATATGTTATAGAAATAGTTTTTATAAATATTTTAATAATCTTTATTTATATATATTTTTTTAATTTATTTAACTGTACCCTTGCCTTCAAAAAAGACAAATGTTTTAGTAGGCCCCAAATTATAACAGAAATACAGAACCTAGGTCTGTATATTTACATTACACCAAATATTTTATACTACATCCCAAATAACCTCTCACAGATGAATTTTAAAGCGCATTTTAATTTCCCCAAAAGCAAAAGCTCGGCTTCAACATTGTTTTTCGATATTAGCCAAATATCCCCCTGGCTTTTCCAAAGAGGAAAGAGGGGTTTATCGAGCAAGAGGGGGGGGGGGGGAATCTTCGGTAAATGCTTTCCAGATGTAGCCTTTCCCCTGTGTTATTGACGCTGTACATTTGTTCCTAACGGCCTGACTAACTCACAGGCCGAAGCCTGGTCTTCCTCACAGGGCATAAATCAGAAGAGCACATAAAATCTCTGGTATTTGATACACAATGCTGTGAAACAAAGCCTAAGTGTGTGTCTAGATGCTGGGGATCGGTGGGCTAAATTTGGTGCTTTTTCGGTAAAACCAATGGCCGTGGAGTTGGTCGTGAATTCCCAACAGAGCTCCATTAATTTGGATGTCCCAGTCTGAATCTAAATTTCAGTGTTAGTGGCTTGGATTCCCACAAAGAGACCAAAGGCTACTCCAATGGCTGTTTCTACTCAAGGTCTTCTTCTTCTGCCTTGGTCTAGGCTTCCTAAGCCTAAATGCTAAAAGATTTCTAGGACAAAGAGACCAAAGGCTACTCCAATGGCTGTTTCTACTCAAAGTCTTCTTCTGCCGTGGTCTAGGCTTCCTAAGCCTAAATGCCAATGCCACCAGATTCCACCTTTCTGACTTATATCCTTGGTAGAATTTTTGAAGGAAGTAACTTCTGCTGTTTTTTTGGCACCATCATCTCACCTTGCTGGTCCTCCAGGAGCTTCCCAAACCATTCTGCACAATTTTGCATCATCATCATCATTTTGGACCCTGGTTTAGATCCCATTATATATCAAGGGACTTCTTGTTTGGATATTCCAAATTTTGGAGGTTTGCTAATTGTACTACAGGTGGCGGGGGACCTGCCCCCCACCCAACTGCCCACCCAAACTAGGTCATGCAACCCCTCAGGACTGTACACATGCCACAGCCGCGTTGATTTGCTTTGAGGCCAAATATTAAATGGTATGCCACAGACAGTATCTCCAACTAATTCAAACCATTCAAGTTAATGGCGCCATGCAATAACTGCCCTACAACCTCATGCAGTGGGGTCAACATATTGAGGGTTAAAGCAGGTTGCAAGGAGGTGACATTTTGCCTCCTTACCTCCTTTCATACAATCTACTGCAGTATAGCCGCACATGTGAATGAACGCCAACTGTAAACCCAAAATGGCTTCTAACAACAAAATCAGATTAGGATGGAAAATAGTCAAAGAATATCTCATGGCAAACGTAATCAGTTAAAAAAGAAGTAAAGGCAAAGCTTTTTTTATTAATTTTGGGTAGAATATAGGAGGGTGATACCCTATCAACTGTAAACCGGACAAATGGTAAGGGTGAATCTCCTTAACGGGGGCAATTATAACCGTGTTCCAACCCATCTCCACAAAAAAAGTTTTGCCTTTACTTAGGCTTTAAAATACTTCACATTGTTTTTTTTTTTTGCCTTGTCCCAATTGGGAGAATTACTTTCATAGTTTCATAGTTAGTTTCATAGTTAGTAAGGTTGAATAAAGACATCAGTCCATCCAGTTCAACCTGAGTGAGTGTCTACGATTGTCCCTATCCCTGTACATTGCACACTCACATCGGTCCCTACCCTCAAGGAGCCCACAATCCAAGGTCTCCATCCATATACTAGGGCCAATTTTTTGGACAGAAGCCAATTAACCTACCTGCATGTCTGTCTCCTAGATAAAACAGGAAGTATTAGGACGCGTCCTTATAAAAAAAGGGAAATCTCTACCATTGCCCTTGGAACAAGTGGACATTTTTTCTTTATTTCTGTGCTGATGCCAACTCAAATTTTGAGTTTAGAGCTAGAGGTTGACTTTAAAGACATGTTGTCCCTTTTCCCTGAATGGGCAAGGTGGTGCTAATTAGGTTTCTAGGATGTTAAGTAAATGTTGTAAATGCTCCTGTGTAATCAGTGGAGCAGTTGTTGATTTATTTTGGCTGTTCTGGATTTCACAGGCTGTAAGTGTGATTGCTCTTCCCTGCCTTCTAGAGAGTTCTGAAACATAGGGAGCGGAGCAAGGCAAATGGGCAGCATGGATATGTATGGTGCGGCAGTCAATCCCTGAGAAAGTGTTCCCAGGTGGTGGCTGAGGAGCACATAAATAGTCTGGGCTTCAACCTGTCAGGATGCGGGTGGCTACCCCTTACTAAGCCCTTCTACAGATTCATGCTATTTTTCATTGAGGTCCTGGCTGTGTCAGAACCGGGGGGCCTACACCTGGAAGGCCAGGGTTGCCAACCATTAGTAAAGTCATGGACAGTTTGTGATTTTTACTTCTGTCTATTACGGACATTCATGGACAGATGTAAAAATGATGGATTTTACAAACTGTCTGTGAATTTACTGATGGTTGGCAACCCTGCTGGAAGTTTCCCTGGTACCCCAAGACTTTACCTAAGGATCCAGTCCACACAGCCTCACTAGAAGGCTTCTGGAAGAAGCTGAATGGGCACAGCTGCTCCCTTGGCCTTGTGAGTACTGACCATGTTTTCTGTGTCATGACCAACAAAACAAAGTAACTTGAATAAGAGAACTAAAAATATAAATGAAGATGGAACAAAAGTCAATAAAGATTGAGAAAAGAAGAATAAAATCTGCAGAAAACTTCTATGTTCTTTCAGTTACCATATAAAAATCTTTGTGCCAAGGTGCATGCCATAAACTGCTATACGTTTCATAGAACCGACCTGAATCTGTTGACCATTTGCGGTTTTCCATGTCCTTCAAAAACAACACCAAATTTCCTGCCTGCAACCATTAGCTACGCATGTCATCCAAATGTATTACATAATGAATGCCGCTATAAAGGGTAAAAGTGGAAAAAAACTTGCACTTTATGAAAAATCTGGTATTAATTTCACAGCTATTTCGAGAGGTACGTGTGGGAATGGTTCCAGTTCCCATGAATGTCGACCTGCCACGTTTCTGAGCCAGCAAAGGGGTTAAAGGCTACCTAGAGGATCCCTGACACGTCTGTAAAAAAAGAGTTGGTGGAGGAGGGGAGGGCAAATTGGGCAACTGGGCAATCAGCGGTGGGGTGGGATGGGGGGATTTTGTGAGGGAATACAGAGTTTTGGGACTGTATTATTACCAGCCTAAGTCTATGACTTTCCCCGGCTTAATGCGTATCAATAAACCTGTTGACCTCACGTAAAACCTGAGAGGTGATCAAAATAAAAAAAACCTGCTTCCCGAATTTGTGCGGTCCTTTATGTTTCCTGTGGGAAATATGGAATTTACGAGAAACATGATGGAAACGGTGTTTGATGGGGGGGTGGAAAAGGAAGCAAGTCAAGACATGACAAGTCCAATAGGCAACTCAGATGGTATATATTGACCTAACAGTTGATGGAATGATCACCAGGGCCCCTTTTCTGACATAGAAGACTTCTGTTTTATGTCACCCATTACACATTTCCGCATCTATAGACCCTATAACACCAGGCACCACTGAGATTTGCATAAACTTTTCTGCCAAGCCAAATGGTGGAATAGAATGACCTCAAGGTCCATTTCGCTGTCATAGAAGACCTCTCGTTGTCTCATCTTACCATGCACATCCTCTATATTTTCATATCTATGAACTCTAAAAGTCTACGCCTCAATTAAACTGAGGATAGGCCCTACCCCAAGGTGAATGTTCCACCATTTGGTTTGGCAGAAAAGGTAATGTTCATTCACTATGGGGTGGGGCTTACCATCATTATAAGTAAGGCATATCATTTCAGGATTCACAGATGTGGAAATATGGAGGATAGGCAAGGTAATAGGAGGCAAACAGAAGTCTTCTATAGCAGTGAAGAGGACCTTACTGTCATTCTATTCCACCATTTGGCTTGGCAGAAAAGTTAGCATTTATTTACCTTGGGTGGGGCTTACCATCAATGTAAATGAGATGTAGACTTTCAGGGTTCATAGATAAATGTAGGATGTGCATAGTAAGATGAGACAAACAAATGTCTTCTATGGCAGAGAAGTGGACCTTGTGGTCATTGTATTGCACCATTTGGCTTGGCAGAAAAGTTAACATTCATTCACCTTGGGGTGGGGCTTACCATCACTATAAATGAGGCATAGACTTTTAGGGTTCATAGATGTGGAAATATGGAGGATGGGTAAGTTAAGTCGAGACAAAATGATGTCTTCTATGGCAGAGAATAGGAACCTGTCATCAGTCTGTTCCACCATTTGGCTTGGCAGAAAAGTTAACATTCAGACTGATGACAGGTTCCTATTCTCTGCCATAGAAGACATCGTTTTGTCTCGACTTAACTTACCCATCCTCCATATTTCCACATCTATGAACCCTAAAAGTCTATGCCTCATTTATAGTGATGGTAAGCCCCACCCCAAGGTGAATGAATGTTAACTTTTCTGCCAAGCCAAATGGTGCAATACAATGACCACAAGGTTCACTTCTCTGCCATAGAAGACATTTGTTTGTCTCATCTTACCATGCACATCCTACATATTTACACATCTATGAACCCTGAAAGTCTACATCTCATTTATATTGATGGTAAGCCCCACCCAATGCTAACTTTTCTGCCAAGCCAAATGGTGGAATAGAATGACGATAAGGTCTTCTTCACTTCACTATAATCGCGCTTTACTAAAAACAGATAAGATACGGTAAAGATAGAAAATAATAATTCATAGAAAAACAAAAATGTTTTTGGATTTTCAAAATTCAAACAAAAGCAGAAGGACCTTTGAGTTTCCACTGCCGAATACTCTGCACAGACAAGATAAGGTAAAGATAGCAAATAATAATGTATATAAAAACAAAAATGTTTTTTGATTTTCAAAATTTAAACAAAACTGTAAAAAAAAAAAAAACATAAAAAAAAAACGGTAAAGATAGCAAATAATAATTTATGTAAAAACAAAAAATGCCTTTTGGTTTTCAAAATTAAAACAAAAGTCAGAAGGACCTTTGAGTTTCCACTGCTGATTACTCAGCAAATGTAGGCTTGAATGTCAAAAAATTCTTCCACATTGCTTTGACTCTTCAACACTATAATCACGCTTTACTAAAGACAAATAAGATACGGTAAAGATAGAAAATAATAATTTATAGAAAAACAAAAATGTTTTTTGGATTTTCAAAATTTAAACAAAAGCAGAAGGACCTTTGAGTTTCCACTGCTGAATACTCTGCAAATGTAGCTTGCATGTCAAATATTTTCAACGTTGCTTTGATTTTTCAACACTATGATTGTGCTTTACTAAAGACATAACAAAATACAGTAAAGATAGAAAATAATAATTTACATTTTTAAAATATTCTAAAAAAATTCTACCACATTGGTAATATTGGTAAAGATAGCAAATAATGATTTATATAAAACAAAAAATGTTTTATACATTTTCTAAATTTAAATAAAGCTGTAAAAAGTAGATAAAGGAGATAAGAAGTTAAAAAACAAGAACCTTCACGTTTCCACTGCTGATTACTCAGCAAATGTAGCTTGAATGTCAAAAGTGTTTCCATGTTCCTTTGACTCTTAAACACTGTGATCATGCTTTACTCAAGATGGGCAAAAAATTGGTATAGATAGCAAATAATAATTTGTGTAAAAACAAAAATGCTTTTTTGTTTATAAAAATGTAAAGAAAAGCTTAAAGGACCTTTGAGTTTCCACTGCTGATTACTCAGCAAATGTAGCTTGATTGTCAAATATTTTCAACGTTGCTTTGATTTTTCAACACTATGATTGTGCTTTACTAAAGACATAACAAAATACAGTAAAGATAGAAAATAATAATTTACATTTTTAAAATATATATATATATTTTTTTAACAAAACTGTAAAAAGAAGGTAAAGACTGTAAAAAGAAGAGAACAAATAATAAATATAGAAAATCAAATTTGATATAAAAACAGAAGGGTTTTTTGATTTTCAAAATTTAAACAAAAGCCAGAGGGACATTCGAGTTTCCACTGCTGATTACTCAGCAAATGTAGGCTTGAATGTCAAAAAACTCTTCCACATTGCTTTCAATCTTCAACACTATGATCGCATTTTACTCAAGATAGTTAAGATATTGTAAAGATAGCAAATAATAGTTTATATAAAAACAAAAATGTTTTTTTTATTTTCAAAATTGAAACAAAACTGTTAAAAGAAAATACAAAAACAATACAAAAACAAATGGTATAGCAAATATTATTTTAAATAAAAACAGATTATTTTTTTCAGAATTTAAAAGTCAGCAGCTACAAATACTGCAGCTGCTGACTTTTAATAATCGGACACTTACCTGTCCCAGGGTCCAGCGATGCGGGGGATTGAAGCCCCGCTCGTCTCTCCCTCCTCTAGGCGGTGCCGGTGTACAATCGTTCAAGCCCCACCATCCAAGTGGACATAGAGTTAGAATATAAAAGAGCCGAGCGCAGCGAGGCCGTGCCCGAAGCGTGGCGAGCGAAGCATGG
Source organism: Lithobates sylvaticus (assembly GCA_028564925.1). Lineage (NCBI taxonomy): Eukaryota > Metazoa > Chordata > Amphibia > Anura > Ranidae > Lithobates > Lithobates sylvaticus. Next base: position 23,132,437 of record CM053038.1, read on the forward strand.
CGAGCCCGCGAGGGGCCCTCTAAGTTCGAGTAGCCCTATGTCCGCTTGGATGGTGGGGCTTACACATCCACTCACGGCGCAGGCGCCGTTCATCTTCCGAGAATTTCCGAAAATCTTTATGCTTCGTACTGCGCATGATAGCCGGACTGTTAGTGACAGAACACCGGCATTGTAACTGCGGGCGGCCGGCTGTGGCTTCACAGCTGGGCACCCACTGCGCATTTGTGAGCCGTGCGCCGCGACTGGCCGCGCAATCATCTGGGACCTGTGACGTGTCCCAGATGATTGCCTAGAGGGCGGGGGGAGAGGTGATCTCCCTTCCGGCGCCAAGGGAAGTGACGTAAGGAGCTGAGGTGAGTAAGGAGGCAGATTACGAGGGACCCCCTAGCAACAGGTAGTAATAGGTAAATTAGGTAAAAATAAAAAAATTTCTCCAAATGTTTTTTTTTTTATTTATTTCATGCACATTAATGAAATCTTTTTTTTTGTTGGGTGGAACTCCACTTTAAGCAACATTTTCAAGTTTCCACTGCTGATTACTCAGCAAACGAAGCTTAAATTTCCACGTTCCTTTGACTCTTCCACGCTATGATTGTGCTTTACTCAAGACAGGCAAAGATAACAAATAATAATTTATGTAAAAACAAAAATGTTTTTTGAATTTCAAAATTTAAATAAAACTGTAAAAAAAAAAATAACTGTAAAAAAAAGAAGATAAAAAAACATAAAGATAGCAAATAATATTTTATATAAAAAATATTTTTTGGGATTTTCAAAATGTAAACAAAAGCCTGAAAGACCTTCAATTTTCCACTGCTGATTACTCGGCAAATGGAGCTTGAATGTCAAAAAATCTTTAACGTTGCTTTGATTTTTCAACACTATAATCACGTTTTACTCAAGACAAATAATATAAATATAATAATAATAATATAAATAATAATAACATAAATAATAAGTATAAACTCAAGCCTACATAGATAGATAGGGGAACGATCAAATGAACGATCAAAACGATTCAAAGTGGTTAACCCCTGCCAGGTTTTTATTTTACTGATTTAATTTATCTATATTTTGGGGTCTGTTTCCCATTGGGGAACTGCATCAGCCTGCACCACGTTAAAGCAACCCATTCAAAATCAATGAGCAACTAATGCACCAAAACGCATAAAAAATAGCGCATGCTCCATTTCTGGCACCCCATTGTGCCAACGCATACAGCGTGTATTTGCCGTGCGTTCCCGCAACACAGTAGTGTGAAGGGGCCCTTAGACAGAGGAAATTAAAAGTGTCTTTACTGGGGCTAGATGGTAAGTCGATCTTCTGTCTGTGATCCATCTCAGGCTGATGCTGTACAATCTAATATCACCAGGGTAGATTCTGATTTCAGCCTATAGGTGGCGCCATTGCTACACCACACTGACTCATAGCATAAGCTTTCCACTGTAATCATCCGGCTCATGTTACCCCAGCAGAGTGATTGGACTTATCTGATTCCAGTGTTGCATGTCGTTATCACCGGCGTGTATTCTTTTATGTTTATAGAGGAATTCTGACCTGTGTGTAATATCCCTGCGCTGAGACGCCGCAGAGAGTCATCTGCTTCTTTTAAATTGCAGAGTAATCAGCTGTGGAAAATCAGAGGTTTGGGCTTCTGGATGCAGCTGAGGATTAAAGACAAAAAGTAGAACATGCTGTTGTTTTCCTGCACTGGATTGTACTGGAACGCAGTAAAACACACGAAAAATGCACTGAAACGCACTGGAACACATGAAAAACGAATCAAAAACACACGGGACCCTAGTATAGTGAAAAAAAACAGGAAAAAAGAACCTGGAATGCATCCGGTAACGCATCAAAAACGCACCGGAACGTATCAAAAACTTGTTAAAAACGCACATGCAGAAACTCATCCATAACGGATCTGTAGTGCGTTTTTTGTGGTGTAAACCAGTCCTTATTTAGGGCCAGTTCACACCATAAAAACGCAGTCCGGATGCGTTCCAGATGCTTTTCTGCATACGCGTTTTTTGACACATTTTTGATGCATTCCAGTGCATTTTTTATGCGTTTTTGATGCAGTCCAGTGCATTTTCCCCCCTTTTCCCCTTTTCTTAACCTTAAATAAGGACATGTGTGTTCCAGTGCATTTTTGGTGCGTTCCGGTGCATTCCAGTGCGTTTTTGATGCTTTTTACAGCGTTTCAGTACAGTCCAGTGCAGGAAAAATGAAGTGCGTTTCTACTTTTTTTCTGGAACTGATCGCACTGGTGTGCTCTATGTCATTAAAAACCATATAACCTACTTTCCAATGCGTTTTTGCCCTTAGGGCCAGTTCACACCATAGAAATGCAGTCCGGGTGCGTTCCAGATGCTTTGCTGCAATCACGTTTTTAATGCGTTTTTGGTGCGTTTTTGATGCAGTCCAGTGCATTTTTCCCCTTCCCCCCCCACAACCTTAAGGGCCAGTTCACACCACATGCAGTCCAGTGCGTTTTTTTTCTGCATCAAAAACGCATGGAAAGTAGGTTATATGGTTTCCAATGGCATAGTTCACACCAGTGCGGTCAGATCCAGTGCGTTCCATGTCCAGAAAAAAAAAGTAGAACATGCTTCATTTTTTCTGCACTGGACTGTGCTGGAACGCTGTAAAACGCATCAAAAATGCACTGAAACGCACCAAAACGCACCTAAATTGCACTGCAACACACTTGTCCTTATTTAAGGTTGAGAAAAAAGAGGGAGGAAAAAAAGCACTGGACTGCATCAAAAACGCACCAAAAACGCATCAAAAACTCACTGGAACGCATCAAAAACGCGTATGCAGAAAAGCACCTGGAACGCATCCGGACTCCGTTTCTATGGTGTGAACCGGCCTCTAAATAAGGACATGTGTGTCCCAGTGCATTTTTGTGCGTTTAGGTGCATTCCAGTGCGTTTTTGATGCGTTTGACAGCGTTCCAGTACAGTCCAGTGCAGAAAAAATGCAGCATGTTCTACTTTTTTTTCTGGAACTAACCACCCTGGAACTGACCGCACTGGTGTGAACTATGCCATTGAAAACCATATAACCTACTTTCCATGCGTTTTGGATGCAGAAAAAAACCCGCACTGGACTGCATGTGGTGTGAACTGGTCCTAAAGGTTAAGAAAAAAAGAGGGGGGGGGATGCACTGGACTGCATCAAAAACGCATCAAAAGAAGCATCTGGAATGCATCCGGACTGCGTTTCTATGGTGTGAACTGGCCCTTGGGCTCGGTTTCCATTGCTGCGACTAGATAGTTCAAAGTCGCATGACAATTTGCACCCCTTTGATGGCAATGGAGCCGTTTCTAAGCGCTGCAGCTCAAGAAGCAACAACTTAGAAAAAGGTCCCTGCACTATTTTTGGGCACCTACATTGCAACTGGTATTGACTTCTCTAACGAAGTGTCAAGCAAGCCGCAATTAAGCTACTGTGGCCACCATGCCAGCATCTTAGCAACCAAAGAAGTTGGTTGCTAAGACACTGGCGGCTGGGTTTCAGAATGTCGTAGGTTACTATGGTGCAGGCAAAACTAGCGTCTCATCAATCAGCGGCAATTTTTCCCCCTGAAACACTGACAAAAGTCAGTAAGATCTCTGGTAAGCAACCCTTTTACCACGGCAACCCTATGCGCCCATTTTTGCTGCCACTCTTTGGTTGCTAGGATGCTGGTACAGCAACCAACGCTACTGTGGCCACGCTGCCAGCATCCCAGAAACCAAAGAAGTTGGTTGCTAAGACACTGGCGGCTGGGTTTCAGAATGTCATTGGTCATTATGGTGCAGGCAATACAAGCGCAATAGCAAACGGCGGCCATTTTTTTCTCCCGAAACACTGACAAAAGTCAGTAAGAACCCTGGCCGTGCCACCCTGTCACCATGCCAACCCTGTGCAGCCATTTCTGCTGTCCCCTCTTTAGCATACTAAAGACACCCAGCTCACTGATCAGGGCAGACCCGGGATCCCCAACCCAGTGCGAGGGACTTTGGGCATGACGGGGATGGTGATTGGTTTGCTCAAATGTCCTTCAAAGGCCTGTTGAGTAGACTGAGTACTCCTCAATTGCCAAGGGAAAATCAGTACATATAATTGGATATGACAAGGATTGGAGTTGCCATGTAATTAGACCAATAAGGAAATTGCATGCTTCCTTACTGGGCAAATGATGTATAAGAGCATGGGGGTGAACCGTTAAAGAGCCTAAGGACCCTTTTACTGGTTCATTACCAAGAGGAAGTGTGCCTAAGGGGGAGGGGGTCATTCTTAAAATAATAATTTTCAAACAAGTTGGTGAAAATTAGATCCTGAGAAACAGAGGAAATCCAGAGGGTTTTTTTTTACCAATTTTACTCCAAATTTTACCAAAATTTTTTAACCAATTTTTATAATGTAATATCTAATGTTTAAGGTACTAGAATATTTCCATCAAAAAAACTTGGTGAACATTTGACCCTGAGAACCAGAAAATCCAGAGATTTTTTTTTTCAAATTCTCCAATTTATGTACTAATTTTACAGGAACTGTTCAAGGAACTGTTTAATATATTTATTATATGTAAGGAGAAAGTGTAATGTCCAATTTTTATAATGCAATATCTAATGTTTAAGGTACCAGAATGTTTCCTTCATCCATCAAAAAACTTGGTGAACATTTGTACCCTGCAAACCAGAAAATCCAGAGATCTTTTTTTTTCAAATTCTCCAAATTTTGTACTAATTTTACCATTTTTTTTTTCACCAATTCAAGGAACTGTTTAATATATTTATTATATGTAGGGGAGAAAGTGTAATGTCCAATTTTTAATGCAATATCTAATGTTTAGGGTATCAGAATGTTTTGTTAATTCACCAAAAAGTTGGTGAACAATTGACCCCGAGAACCAGAAAATCCAGTGATTTTTTTTTCAAATTCTCCAATTTTTGTACTAATTTTACCATTTTTTTTTACCACTTCAAGGAACTGTTTACAATTTCTCCTTATATATAATACATATATTAAACAGTTCCTTGAAGTGGTAAAAAAAAAAAAAGGTAAAATTAGTACAAAATTTGGAGAATTTGAAAAAAAAATCTCTGGATTTTCTGGTTCTCGGGGTCAATTGTTCACCAACTTTTTTGGTGAATTAACAAAACATTCTGGTACCCTAAACATTGGATATTACTTTATACAAAGTGGACATTACAATTTCTCCTTTTCATTTCATTTGGAAATTTTACAAATTTGGAAATTTTACAAATTCTCCAATTTTTGTACCACTTTTACTTCAAATTTTACCAAATTCTTTTACAAATTTATTATACTGTTAAAAATATGTGTAAAAAGTACTTTGGCGCTGTTATGTACACATCTGGAAAGAAAAAAAATATTAATAAATAAATAAACGAACAGCTACAACACTACACTAGTGATCTCACACTGCAACACATTAATACTAATTCCTGTATTAGTATTAACTGTTAAAAATATATTTATTATATGCAAGGATAAATTGTAATGTCCAATTTGTATAATGTAATAGATTAGCTATTAAGGTACAGAATTTTCCTTTTTTACCAATTCTCCAATTGTTATACCAATTTTACTCCAAATTTTGTAAATTTTTTCACCAATTGAATGGACTATTTATTATGTATTTTATGTAAGAATAAATTGTAATGTCCAATTTTTATAATGTAATATCTAATGGTTACGGTACCAGAATTTTCCTTAATTCACCAAAAAAAATGGTGAACATTTGACGCAGAGAACCAGAAAATCCAGAGATTTTTTTTACCAATTCTTCAACTTTTGTACCAATTTTATTCCAAATGTTAATTTTTTTTTTACCAATTCAAACTACTGTTTAACATATTTATTAATGTAATGATAAATTGTAAAATCCAGCTTTTATAATGTAATATCTAATGTTTAAGGTACCAGCATTTTTTTTCTAAAATTCACATCTGACCCCAAAACCTTTTGGCTTCACTCTCCCACCGTAATTTCTTCAATCTTTTTTTTTAACACAATCCCAACTTTGAATCAGTTTTTGTAGTCTGAAAAACGAAACTAGTACTACTAGTGTGCGTCCAGCCGAAGGTGATTTTCTTCTTATGAGAAGACACGAGCGGAATTTCCGTCGGAAAAATCTTGGATGGTTTTTCCGACGGAATTCCGCTCAAGCTTGGCTTGCATACACACAGTCACACAAAAGTTTGCTGAACTTTCGACCGCCAAGAACGCGTTGATGTACAACACTACGACGAGCCGAGAAAATAAAGTTCACTGCTTCCGAGCATGCGCCGAATTGTTTCCGAGCATGCGTAGGAATTTTGCGTGTCGGAATTTCCGATAAAAACTTTTTCCGACCAAAAAAATTGAGAACCTGCTCTCAATTTTTCTGTTGGCTGGAATTCCGCCAGCAAAAGTCCGATGGAGCATACACGCGGTCGCATTTTCGGACCAAAATCTCTCATCTGACTTTTGCTAGCGGAATTTCTGATCGTGTGTAGGCGGCATTAGACAGTTGTCAGTGGAACAAGTGTCCCCCATTAGAAGATTTTCTCTAGAATTCTTTTCTGGTGGCAACAAAACTTTTGGATTTCCCATCACTTTCAATCCTGGTAACAGTTGTCCCCAGGACAACTCCAGAGGGTACGTTTGTTTAGTGAGACACAGAACCCTTGTCAGGTTTGTATTGCTGTCTAACTCCTTTTAACTTCATTCAAAACTCAAAAAAAAATAAAAAATCTTGGCTTTAGGCACACTTTAAGGGGTCTATTTTTAAAAAGTTCCACCCAGGATTTACACATTTTGGTAATTGGATTCAGCTGGAAAATGTGTGAATCCAAATGTATAAATAGACCAAATACTAGACTAGAGATAGAGGTGTGATCTATGTGATTTTGGCTGAGGAATGATTACTGGTGACAGATGTGGTGGTTGCTTAGTCTCCGAGACTTCTGACCTCCGGGTTCTTTGGACGGATATACCTCATTAATAGGAGAGGTCAGAGGGTAATAGAGAGACTTGTTTTAGATGTCAGGAAGTTATCTCTGAACACATGGAACTTTGAAGAAGATAGCCAACAACAGCAGACCACGTTGGGTTCCTTTCATTCTAACACGTAGGAAAACGGGCTACAGCTGACAACAGCTCACTAAAATAGGACAATGGAGATAGTAGGGTCACAAAATGGCCTTAGGGTGGTGCGGAGATTCCTTGTGACCTGAAAATAATTTCATGGGTTCTGGGCATGACAAATCTGTATTTCTGCTGGGAACATGGAGATGTTAGGGTCACAAAATGGCCTTAGGGTGGCGTGGAGGTACCTTGAGACCCAAAAATGTTTTCATGAATTCCTCTGGGGTTAGAAGGTTGGGAAAGGCTGATCTAGATGCTGAGAATGCTCATTGGGTACTTTGGATCATGGTGACCCCAGAGGAGTATGTAATCCCTTCAGATATGTTGTTCACGCATCCTTGCTGAAAATGTGTGAACAACATATGTGAAGGGATTCCATACACCTCTGGGGTCACCATGGACCAAATTACCCAATGAGCATTTCCACTATCTAGGTCAGCCTTTCTCAACCTTTTAACCCCAGAGGAACCCATGAAATCATTTTCAGGTCTCAAGGAACCTCAGCTAAAATCACAAAATGGCCTTGAGGTGATGTGGAGGTTCTTAAGAAAACGGGCTACAGCTGACAACAGCTCACTAAAACAGGACAATGGAGATAGTAGGGTCACAAAATGGCCTTAGGGTGGTGTGGAGGTTCCTTGCGACCTGAAAATAATTTCATGGGTTCTGGGCATGACAAATCTGTATTAATGCTGGGAACATGGAGATGTTAGGGTCACAAAATGGCCTTAGGGTGGTGTGGAGGTAGCTTTAGATCCAAATTGTTTTCATGGATTCCTCTGGGGTTAGAACGTTGGGAAAGGCTGATCTAGATGCTGAGAATGCTCATTGGGTACTTTGGTCCATGGTGACCCCAGAGGAATATGTAATCCCTTCAGATATATTGTTCACGCATCCTTGCTGAAAATGTGTAAACATATGTGAAGGGATTCCATACACCTCTGGGGTCACCATGGACCAAATTACCCAATGAGCATTTCCACTATCTTGGTCAGCCTTTCTCAACCTTTTAACCCCAGAGGAACCCATGAAATCATTTTCAGGTCTCAAGGAACCTCAGCTAAAATCACAAAATGGCCTTGAGGTGATGTGGAGGTTCTTTGAGATCCACATTTTTTTTCATTGGTTCCTCTGGGGTTTGAAGGTTGAGAAAGGCTGCTCTAGATCCTGGGAATGCTCGTTGGGTAATATGGCCCATGGTTACCCCAGAGGCGTAGGGAATCCTTTCAGATATGCTGTTGACACATCCTTGCTGAGAATGTGTGAACAACATATCTGAAGGCATTCCCTACTCCTCTGGGGTCACCATGGTCTATATTATACAAAGAGCATTCCCGGCATCAAGATCAGCCTTTCTCAACATTCTAACCCATGAAATAATGTTCAGGTTTCAAGGTATCTTGGCTAAAACCAATTTATCAGAAATCAGTGGTAAAAATACCATGTACATTGCTAGTGAGAAAAATGCCCGTCTTACAGAGGTGGTCATAGTGCTACTCTTACAGAAGGCTAAAAAAGACCATTGATGTCATGCTGTTGGTTCCTCTAAGTGGCGTTGGGCCGTTGGCCATGGAACTCTGTGGGCACCATCAAATGGTAAGTCAATCCGTCACAACTCAAGGAACCCCTACCAACCTGTGGAGGAACTCTATGATTCTACAGAACCCTGGTTGAGAATGGCTAATCCATACCAAATGCAAAAGTGGGTTGTACTTGGTGCTAGACAGATGTCCATAATAAAGAGGGCACTGAGTGTACTTTATTTCTTTACTTAGGCACAGCTGCAGTGCTTCCTGGCCAGCATTAGCAGCACACGGGTCGCCTTTACTTGCTGGCTGAAGTTGCTCTTTCAACTCCATTAACAGAAAAAATAATAAAGAAAATTAATCTTGGATGAAAGACGTCAGCTAATGTGTTTGGAACGATTTCCTGCTTGTAGTGGTTTATAGAAGGGGATTAAGTTTGACAGATTGTGTGACTATTGGGAACAGTTCTCCCCCATATGACAGCAGTGTACACATGTTCTTATCCCCGGAGACATGCCTGGGCAGCACTCCATCCTCCTCACACAATGCGCTCTGATCCTGCCACAGACACTGAAAGTGCCTCAAGTATTTATACAGCATCCTTTGACTCCGCTAACGTTCAGTGGCAATAATATTTTGGGTGGCTCATGGCAAATTACCCCCCACTGCCTACACTTCATATTAACCCTTCAGAATGGTTCCATTAAAGAACGGCTATGTTTAAAAATTCGGTCTGCCAGAAACTGATACTGGGTTATGTCACCTACCAGTTTCCTGTTTCTACTGGGGCTCCAAGAGTGAGAGACCTTCACTGGAGTTCTCTGCTTTACTGTCTTGCCCCTGTCCATGGGCGTCCGCAGGTAGGGGCAAGGGGGGTGAAGTGCCCCCCCCCTGGAATCAGGGATCGGATCTTAAATTCAGCACAGTTGCGTCTCTATCGAGGTGCAGCACCCGGGTGCCACCCACCAGTGGGGTGACACCATTAAGGTGCTGTCAAGCCCCCCCATCAGTGTAGTGTGACTTTGGGCTCTTTTCCCTGTTCAGTCCAGCAGAGAACTTGGCGGTGCTGTGACAGAAGAAAGGCGAGCTGCGGGCTATCAGAGGTTTCCCCCCGCTCACCCCACCCATTCTCCTGTCAGGGAGAAGAGATGGCGGCTCTCACCAGGTTCCCCACCCAGCTTTCTGCCGCTCCGTTCCTTCCCTATTGGCCATAACTGAGGGCCAATCAAAGGAGACTAGGAGAGGCAAGCTTCATGGGACATGTAGGCCCAAAAGATTGGCGGCCCCATTTTCCACAGGGAGGAGGCTACAGCTCGATCAAGAGAGCGATTGAGAGACTGCAGCCTGGAAAAAAGCTGAGGGAGAGAGTTCTACAGGACAAAGAAAGAGGAGTCGTGAGAGAGCCACGCTGCCCAGCGCCACAAGAGAGAGCCATGCACCAGAGAGAGAAAGACTGAGCCACTACCAGGGTACAGACATACTACACTATTGAACAGTGTCGCCCCCGGGAAACCCAGAGTGAACGATCGTCCAGCCGGAGTGATCACTGCTGTAGTTTCGCTGGGTCTGGTAAGAGGGCCTGTTGGCCATTATCCATTACTTATCCTTGTTATACATCCTTGGATTGTAATACATCTGCAGACTCTGACCATAATAATGTGATAATGACATTGTCGAAAAGGGGCGGTGCATGGGGGTGACCCTAAAATTAAAAAAGTTCTGCGGACGCCCATGCCCCTGTCATTGGTCAAGTCAGAGAAGTCTAGGTTTTCTTCTCCAATGTAAATCGAAGAGAAGTCCATGATAAAGGGTGATTCCCTGTGATAGGACCCTATCTTAGGAACTCCTCTATATAACCCTAGTACTAACCTCCTCATAAGCCTCATTCTAACCCTCCCTGTAATCCTAAATCTAACCATTCCTACAACCGCAGCACTAACCCACCCTATAAACCAGAGCTATTGGCTACTAGCCTCTATGTAGTCCCGTCGTAGGCAACAAACGTCACCACGTTCAGACTGATCGGATTTTCCGACAACTTTGTCCGACAGTGTGTATGCAACACCAGTGTCGGACAAATTCCGTCGGAAAAAATCCGATGGATTTTGTGGTCGGATTTTCCGACCGTGTGTACGGGGCATAACACTGATCCTTCCTGTGACCCTAACACTAACCCTCCATATAACCCTAATACTAACCCTGCCTGTAACCCTAACACTAAACATAAATGTAATCCTCACACTAACCCTCAATCATGTAACCCCAACACTAACCCTCTCTGTAACCCTAATACTAACCCTTACTATAACCCTCCCACTAACCTTTCCTGTACTGGTCACGCTAACCCTCCCTGTAACCCTAACACCAATCCTTCCGGAAACCCTAACACTAATCCTTCCTGTTACCCTAATACTAACTCTCCATATAACCTCAACACTAACCCTGCCTGTAACCCTAACACTAACCCTTCCGGTAACCCTAGCACCATAACACTTTCCTTCTTGCACAACAAAACAAAACACCAAAAGTGAACCAAAAAGTGTATGTGAACATACACAAAAAAGTGCACTTAGGGTGTGTCATATGGTCCCCTCTCAAAGAGGAAAGACCCTTCCCTGACCCCCTGGGGTGCAAGACTTCCAACAGGGGCAAGGCCACACTTAGGTCCACCTAACCAAAATGTCTGCCAGGCCCCACTCCTCATAATTAGCCAAGGCCAACCAATGAGTACTAGGTGAGGGCCTCCCCAAGGCAGAGGATGAAGGAACCTAAGGGCCACACATCCTCCCCCCTAGACCTGCCAGTTCGCTGTCTATGCAAATGCTCAGCTCTACCAAATTTTTCCATAATTTAAATGGCCACTGAGAGCTATTCCTTAAGATAGCTCTCCTTTATCCTTAGATAAAGATCAGAAGACCACGCCACCTTCCTGTTTACCGTTTTTTTTTCTTTTAGAGCCCCCGGTGAACACACAGAAAAAAGTGTACATAGGGAGTGCCATATGGTCTCCTCCCAAGGAGGAAGGGCCGTTTTCTGATCCCCCGGGGTGCAAGACTCCCGACAGGGGCAAGGTCACACTTAGGTCCACCTAGCTAAAAGCCCTGGCCTCAAGATCAGCCAAGGCCAACCAACGAGTACTAGGTAAGGTTGCTAGAATGCTAGTATGCATCGGGAGCTTTCCAGTACCCACCGGCTACTGTGTTGGGAGCACACAGGGAGCGCACTCTCGGCATGGCAAGCTGTTTTAACGGGGCTGCATATATGCGTTAAGGCCCACACTACCCACACATATATGCATGCTTTGGGCGTTAAGGGGCTAAGAATGATCAGAAGACCACCACCACCTGCCTGTTTACCGTATTTTCTTTCTCTTTTAGAGCCCAACAAACAAAAAAGGGTGTGTCATATGGTCTCCTCCTGAAAATGAAGGACCCTTCCCTGATCCCCTGGGGTGCAAGACTCCCGATAGGAGCAAGGCCACACTTAGGTCCACCTAACCAAAAGGCAAAAACCAAACAATGAGTACTAGGTGAAGGTCTCTCCCGAAGATAGACCCTCCAAGGCAGGGGAGGAAGGAATCTAAGGGCCACACATCCCCTAGACCTGCCTGTTCGCTGTCTTTGCAACATTTTCCAAAATTTACTAAGCAATGGCCGCTGAAAGTCATTCCTTAACCCCTTGACGCCGATTTCCTTCCAGCTCCTTAAGGGCTCTAAAAGCCTGGGAGGCAGAGGCGGGCATTCGGGTCATGTGACCGCTGTGATTGGCTGTCACATCGGTCACATGATCAGAAAGCTCCCGATCGCAAGTATGCATCGGGAGCTTAGCGATCCCCGCCGGCTACCGTGCTAGGAGCATGCAGGGAGTCTGCGCTCAGCACGGCAAGTAGTTTACACTCTGCGTTAAGGCCCACCCACTGAGAGACTGAATATATGCGTACTGTTGGCGTCAAGGAGTTAAGAATAATCAGAACACCGCTGCCACCTGCCTGTTTACCATATTTGTTAGAGCCCGCGGTGCACAAAAAACAAAAGTGAAACAAAAAAGTGTATGTGGACTTAGGCCGGCCATACACAGAGCAAATTTTTTTCCTGTAACCATAAGTTGCAGGAAAGAAATTTGCTTGATTCCCCCATCAACACAGCCAGTGTTGATGTGGGAATCCCTCCTGCCAGGCCATTGTCTTCTCCCAGTGTGAGGGAGGGTGCAGGTGAAGCAATCCCTGCTGGGAAAAGACAGGGATTATCGCAAAAGGCTATAGCAGCAGCTAGCGCTAATCGCAAGAGAATCTGGCAGCCTGGTGGTACCCAAGTTGATCGATCTATCAACTTGGTACATTCAGCCTGCCCATTAACAGTTAGAATCTTGGCTGAACTGGGTGTGTTATATGGTCTCCTCCTGAAGAGAAAGGACCCTTTCCGGGGTGCAAGACTCCAGACAGGGGCAAACCCATACTTAGGTCCACCTAGCCAAAATGCCCAGTGGACCCTGCTCCTCATGGACAGCGGACGCCAACTAATGAGAACTAGGAGAAGGGCTCTCCTGAAAATAGACCCTCCAAGCATGGGCGTCCACAGGTCGGGGCAAGTGCCCCCCCTCCCCGGAATCAGGAATCGGATCAGGAGTTTGTTCCCCACTCAGTCTTTATCCTAGTGCTGGCGGCCGGCCCTGTCCTCACCCAGAATGAAAATGGGTCTTGCCAGCTGCTGGCCATCTTGGGCATCCTACTGGCATGCAAGGTACCGCACTGAGCATTACACACACCACTGGGACATAGGGGCACTTGAGGGACTGCAGACAAGGCTAGGCGGTCCCTCTCTCTGACCCCCCATCACCCCTCTCTGTCACCCCCTCTCTCTCTGTCACCCCTCTGTCTTTTTCACCCCCCTCTCTCTGTCACCCCACCCCTCTGTCTCTCTCTGTCACACTCCTCTCTCTCTGTCACCCCCCCTATGTCTCTTTCTGTCACCCCCTCTCTCTGTCACCCCCTTTCTCTCTGTCACCCCCCTCTCTGTCTCTCTCTGTCACCCCCTACATGTATGCAGTCTCTTATAGTCTCTTGAGCCATGTCCGCAGTCTCATATAGTCTCTTGAGCCATGTATGCAGTTTCTAAAAGTCTCTTGGGCCATGTATACAGTCTCTGGTCATCTCTTGTGCCATGTCCGCAGTCTCTTAAGTCTCTTGAGCCATGTATGCAGTCTCCGACAGTCTCTTGTGCCATGTCTGCAGTCTCTGACCATCTCCTGTACTACGTCTGCAGTCTCTGACCGTGATAATGACATTGTCGAAAAGGGTCAGAGCATGGGTGACCTTAAAATTATGCCCCCCCCCCCCCCCGAAAAAAGTTCTGCGGACACCCATGCCTCCAAGGCAGGGGATGAAGGAACCTAAGGGCCACACATCCTCCCCCTAGATCCTGCCTGTTCGCTGTAACTTCAAATGCTCAACTCTGCCAACTTTTTCCCTATGCCAAGCGAAGAAGGGAAGGGTTAAGACGCAGCTTATTTCAAGGGGGGCAAAACCCTGCAGACACTTGTCCACCCTGTCCACTTAGTCACTTGGTCCTTTCGTTGGCCACCATCAGCTTCATCCATGGATGTAAAAATTGGGCAGCTGTCAGCTTTGCTTAATCTTTTACAGTGAGTTAATTTTCAGCTTAAGTTAAACAGTTTTTCTTTTTCGACTTTTGTTTTACTTTTTAAGTAGGTGGTGGTATGTAAGATAAAGCCACCAGGTGGGACTGGTGAAGGTTTTGTTGTGTTGCTCCTCCCAGGGGAAGCACAGTAGAGCGGTGGGGAGGGGGGGTGTGTGAATGGCAGAGAGAAGTTTGAGATCTAGGAGGAGGAGGAGGAGGGGGGGGTGAGTATATATAGACAGCAGCATGCTGTGGATCGCATTTGTTGAACCTGCAGAGATTGGACAGGCAGGCTGACTCAGGGAGCCACCACTGTACAAAGAGGATATCCCAGACTGACACGTTCAGACTCCTGCTGATCTCATCAACCTTTTTTTTTTTTTTTTTTCCATCTGAAAATTGCAGAAAGGTGACTGAGCCCTAGGCGTGCGCTCTCGTTTTTTTGCGTGCAGAATACCTCCGTCTTCTTTTCCTCCTTGTCATCTGGTCCTCCGACTTAACCCAAAGATGCCCAACTTCTCCGGGAACTGGAAGATGAAATATTCGGAAAATTTCGAGGAGCTCCTGAAGGCGTTGGGTGAGTGAGCGCACGGAACAGCGATACGTCTTCCTCGCTGCTTATTGTGTGCCGAGTTAGCTTAGGGCGGCTTTAGGTTTTCGGGGTCGGGCGTGATGATCCATAATCCAAGTCTGTATTTTATTAAATTTATCTCCTAGTCCTAATATAGACCTGGAGGATGATAGGCAGATATCATTTTTTTTATTTTTATTTCTTTCTGATAGATATCAAGGGAGACATGATATACATACAAGGGAGACATGATATACAAGGGAGACATGATATACAAGGGAGACATGATATACAAGGGAGACATGATATACATACAAGGGAGACGTGATATACAAAGGAGACATTATCTACTACACAAATATCTTGTTCTAAAACAATAATATCAATAGATTTCTACATATCACCTAATTTGTATTTGTCCTAATACAGATACCAAGACTGGTCTTAATACAGATGCCGAGACTGGTTCTAATCCAAATACCAAGACCGTTCCTAATATGGATACCAAGACTGGTCCTAGTAAAAAAACCAAGACCAGTCCTAGTACAGATACCAAGATCGGTCCTAGTACAGATACCAAGACTGGTGCTTATATGGATACCAAGACTCGTCCTAGTACAGATACCAAGACTGGTTCTGATACCGATACCAAGACTGGCTCTAATACAGATACCAAGACTAATCCTAATACAGATACCAGGACCAGTCTTCATATAAGTATCAGTACTGGTCCTAGTACAGATTTCAAGAACAGTCCTAGTACAGATATCAAGAACAGTCCTAGTACAGATACCAAGATTGGTCCTGGTACAGATATCAAGACCGGTCCTAATACAGGTACCAAGACTCGTCCCAGTACAGATACCAAGACTGGTTCTGATACAGATACCAAGACTGGTTCTAATACAGATACCAAGACTAATCCTAATACAGATATCAAGAACAGTCCTAGTACAGATACCAAGACCGGTCCTAATAAGGATACCAAGACCAGTCCTAGTACAGATATTTAAACCCGTCCTAATACAGGTACCAAGACTGGTTCTGATACAGATACCAAGACTGGTTCTAATACAGATACCAAGACTAATCCTAATACAGATACCAGGACCAGTCCTAGTACAAATACTTGGACCCATCCTGATACAGATACCAAGACCGGTTCTAATACAGATACAAAGATTGGTCTTAATATCTATATTAGGACGGGTCTTCATATTAGTATTAGTACTGGTCCTAGTACAGATATCACGAACAGTCCTAGTACAGATATCAAGAACAGTCCTAGTACAGATACCAAGACCGGTCCTAATAAGGATACCAAGACCAGTCCTAGTACAGATGTTTAAACCCGTTCTAATACAGGTACCAAGACTGGTCCTGGTACGGATACCAAGATTGGTCCTAGTACAGATATCAAGACTGGTCCTAATACAGATACAAAGATTGGTCCTAATACTAATATGAAGACCTGTACTAATATAGATATCAGTACTGGTCTTGATACAGATACCAAGACCCATCCTAATACAGATAGCAAGACTGGTTCTGGTATGAATACCAAGACTGTTCCTAGTACTGATTTCAAGACCAGTTCTAATGCAGATACCAAGACCAGACCTAGTACAGACACCAAGACCCATCTTAATACAGATTCCAAGACCCATCCTAATACAGATACCAAGACTGGTTCTAGTACAGATATGAAGACCAGTCTAGTACTGATTCCAAAATCGGTCCTAATACAGATACCAGGACTGGTCCTGGTATGGATACCAAGATTGGTCCTAATACAGATACCAAGACCAGTCCTAGTACAGATACTTAGCCTAATCCTAATACAGATTCCAAGACTCGTCCTAATACAGATACCAAGGTATCTTGTCATAATACGACTCATCGTAATATAAAAGGATTTACATCAAAAAGTTAAATTCGGCACAGATCAATTTTTTTTTTTCTCCTTACGTGTTCTGATACATAGATATTTTTTCATCTCCATATGGTAATACAAATACGTTAGACATCTCTATTGAATGCTAATACATAGAATTCATATCTGACATCTTGTCCTAAGGGCGCCTTTAAATCTATACATTTACCGCAGCGCACAGTAACACGCGGTCATTTGTGATGCGGTACCATTTATTTTTTGAACTGCAGCAGGTCCAGGTTTCTTTACACTGCCATGCGCTGGCTGCCAACACAATGTGATCGGCTGCCATGACGCAATGGGCGATAGCGTGTGAAATACGGTACGGTAATGCACCGCGGTGGACCGCAAAGGTCTGAAGCGGCTCCTTTGCACAAAGGATTCGATCAATATCCCACTCTTCATATTAACATCAGATTGATCATTCATGTATTGTGCCCTAATATACAGGTTTTAGGTTCATATATGCTTATACCTTCCCCCTAATTTACAGATGGTCAGATCAATATCCAATGACACATCCTATGATATCAAATTGATACTTACATGTCTTGTAATATTCATTGGATTATGATATGTCCTACCTCCTCCTAATATACGGATATGGAGAGATCCATGTCTGATACATTGTCCTAATACACAGATAATCAGATCAATATCCTATGCACAGATATTAGATTGATATTTCATATCTTGTAATATTCATTGGACTATGATATGTCTTACCCCCCCCCCCCCCTTCCTAATACACAGTCTAGGAGATCCGTGTCCAAAACATTATCCTAATACACAGATAATGAGAACATTGAATTTTACATCTCTTCCTAATACACAGATAATCCGATCAATATTCCACAGATTGATATCAGATTGATATTTGGTATCTTGTAATATTCATTGGATTATATGTCCTATCCTCTCCTAATTTACAGATAGGAAGAGATCCATATCTGATATATTATCCTAATACACAGATAATGAGAACGTTACACCTCTCCCTAATACACAGATAATGAGAACGTTACACCTCTTCCTAATACACAGATAATGAGAACGTTACACCTCTTCCTAATACACAGATAATGAGAACGTTACACCTCTTCCTAATACACAGATAATGAGAACATTACACCTCATACACAGATGATCAGATCAATATCCCACATCACATCCTATCATATTATATTAATACTTTTACCTTATATGAATTTAATGAATATTATAAGTCCTACCCTCTCCTAATACCCAGAGATGAAGAGATCCATGTCTGATGCATTATTCTTTTACACAGGTACATCCTAACATCAGATTGATCGTTCATATATTGTGAGCTAATACACAGATAATCAGATAAATATCCAATGCCTAGATATGAGATTGACGTTTGATATCTTATGATAATTATTGGATTATGCTATGTCCTACCCTTTCCTAATACACAGACATGAACAGATCCTTGTCTGATATATTATCCTAATACGCAGATAATGAGAACATTGAATAGTACACCTCTTCCTAATACACAGATAATCAGATCAATACCCCATGCCTCATCCTAGGATATCAGATTGATACTTTCTACTTTGTAATATTCATTGGATGAATATAGATCCTACCCTCTCCTAATACACAGAGATGAAGAGATCTATGTCTGATACATTTTTCTAATACACAGATACATCCTAACGTCAGATTGATCATTCATATATTATGACCTAATACACAGATGATTAGATCGATATCCCATCCCAAGATATCAGATTGATACTTCATACCCTGTAATGTTGATTGGATGAATATATGTTCTACCCTCTCCTAATATACAGAGATGAAGAGATCAATGTCTGATGCATTATTCTAATACACAGACAATGAGAACTTTGAATCTTATACTTCTTTCTAATACACAGATGATGCCTCATCCTATGATATCAGATAGATACTTTTTTCCTTGTAATAATCATTGGATTATGATATGCCCTAACCTCTCCTAATACCCAGAGATGAAGAGATCAATGTCTGATGCATTATTCTAATACACAGACAATGAGAACTTTGAACCTTATACTTCTTTCTAATACACATGATGCCTCATCCTATGATATCAGATTTATACTTTTTTCCTTGTAATGTTCATTGAATTATGATATGCCCTAACCTCTCCTAATACCCAGAGATGAAGAGATCCATGTCTAAAGCATTTTTCTAATACACAGACAATGAGAACTTTAAATCTTATACTTCTTTCTAATACGCAGATGATGCCTCATCCTATGATATCAGATAGATACTTTTTTTCCTTGAAATGTTCATTGGATTATGATATGTCACTCCTAACCTCTCCTAATACCCAGAGATGAAGAGATCCATGTCTGATGCATTATTCTAATACACAGACAGTGAGAACTTTGAATCTTATACTTCTTTCTAATACACATATAATGCCTCATCCTATGATATGAGATGGATACTTTTTTCGTTGTAATGTTCTTTGGATTATGATATGTCCTAACCTCTCCTAATACCCAGAGATGAAGAGATCCATGTCTGATGCATTATTCTAATACACAGACAATGAGAACTTTAAATCGTATACTTCTGTCTAATACACAGATGATGCCTCATCCTATGATATCAGATGGATACTTTTTTCCTTGTAATGTTCATTGGATTATGATATGTCCTAACCTCTCCTAATACCCAGAGATGAAGAGATCCATGTCTGATGCATTATTCTAATACACAGACAATGAGAACTTTGAATATTATACCTCTTCCTAATACACAGATAATCAGATCAATATGCCACACCACATCCTAAGATACCAAATTGATATATTATCAATAATGAGAGCTTTGTATCTTTCAACACCTCCTATTACACAGATATCAGGATTTTCATTGTTCAATTGTCTTTTGTTTCCTCACTCTAATACAGAGAATTATTGTGTAATATGTAGAGTTGGTATATATATATATATATATATATATATATACACTATATGGTGAAATGTATGTGGACCCCCTCCAAATGATTGAGTTTGGGTGTTTCCAGTGGAGGGAACTGTTAACACTACAACATACAAAGACGTTGTAGACAATCCGGCTCTTCCAATCTTGTGGTAACAGTTTGGTGAAGGTCCTTTTTTTGTTCCACCACAACGTTGGACAAAGCCAGCTCCATGAAGATGTGGTTTGATGAGTTTAGAGTAGAGGAACTTGAGTGTCCTGCACTGATCCATGACCTCAAACCTACAAAAACACCTTAGGATGAATTGAAACACCAAATGTGAGCCAGGTCTTCTCACCCAACATCAGTACCTGACCTCACCGATGGTGGCCAGCTTCGCAAAGATATGGTTTAACCAGTTTGGTGTTGAGGAACTTAAGAGTCCAGCAGAGAGCCCTGACCTAAACCCTACTGTTCTCCTTTGGGATGAATTACAACACCAATTGTGAGCCAGATCTTCTCATCCAACATCGGTTCCTGACTTCACAAATGGTGGCCAGCTCCATAAAGACATGGTTTGGTCAGTTTGGTGTTGAGGAACTAGCCCTGACCTCAACTCTACTGAACACCTTTGGGATTAATTGGAACACCAATTGTGAGCCAAGTCTTCTCATCCAATATCGGTACGTGACCTCATACATGTTTTTTTGGCTGAATGGACACAAATTCCCCCAGACACCTTCCAAAATCTTAAGGAAAGCCTTCCTAGAAGGGTGGGGGCTGCTATAGCAAGAAGTGGTGGCCAACTCCATATTAAAGGCCGTGGTTTTGGAGTGATATATCCAACAAGTCCAAAAAGGTTATGGCTGGGTGTCCACAAATGTTTAACCATATAGTGTAAGTGATTCCCATCTGCTGTGCCCATTATGAGGGGTTCCCATAATCCCTGTGCTGAGTTCCTGGGTCTGCACACCTGCTGTGCCCATTATGAGGGGTTTCCACCATCCCTGTGCTGAGTTCCTAGGTCTGTACACATATTGTGCCCATTATGAGGGGTTCCCACTATCCCTGTGCTGAGTTCCCGGGTCTGCACACCTGCTGTACCCATTATGAGGGGTTCCCACCATCTCTGTGCTGCGTTCCCAGGTCTCCACTCCTGCTGTGCCCATTACAAGGGGTTCCCACCATCCCTACACTGAGATCCCGGGTCTGTACACCTGCTGCACCCATTATGAGGAGTTCCCACCATCCCTGTGCTGAGTTACCAGGTCTGTACACCTGCTGTGACCATGATGAGGGGTTTCCACCATCCCTGTGCTGAGTTCCCAGGTCTCTACACCTGCTGTGACCATGATGAGGGGTTTCCACCATCCCTAAGCTGACATTCTGGGTCTGAAAACCTACTTTGCCCAGTATGAGGAGAGATTTAGGTGGGAACATCCTAAGCCCCCCAAGTGGACAGGAACAAAGTTGGGAGTTAAAGCGTAGAAATCTTACTTTTGGAATATCCAAGACCTATAGGAAGTCAAGAGATGGCTCACCAAGCTGACCATGCGCCACCTATACCTAAAATATCACTTTCGGGTGGACTTACCCTTTAATATTTTCCTGGTAATTGTTTCCTAGTGGTATCCTCAGCCCATGAGCTTACAAGTACCTGTAAACACAAGCTCGTGGAATATACAGTATATTGTATATTTTGTATCCAGCTTTGAAACTTGTTGCCTATATTCAGGATATATTCAGCTTGATGTCCTTTAGAAAGATTTTCCCCTTTCCAAACCCGCAGAGCTCACACTTCCTCCCGCATTGTGATGCAAACAACCCGTACCTGGTCTGGAGAAGAGGTCTCTCTTAAATTGCTAATCAGTTACATTGTAACGGATTCATTCCAAATAACAAGCCTGCCCTCCCCACTGTCAAGGTAATTTGGATTTGGACGGGGGATGTACAACTGAGCAGGCAATGGCAACAAAATAATTAACTCCCAAAGAGTTTGGCAGCTGCAGATCATCGACTTGTAAATATATAGTTTGTGCATAAAGTTGTCTTTGTCAAATTTTACCCAAGAGGAATCTCTTCCAAGATTAGTCCATTGGGGGTAATTAGAAAATGTTCCTTACATTGGTGATCAGTGAGAAGAATGTTCCTTACATTGGTGGTCAGTGAGAAGAATGTTCCTTACATTGGTGGTCCGTGGGAAGAATGTTCCTTACATTGGTGATCAGTGAGAAGAATGTTCCTTACATTGGTGGTCAGTGAGAAGAATGTTCCTTACATTGGTGATCAGTGAGAAGAATGTGCCTTACATTGGTGATCAGTGGGAAGAATGTTCCTTACATTGGTGGTCAGTGGGAAGAATGTTCCTTACATTGGTGGTCAGTGAGAAGAATGTTCCTTACATTGGTGATCAGTGAGAAGAATGTCCCTTACATTGGTGGTCAGTGAGAAGAATGTTCCTTACATTGGTGATCAGTGAGAAGAATGTTCCTTACATTGGTGGTCAGTGGGAAGAATGTTCCTTACATTGGTGATCAGTGAGAAGAATGTTCCTTACATTGGTGATCAGTGAGAAGAATGTTCCTTACATTGGTGGTCAGTGGGAAGAATGCTCCTTACATTGGTGATCAGTGAGAAGAATGTTCCTTCTATTGGTGATCAGTGAGAAGAATGTTCCTTACATTGGTGATCAGTGGGAAGAAATGTTCCTTACATTGGTGGTCAGTGTAAAGAATGTCCCTTACATTGGTGGTCAGTGAGAAGAATGTTCCTTACATTAGTGGTCAGTGTAAAGAATGTCCCTTACATTGGTGGTCAGTGAGAAGAATGTCCCTTACATTGGTGGTCAGTGAGAAGAATGTTCCTCACATTGGTGATCAGTGAGAAGAATGTTCCTGTCTTTGTCAAATTTTACCCAAGAGGAATCTCTTCCAAGATTAGTCCATTGGGGGTAATTAGAAAATGTTCCTTACATTGGTGATCAGTGAGAAGAATGTCCCTTACATTGGTGATCAGTGGGAAGAATGTTCCTTACATTGGTGATCAGTGGGAAGAATGTTCCTTACATTGGTGATCAGTGAGAAGAATGTTCCTTACATTGGTGATCAGTGAGAAGAATGTTCCTTACATTGGTGATCAGTGAGAAGAATGTTCCTTACATTGGTGATCAGTGAGAAGAATGTTCCTTACATTGGTGATCAGTGGGAAGAATGTTCCTTACATTGGTGATCAGTGGGAAGAATGTTCCTTACATTGGTGATCAGTGGGTAGAATGTTCCTTACATTGGTGATCAGTGGGTAGAATGTTCCTTACATTGGTGATCAGTGGGAAGAATGTTCCTTACATTGGTGATCAGTGGGAAGAATGTTCCTTACATTGGTGGTCAGTGAGAAGAATGTTCCTTACATTGGTGATCAGTGAGAAGAATGTGCCTTACATTGGTGATCAGTGGGAAGAATGTTCCTTACATTGGTGGTCAGTGGGAAGAATGTTCCTTACATTGGTGGTCAGTGAGAAGAATGTTCCTTACATTGGTGATCAGTGAGAAGAATGTCCCTTACATTGGTGGTCAGTGAGAAGAATGTTCCTTACATTGGTGATCAGTGAGAAGAATGTTCCTTACATTGGTGGTCAGTGGGAAGAATGTTCCTTACATTGGTGATCAGTGAGAAGAATGTTCCTTACATTGGTGATCAGTGAGAAGAATGTTCCTTACATTGGTGGTCAGTGGGAAGAATGCTCCTTACATTGGTGATCAGTGAGAAGAATGTTCCTTCTATTGGTGATCAGTGAGAAGAATGTTCCTTACATTGGTGATCAGTGGGAAGAAATGTTCCTTACATTGGTGGTCAGTGTAAAGAATGTCCCTTACATTGGTGGTCAGTGAGAAGAATGTTCCTTACATTAGTGGTCAGTGTAAAGAATGTCCCTTACATTGGTGGTCAGTGAGAAGAATGTCCCTTACATTGGTGGTCAGTGAGAAGAATGTTCCTCACATTGGTGATCAGTGAGAAGAATGTTCCTGTCTTTGTCAAATTTTACCCAAGAGGAATCTCTTCCAAGATTAGTCCATTGGGGGTAATTAGAAAATGTTCCTTACATTGGTGATCAGTGAGAAGAATGTCCCTTACATTGGTGATCAGTGGGAAGAATGTTCCTTACATTGGTGATCAGTGGGAAGAATGTTCCTTACATTGGTGATCAGTGAGAAGAATGTTCCTTACATTGGTGATCAGTGAGAAGAATGTTCCTTACATTGGTGATCAGTGAGAAGAATGTTCCTTACATTGGTGATCAGTGAGAAGAATGTTCCTTACATTGGTGATCAGTGGGAAGAATGTTCCTTACATTGGTGATCAGTGGGAAGAATGTTCCTTACATTGGTGATCAGTGGGTAGAATGTTCCTTACATTGGTGATCAGTGGGTAGAATGTTCCTTACATTGGTGATCAGTGGGAAGAATGTTCCTTACATTGGTGATCAGTGGGAAGAATGTTCCTTACATTGGTGATCAGTGAGAAGAAATGTTCCTTACATTGGTGGTCAGTGAGAACAATGTTCCTTACATTGGTGATCAGTGGGTAGAATGTTCCTTACATTGGTGATCAGTGAGAAGAATGTTCCTTACATTGGTGATCAGTGGGAAGAAATGTTCCTTACATTGGTGGTCAGTGAGAACAATGTTCCTTACATTGGTGATCAGTGAGAAGAATGTTCCTTACATTGGTGGTCAGTGAGAAGAATGTTCCTTACATTGGTGATCAGTGGGAAGAATGTTCCTTACATTGGTGGTCAGTGGGAAGAATGTTCCTTACATTGGTGATCAGTGAGAAGAATGCTCCTTACATTGGTGGTCAGTGAGAAGAATGTTCCTTACATTGGTGGTCAGTGAGAAGAATGTTCCTTACATTGGTGGTCAGTGAGAAGAATGTTCCTTACATTGGTGGTCAGTGAGAAGAATGTTCCTTACATTGGTGGTCAGTGAGAAGAATGTTCCTTACATTGGTGATCAGTGGGAAGAATGTTCCTTACATTGGTGGTCAGTGGGAAGAATGTTCCTTACATTGGTGATCAGTGAGAAGAATGTTCCTTACATTGGTGGTCAGTGAGAAGAATATTCCTTACATTGGTGATCAGTGGGAAGAATGTTCCTTACATTGGTGATCAGTGGGAAGAATGTTCCTTACATTGGTGGTCAGTGGGAAGAATGTTCCTTACATTGGTGGTCAGTGGAAGAATGTTCCTTACATTGGTGGTCAGTGGGAAGAATGTTCCTTACATTGGTGATCAGTGAGAAGAATGTCCCTTACATTGGTGGTCAGTGAGAAGAATGTTCCTTACATTGGTGGTCAGTGGGAAGAATGTTCCTTACATTGGTGATCAGTGAGAAGAATGTCCCTTACATTGGTGATCAGTGAGAAGAACGCTGTAAAACGATTATGACTTGAGTGATCTCAGCCAGTCTACGAGGTTCATGAAAAATTCAGAAGCTTTAACATTCCCCGTAAACTCCTCCAGATATCAAAGCTGAGGGAAGGTTTTGTTTTATTAGGATTGTTAGAGTTGGAGAAGTCGTGGAGAAGCATCTGGAGATCCAGGGAAATTTGTGATCTCACTTTATGGCTCGTCTGTTCCGCACATTGCCAACCCCCCTCCAGGGCAAGTCGCTTCTTGAAACAGAACATGAATATGTGCAAAGAGTCAGCTCATTCTTTAATATACATAGGGAGCGCAATCCCATGCTTCTGATTGGCTGTCATGGGACACCATAGCTCCTTAACACTTTCCCTCACCCTTAAAGGGTCCCTCCACCCTGAAACGATCTTTCAGCGTTTGGTGGTTGCTGGAGAGTTACACCAATTCCTGGGTTTGAGTACTTAAAGTGTGTGTTCCTACTGGATTTTTTATTTTTTTGTAATTATGGAGAATGTAAGGGGGAGGAGCTGGGACACACAGTGGTGGGCGGGGACACCTGAAAACTCCATAGTGGTCATGTATTATGGCAAGGAGCTTCTTGCTATTGCCGTATCCAAGCTATAGAAGCTTGGGACTTGGGCGTTACCCAGTGCGGCCTGTATGCAAATGGCTCATGTCTAAGAGCGCCCTCTACTGCCAGCATGGTATTCTGCTCTTTTGCATAACTCTTCCCACTGCTTGCATCATCTATCCCTTTTCCTGCCCAGCCTGATTGTCTCAGGCTCCGCCCTTTTTCCTTCACTAGATTTCAGTTCTTCCAATCATACAGGATCAGCATCACATGTGGGTGTTACCCAGGGTGGTCCGTATGCAAATACAGCCTGCTTAAGAGCGCCCTCTACTGCCATCATGGTATTCTGCTCTTTTGCATAACTCCTCCCACTGCTTGCATCATCTATCCCTTTTCCTGCCCAGCCTGATTGTCCCTGGCTCCGCCCCTTGTCCTTCACTAGGTTTCAGTTCTTCCAATCATACAGGATCAGCGTCACATGTGGGCATTACCCAGGGCGGTACTGTCCCTTGCTCCGCCCCTTTCCTTCACTAGATTTCAGTTCTTCCAATCATATAGCATCAGCGTCACATGTGGGCGTTACCCAGGGCGGTCCGTATGCAAATACAGCCTGCTTAAGGACGCCCTCTACTGCCATCATGGTATTCTGCTCTTTTGCATAACTCCTCCCACTGCTTGTATCATCTATCCCTTTTCCTGCCCAGCCTGATTGTCCCTGGCTCCGCCCCTTTTCCTTCACTAGATTTCAGTTCTTCCAATCATACAGGATCAGCGTCACATGTGGGCGTTACCCAGGGCGGTCCATACGCAAAAACAACCTGCCTAAGAGCGCCCTCTACTGTCATAAAGGCTTTCTGCTTTTCGAATAACTCCTCCCACTGCTTGTATCAACTATCCCATTTCCTGCCCAGCCTGATTGTCCCTGGCCCCGCCCCTTTTCCTTCACTAGATTTCAGTTCTTCCAATCATACAGGATCAGCGTCACATGTGGGCGTTACCCAGGGCGGTCCATACGCAAAAACAACCTGCCTAAGAGCGCCCTCTACTGTCATAAAGGCTTTCTGCTTTTCGAATAACTCCTCCCACTGCTTGTATCAACTATCCCTTTTCCTGCCCAGCCTGATTGTCCCTGGCCCCGCCCCTTTTCCTTCACTAGATTTCAGTTCTTCCAATCATACAGGATCAGCGTCACATGTGGGCGTTACCCAGGGCGGTCCGTATGCAAAAACAACCTGCCTAAGAGCGCCCTCTACTGTCATCAAGGCTTTCTGCTTTTCGAATAACTCCTCCCACTGCTTGCATCATCTATCCCTTTTCCTGCCCTTTTCCTTGTCCCAGGCTCCGCCCTTTTCCTTCACTAGATTTCAGTTCTTCCAGTCATACAGGATCAGCGTCACATGTGGGCGTTACCCAGGGCGGTCCGTATGCAAAAACAACCTAAGAGCGCCCTCTACTGTCATCAAGGCTTTCTGCTTTTCGAATAACTCCTCCCACTGCTTGCATCATCTATCCCTTTTCCTGCCCAGCCTGCTTGTCCCGGGCTCCGCCCCTTTTCCTTCACTAGATTTCAGTTCTTCCAATCATATAGCATCAGCGTCACATGTGGGCGTTACCCAGGGCAGTCCGTATGCAAATACAGCCTGCTTAAGGACGCCCTCTACTGCCATCATGGTATTCTGCTCTTTTGCATAACTCCTCCCACTGCTTGTATCATCTATCCCTTTTCCTGCCCAGCCTGATTGTCCCTGGCTCCGCCCCTTTTCCTTCACTAGATTTCAGTTCTTCCAATCATACAGGATCAGCGTCACATGTGGGCGTTACCCAGGGCGGTCCATATGCAAAAACAACCTGCCTAAGAGCGCCCTCTACTGTCATAAAGGCTTTCTGCTTTTCGAATAACTCCTCCCACTGCTTGTATCAACTATCCCATTTCCTGCCCAGCCTGATTGTCCCTGGCCCCGCCCCTTTTCCTTCACTAGATTTCAGTTCTTCCAATCATACAGGATCAGCGTCACATGTGGGCGTTACCCAGGGCGGTCCATACGCAAAAACAACCTGCCTAAGAGCGCCCTCTACTGTCATAAAGGCTTTCTGCTTTTCGAATAACTCCTCCCACTGCTTGTATCAACTATCCCTTTTCCTGCCCAGCCTGATTGTCCCTGGCCCCGCCCCTTTTCCTTCACTAGATTTCAGTTCTTCCAATCATACAGGATCAGCGTCACATGTGGGCGTTACCCAGGGCGGTCCGTATGCAAAAACAACCTGCCTAAGAGCGCCCTCTACTGTCATCAAGGCTTTCTGCTTTTCGAATAACTCCTCCCACTGCTTGCATCATCTATCCCTTTTCCTGCCCTTTTCCTTGTCCCAGGCTCCGCCCTTTTCCTTCACTAGATTTCAGTTCTTCCAGTCATACAGGATCAGCGTCACATGTGGGCGTTACCCAGGGCGGTCCGTATGCAAAAACAACCTAAGAGCGCCCTCT
This sequence comes from Lithobates sylvaticus, assembly GCA_028564925.1. Taxonomy (NCBI): domain Eukaryota; kingdom Metazoa; phylum Chordata; class Amphibia; order Anura; family Ranidae; genus Lithobates; species Lithobates sylvaticus. The sequence continues at coordinate 23,160,668 of CM053038.1, forward strand.
ACTGTCATCAAGGCTTTCTGCTTTTCGAATAACTCCTCCCACTGCTTGCATCATCTATCCCTTTTCCTGCCCAGCCTGCTTGTCCCGGGCTCCGCCCCTTTTCCTTCACTAGATTTCAGTTCTTCCAATCATACAGCATCAGCGTCACATGTGGGCATTACCCAGGGCGGTCCATATGCAAATACAGCCTGCCTAAGAGCGCCCTCTACTGTCATCAAGGCTTTCTGCTCTTTTGCATAACTTCTCCCACTGCTTGCATCATCTATCCCTTTTCCTGCCCAGCCTGATTGTCCCTGGCTCCACCCCTTTCCTTTACTAGATTTCAGTTCTTCCAATCATACAGGATCAACGTCACATGTGGGCGTTCCATATGCAAATACAGCCTGCCTAAGAGCGCCCTCTACTGTCATCAAGGCTTACTGCTTTTCGAATAACTCTTCCCACTGCCTTACATCAGGGCTCCTCTTGGGAGGGTGCTGTGTTAGTTTCAGGAAGCTATGTACCGCCCCTGCTGTCCCCTCTCACCTCTCATGATCTGCTTTTATTGCATAGAGAGGCGCAGAGGCCCAGATGTAAAATAAGGCCTTAAATAAAAATAGAAAAAAAAAATGAATGTGCCTGTTGAGGAGGACAGGAAAAAGGAACCAGCAAAATATAAGCAGACTGAGCTTCAGCATTAAGGCATGCTAAAATGACACACCGAGAGGCCGTTTTAGCATGCCTTAAGCACACTAAATTAACTCAATTTAAAAAACAATTGTCTGCAGTCAGGCTCTAATGTCTGACACGTCTCTTCACGCCCCGTTTACGCCGATCCGGGTCAGCCGGGTCCGTTTTCCTCGCCGCCCCCCCCCCCTCCCTTAAGCGATGCCAGCGCGCCCGGGTGAACGCCATGAATAAAATATCAGCCGAGGCATTTAATATGGAAATGTACACTTCCTTCCCACGAGTCCTTCGGAGAATATTTCTATCATTAACCCCCCCCGGAGGAGGTCTCCCCATCACGTTACGGATATCTCTGTATTGTAGCCTCGTGCGGAGGGGGGAAGGGTTCGGCGGCGGCGGCGGCCATGTTTTATTGCTCCGGTCACCCAGCAGTATCCCTTTCCATCAGCGCTCCCCGTTCCCTGGAGGAAGCCGGAGCGGCTTTTTCTGCCAGCAATCACTCTGGAAAAGCCGCCGTCTCCTGATTTATGGCGGCATAAAGTCATGTAACCCGAACTGTACGGATTTATTACCGCGGTGTGCGCTTCCCATCCCCCCCCCCACCCCCCACCCCCTGCGTCCAGCTGTCATTTTTTTATATCTGGAATTCCCTGAATCCTATAGAATACGCGTTATCAGCTTTTCTGGCGTACTGAAATGCATGCTAAGCAACGCCTGCATTCATCCGCTCTGCTTTTCCAGAAGAACGGCACCATCTTTGCTCAGGCATCATCCGGGGTCATCATCTACTTTCTGGGCCTCAGAGGTCGTGGAAATCCGGTGCCAGCGCAGTTCACAAATGTCTGACGCAGATCAGCCCCCTAACTGCTGCCTCTCAGCTTGTGACTTGATACAAGAGTGATCCCTGGGGGGGGGGGACTGGGGAAATGCTTCCTCCTGCCTGCAGCAGACTGATGACATCATCTCAGCCTAGGCAAAGTCACTTGATTGTGCTGAAGGATGGCTTTTGAATGATAAGCTTTACAGGGGAAGGAGGGTGTGCTGAGTATTGTGACGTGTCAGGAATGTATTCATACAGGTCCACTCTGATTGGTGGGACTGGGAGGCTGTGATGGGATTTCTCTTCTGCTGGGCTATAATGACTGAATATATTCTACCTGCTCAATTATTATATATCAATTATTAATTATATATAGTATGTATGTCTGAGGAGAACACCCCCCCCCCCCCCCAGAGGATTTTTATTATAATAAATTATAATATAATAATAATAGTATAACATAATATAGTATATTGTAACATAATATAAATGTAAAGATATATTATAATATAATAATAATAGTATGATATAATATAGTATATTGTAACATAATTTAAAAATATATTTTAATATAATAATAATAATATAATATATTGTAACATAATATAAATGTAAAAATATATTATAAATATAATAATAATAATAATAATATAATATATTGTAACATAATATAAATGTAAAAATATATTACAATATAATAATAATAATAATAATAATATAATATATTGTAACATAATATAAATGTAAAAATATATTATAATATAATAATAATAGTATGATATAATATAGTATATTGTAACATAATTTAAAAAATATTTTAATATAATAATAATAATATAATATATTGTAACATAATATAAATGTAAAAATATATTAGAATATAATAATAATAATAATATAATATATTGTAACATAATATAAATGTAAAAATATATTATAATATAATAATAATAATAATATAATATATTGTAACATAATATAAATGTAAAAATATATTATAATATAATAATAATAATATAATATATTGTAACATAATATAAATGTAAAAATATCTTATAATATAATAATAATAATAGTATGACATAATATAGTATATTGTAACATAATATAATATACATTTAAAAACATATTATAATATAATAATAATAATAAACTTTATTTTATATAGCCTCTTTAAATGTGGCTTCTCAAAGCACTTTACAATATAACATAACATTCTGTAGTATAATATAATATAATAGTATAATGTAATGTATTATCATACAATATAATCTATAGTATAGTATAACGCGACACAATGTTATATAAAATAATATATTATAACATAATATAATATAAATTAAAAAATATATATATTATAATATAACATAACATTCTGTAGTATAATAGTATAATGTAATATATTACAATAGAATACAATCTAGCATAGTACAATGCAACATAATATTATACAAAATAATATATTATAACATCATATAATATAAAATAATATAATATATTATAATATAACATATAATTTAAATTAATATATTATAATATAATATAATATAATAATAATAATAATAATAATAGTATACCAGAATGTAACAGATTATAATAAATAATATTATATAACGCTATACATTTTTATATTATAATAGAACATAACATAATATAATACAATATAATATAGTCAAGGATAGTATAAATGAATATAACATAAAATAAAACAATATAATAATATATAAAATAGTCTAGTATAGTATAACATAATATAATATAATAATAATAGTATAGCAGAATTGAACAGATTATAATATAATATAGCATTATATAATATTATATAAGGAAACATAACATCATATAATATAATACAGTATAATGTAGTCAAGTATAGTATAACTTAATATAAAATAAAATAACATAATATAATACAATATATAATAGTCTAGTGTAGGATAACGTAATATAACATGCAGTATAATAAAATATAATATAGTATAGTATAGTATAATATAATGCAACGCAATAATATATAAAATAATATATTATAACATCATATAATATAAAATAATATAATATATTATAATATAACATAGCATAGTATAATATAATTGAATATAATATATTATAAAATAACATAGCATAGTATAATATAATATGACATAATATAATATAAAATATAAAAAAAAATATAATAACATATTATAATATAAGCTAGTATAATATATTATATTATTTTATATGATGTTATAACAAACATAATATAATCTAGTATAACATAATATAGTATTGTATATGGCCTGGTATGAGCCTCTTGCAGTCCCTGTACAGCAGAGCTCAGAGTAGGAGAAGAAGAATTAGCACAGGGAGCATGCTGATAGGATGAGAGAGCGGTGTGAACGAGTGATGAGCTCATCAGGCTGCCTGCTTCTCCTTTCACTGTCCAGTCACAGGTTGGGGGGAAGGGAGAAGACCTGTAAGTGTCTCTTAATTGCAGCCGAGACAAATCAGGTCTCCTCCCCTGACAGGCAGGGCTGTGCTGTGTGGCAGAGCTGTGTATATCTCAGGACTGGATGGACAGAAATACAAATCCTTTGTATGTATTTGCCCGGAGCTCAGCTCCTGTGCGGTCCGTAGCGTAGGACGCCCCCACCGATGGGGTTAAAGTAAGATCCCCCCCGCGGGGCGTCGCGGAGGCGGCACGGAACAGGTGCAGAGCGCGGATCGCCCCCTTCTTCTCCGCGATTGGCAGAACGTTGGCCCCGGGCCCAGGGCAGAGGGCTGCCAGCTGGAGACACGCAGGCTGTTTTGAGTTACGGCTTTGACACGCATTCCCCGCTGAGAGGGAAAATAGAGATTTTTCACCGCCGGGCCCCTCCGGCCGCCCCGAAATTAATGGGATTTAATTGTTCCGCACAAGACGCGGCGCGAGGAGCGAGGCGGCCGGGGCCGGGGTGCCGCGTCCCCAGCTGTAAGAAATAACAGCTCGTTTATCAGAGGGGGACACCCTTCTATTTTAATTAAGTTCTCTGTCTGTTCTCCCAATGAATCTGCTGCCACAGGAGGGGGGGATGGATTTTATGAGCTCCTCCAGAAGAGTTATAATGAACTGTAATCACTGCTTGTCTCCCGAGGCTGCTGTGAGCTGCACTGTGCATGGCGGGGATGTGGGTTTAATGAGCAGCCAGTGCGCTGTCAGCCTGATTTGAAATTTCACCTAGTGTGCAGAGGATTATGGGAATTGAATGGAAGAATATCAAACCGCAGGCTGCGTCCTAAAAAATATCCTTTAAATATATAAACTTTACCACTGAGAGTAATTAACACCCCAACTGACCCATCACAGGTCTCAGTTTAATCAATAAATGGGCGATTGTTTAAATTATAATTACACTTAAGGCATGCTGAAATGACACACCATAGTATAAAGTCACTTTAGCGTGCCTTAAGCTCACTTTAAGGTGCCTTTATGGTGTTCCCATGCCTCTCTGATTCACCGGGCCGTAATGGCTTTTACGGCATGCTAAAGTGACACATAAAAGCTTGGACTGAGAGGCCGCTTCCCCCAAGCCTCTGATTTATCAAGCTGCATCTGCACCTAAGGTATGCTAAAGTGACACACAATAGTGTAGAGTGAGAGGTCACTTTAGCATGCCTTAAGCTCACTTTAAGCGGCCCTATATAAAATCGAGGTGAAGCCTTTATAGTGTTCCAATGCCTATGATTCATCAAGCTTTTACTGCGCTTAAGGCACGCCAAAGTGGCCTCTCGGTCTGTATTATGGTGTGTCACTTAAGCATGCCCTAAGCTCGCGTTAAGGTGCCCTATATAAAACCAGGTGAAGCCTTTATAGTGTCCCAATGCCTATGATTCATCAAGCTTTAACTGCACCTAAGGCATGCCAAAATGACACACAATAATATGCACTGAGAGGCAAATTACTGAAGTCCGCCGGACAATCCGCCCGTGTGTCTGGCGGACTAGGTCTTAAGTTTTGTTTTAAAATTGTCCGCCGAACTTGGCAGTCCGGCCGACAATCCAGCGGATAGTACGCTAGTCCGCCGGACTTTTGCAAATGAACGGACTTGTCGATCATCGGAAAGTTTGTTCATTTTCAAAAGTCCCGCTGACTTTTTCCCGCGAATTGTCCGCCGGAGAAGTCCGGGCGTGTGTGGGCAAGTCACATGCTCGGAAAGTCCGTCGAAGCCCCGCTGGAAGGTCCGGCGGTTTCTCCCGCCGCTGTCCTTTCCCACCGCTGTCTCTCCCACCGCCTTCCTCTCCCACCGCTGTTTCTCCCGCCGCTGTCTCTCCCACCGCTGTCCTCTCCCACCGCTGCCCTCTCCCACCGCTGTCTCTCCCACCGCTGCCCTCTCCCACCGCTGTCTCTCCCACCGCTGCCCTCTCCCACCGCTGTCTCTCCCACCGCTGCCCTCTCCCACCGCTGTCTCTCCCACCGCTGTCCTCTCCCACCGCTGTTTCTCCCGCCGCTGTCTCTCCCACCGCTGCCCTCTCCCACCGCTGTCTCTCCCACCGCTGTCCTCTCCCACCGCTGTTTCTCCCGCCGCTGCCCTCTCCCACCGCTGTCTCTCCCACCGCTGCCCTCTCCCAACGCTGTCTCTCCCACCGCTGTCCTCTCCCACCGCTGTTTCTCCCGCCGCTGTCTCTCCCACCGCTGTCCTCTCCCACCGCTGTCCTCTCCCACCGCTGTCCTCTCCCACCGCTGTCTCTCCCACCGCTGCCCTCTCCCACCGCTGTCTCTCCCACCGCTGCCCTCTCCCAACGCTGTCTCTCCCACCGCTGTCCTCTCCCACCGCTGTTTCTCCCGCTGCTGTCTCTCCCACCGCTGTCCTCTCCCACCGCTGTCCTCTCCCACCGCTGTCCTCTCCCACCGCTGTCCTCTCCCACCGCTGTCCTCTCCCACCGCTGCCCTCTCCCACCGCTGTTTCTCCCGCCGCTGTCTCTCCCGCCGCTGTCTCTCCCACCGCTGTCCTCTCCCACCGCTGTCCTCTCCCACCGCTGCCCTCTCCCACCGCTGTCTCTCCCACCGCTGCCCTCTCCCACCGCTGTCTCTCCCACCGCTGCCCTCTCCCACCGCTGTCTCTCCCACCGCTGTCCTCTCCCACCGCTGTCTCTCCCACCGCTGTCCTCTCCCACCGCTGCCCTCTCCCACCGCTGTCTCTCCCGCCGCTGTCTCTCCCACCGCTGTCTCTCCCACCGCTGCCCTCTCCCACCGCTGTCTCTCCCGCCGCTGTCTCTCCCACCGCTGTCCTCTCCCACCGCTGCCCTCTCCCACCGCTGTCTCTCCCACCGCTGCCCTCTCCCACCGCTGTCTCTCCCACCGCTGCCCTCTCCCACCGCTGTCTCTCCCACCGCTGCCCTCTCCCAACGCTGTCTCTCCCACCGCTGTCCTCTCCCACCGCTGTTTCTCCCGCCGCTGTCTCTCCCACCGCTGTCCTCTCCCACCGCTGTCCTCTCCCACCGCTGTCCTCTCCCACCGCTGTCCTCTCCCACCGCTGTCTCTCCCACCGCTGCCCTCTCCCACCGCTGTCTCTCCCACCGCTGCCCTCTCCCAACGCTGTCTCTCCCACCGCTGTCCTCTCCCACCGCTGTTTCTCCCGCCGCTGTCTCTCCCACCGCTGTCCTCTCCCACCGCTGTCCTCTCCCACCGCTGTCCTCTCCCACCGCTGCCCTCTCCCACCGCTGTTTCTCCCGCCGCTGTCTCTCCCGCCGCTGTCTCTCCCACCGCTGTCCTCTCCCACCGCTGCCCTCTCCCACCGCTGTCTCTCCCACCGCTGCCCTCTCCCACCGCTGTCTCTCCCACCGCTGCCCTCTCCCACCGCTGTCTCTCCCACCGCTGTCCTCTCCCACCGCTGTCTCTCCCACCGCTGTCTCTCCCACCGCTGTCCTCTCCCACCGCTGCCCTCTCCCACCGCTGTCTCTCCCACTGCTGTTTCTCCCACCGCTGCCCTCTCCCACCGCCTTCCTCTCCCACCGCTGTTTCTCCCGCCGCTGTCTCTCCCACCGCTGTCCTCTCCCACCGCTGTCCTCTCCCACCGCTGCCCTCTCCCACCGCTGTCTCTCCCACCGCTGTCCTCTCCCACCGCTGTCTCTCCCACCGCTGTCCTCTCCCACCGCTGCCCTCTCCCACCGCTGTATCTCCCACCGCTGTCTCTCCCACCGCTGTCCTCTCCCACCGCTGTTTCTCCCGCTGCTGTCCTCTCCCACCGCTGTCTCTCCCACCGCTGTCCTCTCCCACCGCTGCCCTCTCCCGCCGCTGTCCTCTCCCACCGCTGTCTCTCCCACCGCTGTCCTCTCCCACCGCTGCCCTCTCCCGCCGCTGTCCTCTCCCACCGCTGTCTCTCCCACCGCCTTCCTCTCCCACCGCTGTTTCTCCCGCCGCTGTCCTCTCCCACCACTGTCTCTCCCACCGCCTTCCTCTCCCACCGCTATTTCTCCCGCCGCTGTCCTCTCCCACCGCTGTCTCTCCCGCCGCTGCCCTCTCCCACCGCTGCCCTCTCCCACCGCTGTCTCTCCCACCGCTGTCCTCTCCCACCGCTGCCCTCTCCCACCGCCTTCCTCTCCCACCGCTGTCTCTCCCACCGCCTTCCTCTCCCATCGCTGTCTCTCCCACCGCCTTCCTCTCCCATCGCTGTCTCTCCCGCCGCTGTCCTCTCCCACCGCTGTCTCTCCCACCGCCTTGGGTTGTCGGGAAGAGGCACTTGTCCCCAGGGGTGCTTCCAGATTCCGATAAGCCCCCCACCAGCAGACCACGACAAAAAAAAGCAGTTTTTTTCCGCAATTTTTTTTTTTTTGCCAGCTACAGTTCTTATTTTTACATTCAGCTGTCAGCGGAGATACCCGCTGACAGCTGATGACTCATCGGTTGTTAAGGATGCGGCGGCCGGCCTTTCAGGCCCCCTCCTTAGCAACCAGCTATAAACAGTGTGTTTAAAGAGGGAAAAAAAAACGTAAAACGCATGAAAACTGCATGCAAAAACGCATAAAAAAACAAGGGTTTAAAAACGCAAAAAGCACCGCCAAACGTGCCTGAAAAACGCATCAAGCGCAGCCCCATAGATGTGAACCTGGACTTAAGGTATGCTAAAGTGACACAGGATACTATGGAGTGAGAGCTCACTTTAGCATGCCTTAAGTACGTTTTAAGGTGCCCTATATAATACTGGGGTGAAGCCTTTACAGTGTTCTCATGCCTCTGATCCCTCAAACTTTAACTGCGCTTACGGCATGCCAAAGTGACACACAATAGTATGTACTGAGAGGCCACTTTAGCGTGCCGTAGGCTCTTGTGAAGCTCACAGGAACTCAGGGAAGGGCGATGATGTTCTCCTACCGCCGAGGATTTTTTCTCTCTGAATGGCGGTAATTTTAGCTCGCCGTTTATTAGCCAAGTCTTTCGTTTTTTTTTTTTTAATATGTAGAAGATTATTACAGAAAATTCTTTGATCGGTCTGGCAGCGGCAGCGCTGTCTCTGGTTTCTGTCTCCGTCTAGCTCACCTTCTCTGGCAGCCGTCCATTCCCACCCCCATCCCCCAACACTCGCTGTGTTGTCATTGGCTCTCCCAGTTTCCTCGCCTTGTCACAACGCAATCCTAAAAAAAGTCCGGATCCAAGAGATGGAAATATAAACTGCGCCCGCAGGTGACACCGGCTTCGTGTTTCCATGTTCACCTTCAAGGGCGGCGCTTTCCAGGAAACATTTAGAAACGCTCACTTCTTTCTTTAGATACTTACTTTAGATTGTGGCAAATTCAGCAGGACTTTCACAGTGCCTCTAAAGTCAGACTTGGCGCACTGCAGCGCCGCTACTGAAAAAGAGGGGCGGAGCTGGCAGCAGGAAACACCTAGTCTGCGTTTCCCATTGGTTCAGAGAAGGACGGAAGCCGTATGTATCATCTCTGAACTCGACTGCCTAAACTCAGTCTGCTTCCCAAAGTACCTGAAACATGAAACTATCAGAGCTGAGAAGAAAAAAAAAAAAAGAGCGCAGGATGGAATCTGTCCACCTCTATTGCTGTCTGTCCGTTATCTCCGTGTAATCACCCCGCTGTCCTCTGATCTCTGATCTCAGCCCTTGTGTGTGTGGGGGGTGTGGGGGGGGGTGGAACATTGTCTGAAACGTGATACTGTCAGAGCTACACATAGGAAACAGCGCAGGCTCCGGGTGTGTCACCGATATTGTTCTATGTGTTCTCTCTTATGTGACCCAAGCCGGACTATCTCTCTATCTATCTATCTATCTATCTATCTATCTATCTATCTATCTATCTATCTATCTATCTATCAGATCTATTAGATCTATTAGATCTATCTGTCAATTGATCTATCTATCGATCTTTCCATATAACACCTCTATTAGATGGATTTATGTCTATATCTATTTATCTATCATCTCTATTAGATCTAGCTATCAATTTACCTATATATCGATCTATTTATCTATCAATCTATCTATCTATTGATCTATCTATCCATCTTTCCATATAACACCCCTTTTAGATGGATCTATCTATCTCTCTATCTCTCTATCTATCTATCTATCTATCTATCTATCAGATCTATTAGATCTATCTGTCAATCGATCTATGATTATCTTTCCATATATCACCTCTATTAGATATATTTATATCTGTATCTATCTATTTATCTATCTATCTAGCTATCTATCTAGCTATCCATCTTTCCATATAACATCTCTATTAGATGGATCTATCTATTAATCGATCTTTCCATATATAACCTTTATTTGAGCTATCTATCTATCTGTCTATCTATCTATCTATCAATCTATCTATCTATCTATCTATCTATCTATCTATCTATCCATCTATACATCTATCTATCTATCTATCTATCCATCTTTCCATATAGCAGTATTAGATCTATCTATCTATCTATCTATCTATCTATCTATCTATCTTTTAGATCTATTAGATCTGTCTGTCAATCGATCTATCTATCTATCTTTCCATATATCACCTTTATTTGATCTATCTATCGATCTATCTATCTATCTTTCCATATAACACCTCTATTAGATGGATTTATGTCTCTATCTATCTATCTATCTATCTATCTATCTATCTATCTATCTATCTATCTAATTGGAGCTCCTTAGATAGAGGTTGGCTTGTATGATTGATAATCAGGTTACATGATATTCCTGTACTGGACGCTCTCATATCACATTATCATCTCCCCAGCGGATGGGAATATATTAATAGTGCCGTGTGACCAGAAGTTTACATGGTGGATATATCCGGAGCCATTACTAATTTCATCAGAGGAATGTATTCCACTTATTAATACGCTATGCATATAGCTAACCATTGTGAGGTAGATAGATAGATAGATAGATAGATAGATAGATAGATAGATAGATAGATAGATAGATAGAGACAGAGATAGACAGAAAGAGAGAGAGAGCGAGCGAGAGAGAGAAAGATAGATTGACAGACAGACAGAGATAGATAGATAGATAGATAGATAGATAGATAGATAGATAGATAGATAGATAGATAGATGGAGATAGACAGAAAGAGAGAGAGAGAGCGAGAGAGAGATAGAGAGAGAGAGAGAGAGAGAGAGAGAGATAGAGAGACAGAGACAGAGACAGAGATAGACAGAAAGAGAGAGAGAGAGAGAGACAGAGATAGACAGAAAGAGAGAGAGAGAGACAGAGATAGACAGAAAGAGAGAGAGAGATAGATAGACAGACAGAGATAGATAGATAGACAGATAGAGAGCAAGAGAGAGAGATAGATAGACACTAGACAGATAGACAGATAGACAGATAGATAGATAGACAGATAGACAGATAGACAGCGAGAGAGAGAGATAGACAGATAGATAGGGACAGAGATAGACAGAAAGAGAGAGAGAGAGAGAGAGATAGACAGACATAGATAGATAAATAGATAGATAGATAGATAGATAGATAGATAGATAGATAGATAGATAGATAGATAGATAGATAGATAGATAGATAGACAGAGAGCGCGAGAGAGCGATAGATAGATAGATATATAGATAGATAGATAGATAGATAGATAGATAGATAGATAGATAGATAGATAGATAGATAGATAGATAGATAGATAGATATAGACAGAAAGAGAGAGAGAGAGAGAGAGAGAGATAGACAGACAGACAGACAGATACTTAGATAGATAGATAGATAGATAGATAGATAGATAGATAGATAGATAGATAGACAGACAGACAGACAGACAGACAGATAGATAGATAGATAGATAGATAGATAGATAGATAGATAGATAGATAGATAGATAGCGAGAGAGAGATAGATAGACAGATAGATAGAGAGAGAGATAGATAGACAGATAGATAGATAGAGACAGAGATAGACAGAAAGCGAAAGAGAGATAGATAGATATACAGGTAGATAGATAGACAGATACATATATAGATAGCTAGATAGATAGATAGATAGATAGACAGACAGACAGACAGACAGATAGATAGATAGATAGATAGATAGATAGATAGATAGATAGATAGATAGATAGATAGATAGATAGATTTAAGGCCAATCCTAAGCCCTCCCCCATTGACGTCAGGCCTTGCTCTGCAGTAAGTGGCCAGGACAGGTGACTGCACCCAGGACCACAGTGCTGCAAAACCTCCGTAGTCTGGCCTACATGGCCATTGTGCTGCCCATTTGGCCATACTGTTGAGATTCCTTCAGTGACGATAGTGAGGAGTGGTGAAATGGGGATACACCCGCTCGCTCCGACAATGGAACGGAACCAAAAATGATTGTTTCTTCACCCTTCCCACTGACGGATATGCCATCTATGGGCACCCTGAAGACAGGTCCTCTTTAACATTATTCTACCACATAAAAGCTTTATGGTTAAAAGTTTATGGTGTCCAATCCATGAAATGTCTGTTTGCCTGACCTCTCCTGAATCCTCCCAGGTCATTACAATCTCCCTCATCACCCTCCGTTTAACCTCTGTACACTTGATTGTGTCATCTTACATCAAACAACATGGAGGACCACCCTCCATTTTTTTTTTTTTTCCTGCCACAATCCCAAGCCTGGGCTCCAATTGACAAGGCGGAGAACAGCCCTTGAAGTTTTACTGCTTCCTCCATTGTCACAGAGGCCTGCTTAAACCTCTGAGAGCTTTTTATGGCTTTATGGCTTATCACCTCAGTGTTAAACCTCTTCTGGAAAGATCAAAGCCAACGGGGATGCAAAAAAGAGAAAGTCTTGATAGCCTTCTGATTTCTTCCACACTTTCAGGCATTTACCGGGTCAAGATGATAGCTTCCTTTGAAGTGCTCATGTTTAGGGCTGGATTAAACAGAGCTTTGAAAAAATTTTAGGGTGCCTACGGCCATTGAGGAATGTTCTTAGGTTTGAGGGCCACTCCGTGACCTTGGCTGACAATTCCTGGCCAAGCCTGCCTGAGAAAGGTTGGGGAGGGGGGGAGCCAATTAGCAACATAGGGATTTCAAACAATAGCTATTGTATCTTCAGATTGCTCCCCGTTATTAATTGCCATTTGTTTCACTATAAATGGTGAAAACAATACTCAACTCTCACAGTGCCCCGTGCCCATTTGTAGGCCGAGACCAGGAGAAGGTTGCACATGCCCTCCAGAAGACCATTGAAGAAGATAGTTTTATCGTTGGCGAGGCATCTTCATATTATTATTTTATTATTATTATACAGGATTTATATAGCGCCAACAGTTTGCAATATATGCCATAAACTGATTTGATGGTGGCAATTGTGGAGCTAAGCTTTTAATTGCCTCCCCATGAGTTCAGTTATTTCCCAGGGGAGTACTTACCCCTGGCCAAGCCTAACCGAGGGGTAAAGATGATCTATCAGAATGGATATTCCCAGCTTTTTGCAATTGTATCTTTGGAATGTTCTATGTTACTAATTGGCAGGTGTTCCAATTTCTGTGAAGAAAACTAAACTAAGCTCTCATAATGCCCGTGCCCATTTATAGGCTGAGGTAAGAACATAGCCAAAGCTTGCAGTAGCAGATTTGCCACGGCCTGTCCTCAGAGAGGCACCTACCTAGAGATTTGTCACTGCCTGTCCTCAGAGAGTCACCTACCTAGAGATTTGTCACTGCCTGTCCTCAGAGAGGCACCTACCTAGAGATTTGTCACTGCCTGTCCTCAGAGAGTCACCTACCTAGAGATTTGTCACTGTCTGTTCTCAGAGAGGCACCTACCTAGAGATTTGTCACTGTCTGTCCTCAGAGAGTCGCCTACCTAGAGATTTGTCACTGCCTGTCCTCAGAGAGTCATCTAACTAGAGATTCGTCACTGCCTGTCCTCAGAGAGGCACCTACCTAGAGATTTGGCACTGCCTGTCCTCAGCGAGTCACCTACCTAGAGATTTGTCACTGCCTGTCCTCAGAGAGGCACCTACCTAGAGATTTGTCACTGCCTGTCCTCAGAGAGGCACCTACCTAGAGATTTGTCACTGCCTGTCCTCAGAGAGGCACCTACCTAGAGATTTGTCACTGCCTGTCCTCAGAGAGTCATCTACCTAGAGATTTGTCACTGTCTGTCCTCAGAGAGGCACCTACCTAGAGATTTGTCACTGCCTGTCCTCAGAGAGTCACCTACCTAGAGATTTGTCACTGCCTGTCCTCAGAGAGTCACCTACCTAGTGATTTGTCACTGCCTGTCCTCAGAGAGTCATCTACCTAGAGATTTGTCACTGCCTGTCCTCAGAGAGGCACCTACCTAGAGATTTGTCACTGCCTGTCCTCAGAGAGGCACCTACCTAGAGATTTGTCACTGCCTGTCCTCAGAGAGGCACCTACCTAGAGATTTTTTTACTGCCTGTCCTCAGAGAGTCACTTACCTAGAGATGTGTCACTGCCTGTCCTCAGAGAGTCACCTACCTAGAGATTTGGCACTGCCTGTCCTCAGAGAGGCACCTACCTAGAGATTTGTCACTGCCTGTCCTCAGAGAGTCACCTACTTAGAGATTTGTCACTGCCTGTCCTCAGAGAGGCACCTACCTAGAGATTTGGCACTGCCTGTCCTCAGAGAGGCGCCTACCTAGGCCACCCTTATGGGTGGCTGTACACTCCAATTTTAAAGCTTAGCTTTAACTCACCAACTGGCATCCCATTATATCAATTGTTTCCCTGCTACAGTCCAAAATAATGAAGCAATCCTCACTGGAACATCCTATGGAAGGGATGGGATCAACTGTTGATGGCCATCCTCAGCTAGAATTCTCCATTGCTACTTCAGATAGATACCCTAAGCCCCTGCATTGGCCCGCTGGGTCTACTTTTTTGGAGGGCCTCGGGCAAAAAACTATTTTAAAGAGCCCCCTTCTGGAACATCTTATAGAGCGACAGATATGGGATGGAATTGAATACTGATGGCCATCTTCAGCTAGAAGGTGCCATCGCTACATTGCCTAATACTGGATAGCCCTTGAGTTAGCCCACTGGGTCTACTTTTCAGGAAGGCCTTGGGCAAAAACCTCTTTGAAGGGGCCCCGTTGGGAACGTCTTATAAAGCAAAAAATTAGGGATGGGATTGATTGTACAAAAGGCCAACCTTAGCTAGAAGGCTCCATCAATACTTTGCCTGGTAATGGATAGCCCTTGAGTTGGCCCACTGGGTCTACTTTTCTGAAAGGCCTGGTTCCCCACCCTTTTTTGAGCAAGCCATGTCTAGATTGACTTATGGAGCAGCACATCAGAGATGGGATTCATTTTTGATGGGAATTCATAGCTTGAAGGCTCCATCACTACATTGCCCGCTACTGGGTGGCCCTTGCGTGGACCCACTGGGTCTACTTTTCAAGAAGGCCTTGGGCAAAAACCTCTTTGAAGGAGCCCTGTCGGGAATGTCTTACAAAGCAAAAAATTAGGGATGGGATTGATTGCTAAAGGCCAACTTTAGCAAGAAGGCTCCATCAATACTTTGCCTGGTAATGGATAGCCCTTGAGTTGGCCCACTGGGTCTACTTTTCTGAAAAGCCTGGTTCCCCACCCTTTTTTGAGCAAGCCATGTCTAGATTGACTTATGGAGCAGCACATCAGAGATGGGATTCATTTTTGATGGGAATTCATAGCTTGAAGGCTCCATCACTACATTGCCCGCTACTGGGTGGCCCTTGCGTGGACCCACTGGTTTACTTTTCAAGAAGGCCTTGGGCAAAAACCTCTTTGAAGGAGCCCTGTCGGGAATGTCTTACAAAGCAAAAAATTAGGGATGGGATTGATTGCTAAAGGCCAACCTTAGCTAGAAGGCTCCATCAATACTTTGCCTGGTAATGGATAGCCCTTGAGTTGGCCCACTGGGTCTACTTTTCTGGAAGGCCGAATTCCCAACCCTTTTTCAAAGGAGCCCTGTCTAGAATGTCTTATGGAGCAACAAGTCAGAGATGGGATTCATTTTTTATGGGCACCCTCAGCTAAAAGATTCCACCACTACCCGGCCTGCTAGTTGGTGGTCCTTGAGTTGGCCCACTAGGTCCAATTTTTTTTGGATGACCAGGGGCAAAAACGTACTTGAAGGAGCCCCTTTTAAGCGACGGGGACTTCTTGAAAACGTCCTCGCTGTCTTCAAGTTATTGTATGTCTGTAGGCCTCGGAACGAGAAGGACAAGGGTTACAGCAGGCCACAGGTGACAGGATCCGTTTTTGATTTGATGATATGATGCTGTATAAATGCAAGGAGGAACATGAATGGAATGTTTGCCAGCGTTGCTTCGTTTGCCAGCCAAACCCCGGAGCAAACAAGGGCTCTCATTCTCTATTCATTCATCACAAACAAGATAGGTTTTATGGGAGAAAATGACAGCTCTCTCTCCTTTTTTTTTTTTTTTTGGATCATGCTCGTCTCCCTTACAGACGTGACCTCCTTTTCTGTCTCTGAGAAATCATATGTCTGCTGTAACCTCGTGCCTCCTGGGAGGGTAGAGACCTCACAAGATATACCAGTCATCCCATTGTGGGCCGCGCTAATCACATCTCAACCGATGGCTTGTTTGGCTCGCTGTACATAGCGCTGTACAATTCCTTTATTGTTACTCTTCCAAGAATACCCGAACCTTTACTTCTACTATCCTTCTTTATTTGTACTGTGCTGGCATGTTCAGCATCTGCTCAGGCAGCCAGGCGTAAAAATCAAATACCGGACAAACGACAAAGAATCTCTGGCTTAGTCTATCTATCTATCTATCTATCTATCTATCTATCTATCTATCTCTCTCTCTCTCTCTCTCTCTCTCTCTCTCTCTCTCTCTCTCTCTCTCTCTCTCTATC